>OY998103.1:12012411-12612411 GCA_963921955.1 Aleiodes alternator
TCAAATTTTTTCAAATTTTTTCGTCGAGTCCTTCATTCCAAAAAAAATTCCTTAATTATGTTGCTATGAGGGTCCATTTTGCCTTACTCTCTCCTATGTATGCTAATAAATCTATATATTAGATTTCTAATGCAATAAAAAAAATTTTTTTTTAATGATTACTCGTTATTTAAATGATTACATTCTTACAATGAGTATTGAAAATGAAAAAATTATTGAAATGGTCTAAGGAGCCTTCTCCATTTCAAATGCATTAAAAAAAAAAAGAAAAATCTCCCCTGCAAATGAGAGGTGTTAACATTACGGATAAACCACACAACGAAAAAATAAATAAATAAACAGCAATTGTCTTAACATAGCATAGTCGTTAAGGCGACTTTTTTTGCAAAACTATCAATAGGTTCACTTTCGTTAATCGATGTAAATTGTATTAAAAAAAAATGCACTCTGACTTCTCTTCTAATGAATATCTATATAAAAAAAAACTGAAAGTGGAATCTTCAGTCGAGACTGCTGTTACTCATGATTTCCCCATAATTTCAATTTTTTTTCTTCAAATAGAGCAAAACTTTAGCAAAATTGAATTTTACTACTTAGGATAAATTTTTCAAGTAATTTCAACTTACAAGGAATCAAGATTCAATCATTCCCCGAGGCACCACACAAGCACTTTGTTCGAGGAAAAACTAAAAATTCAATGTTTCAAAACACTGACAGAGGCTCAGCGCTTGTTGACTTTATGGTACCCTGAGTGAGACTGTGAAAATGCGCGACATGACGTAGAAACAAGTGGGCGGCACGCATGTTGGCGTAAGGAGTTAGAGAAAAAAACCGTGTTTTTTTTAAATTTAATTTGTTTTTTTTTTCATCCTTTCCAAATCTATTTTTTCCCATTATGGAAAAACATTTAATTCCAATTTTTGATTCATCAATTCAACTTATATTGGATGGAAAGACGGAAATATTGACGTCTGAGGTGGGGGAAAGGATGGTGGTACCAGTCACGGGTGAGATCAGTGTACTATCAAGTCGTCCATTCTCCTTCCCCACTTTTTCTCCCGTGATTATTCTTTTTGCTCCTCTCTTTGTTTCCCATATTCTGTTCTACGAGATTACGACCTGCGCGTGATATGGAAGGCGCCCATGATACCCGTATGGAGATCTGAACATGTGGCCAATCATCATCAGACAATACCACAGATTTTTGGACTTTTAGGAACAATCCTGTGGAAATTTCCACCGATTAAATCAAAGTGAGATCAAATTCAATTTTCACAACAGCAATCTTTAGTCATGTCGTCACGTACAGTCTGATATTGTTACTATAATTGCTAAATAATGAATTATTATTTTTGTACTG
Source organism: Aleiodes alternator (assembly GCA_963921955.1). NCBI lineage: Eukaryota > Metazoa > Arthropoda > Insecta > Hymenoptera > Braconidae > Aleiodes > Aleiodes alternator. The sequence continues at coordinate 12,013,772 of OY998103.1, forward strand.
GTTAAAATTTTTAACCATTTACGACGGATTGAAGAAGTTTGTGGGAACTTCACTTTCACATTGTAATGCTCATTGCATTGAATTAATTCGTCGCTTATTTCTGTGTTGAGTTTCTATTCAAATAGGTATCGATGCAGAAGGCAAAGAGAAATAGGGAATAAAACTCTTTTCTGTTTTATGTTACGGAGTCCCGAAAAACTGCGTTAGGGAGAGAAGAAGTTAACTTTCCGAACGAAGCGAGCGTGCCAAATTTCTGTCGAGGTTAAGGCCCAGGTGCATAAAGTTAATCGCCGATTAGCGGTAGTTACTTAAATATGCTGCCTTAGTTAAGTGACATGTGAAGTTAATTTTAAGCGATTAATTTGAGTCGGTTAACTTGGCATGATTAGGAAGAATTCGAGTCGGCGTGCTTAGGAACGGTCGAAAACAGCTTAAAATGGCTATAGACTCCGTCAGCTAATCGACGATTAGCGCTAATCGAGCTTTATGCACCTGGGCCTAACTTTTTTCCATTCGTGGTGTGTACGATATTTTTGCATCGAGGAAGTGGAGAGCAGACATTTTTAACCAAGCAAGGTGAGGTTAGAAACGTCGTTTTCCGCCCCCCTACATACAAAAAAAATGATATACGCACCACAGTTGTAAATAAGGCATGTGGGCAGGAATCATTTCTTTTTCGTTCTCTGATGTACGAAATACTATTTCGTACTAGTGAAATCTCTACCATTCAGAAGGCTCTAGTCTACCTTCGAGGGCTATATCAACAACATTCTTTACTGATTGTGCTGCACACTAATATGAAGGATCAAAGGTAAAAACTGTATTCGGAAGAAGGCGGATCGTGCGGATAGGAGGGGGGGAGGGGAAGCAGAAAGAGAAGATGCAAAGAGTTATGGAAGGATGGTAGTGCTAGTAACTGAAGAGCGTTTTAGCCTTGAATACGAAAAACACGCGCGCGGAAGCATCATTTTCAGTTCAGATAACGAGTCTCTATCACCACAGTCCGGTATTATGCATGAATTGTATTCTTCGCTCAAAATTATTTACTGCTAAATAGGCACTTCTTTATGAGATACAAAATTACATTGAAGTGTCATTGGATCATCCTTTGAATACTTCGTTTTTCAAAATTGTTCTTGATTTTGTTTTCCGTGATTCGATTCGATTCCCTTTAGAAAATATCAGAGGATCGACTGTCGCAAATTTTGAGAATCGACGAAAAAAGATCGATTATCGAAGAAAAAGAATCGATCTCCAATGAATCGATTCAGAATCGACCATCACTGCGAGAAAGGAACTTTAATGGGCGGAACTTATTTGAGTCTATATAAGAGAATCACCTTTTCAAACACATCTTCAGTGTTTGTAATTACAGATCACGGAAACGATTGATGGATGCATCACCATGATAACCAATTATCTTTATGAAGGTTACATGTGTTATTCGCGTTATGTATATATTTGTGATCTACGAATGTATTTGGTAATGTAAGAGAACAAATTTTTCTGCTTCTTTGTTCCATTTCAACACATCCACAATTATGTCACTTGTTTCGTGACTGGAAACTTTTCCCACACATTCGTAGAATAATGAATTGAAAGGGGAAAAAATGGTTTTCTTTTGACTCTAAAAGCATCTGAAATTTTTTGCTAGTTGAAAAATGCTTAGAAGATTATTTACTGTGATAATAATTTTTTAACATTCTGTAAATTTATTCACGAAAAAATTATTACATTCATGATAAGTACCTGAACAAGAGCTTCATTCAGATAAGAACTCAAAACCAATAATGAAAATTATTTTTTGCTCTGAGTTCTCATTTTAATGCTTCCCATGCTTCCACATTTTTCCAAATTTTCCTCTGGCAACCTTCATTTGCCATTTTAAAACATCAAAATCAGTTTCACCATTTCGAGAAATTCGAAATTCAAGTTTTTTGGCTCATTTTTTCGACCATATCTAACTTTTGGCGAATTTTTATGAACTTAATTCCATTATTCTATTAATTATTAATTTTTTCATCATAGCTCAATTAATAATTGACTTGAAGACTTCAAATTTTTTCTGTATATGTAGTTGCTGACAAAGATGGTTGGGATTGGATCTGTCATATCGGCTGAACTGTTCTCGAAATATTCCGAATTGCAGTTTTCCCGAAAATAGCCTGTACCCTCCAAACCATCTGATTTCATCGAGACGCAGCTTACAAGATTCGTCTTCATGAGCTGAACAAACCCTCAATTTTTGGAATTTTTAGATGAAGTTCTCCGCTTATTACATTGAAGAATGAAGTTTTTGCCAAAAATGGGACATGGAGTATATCGTCGCTTTCGGAACAAAAGGGCGTAAATCCTACGTATAACTATAGCACTTGTGCCTCTGTGTTTCTATGGCGACGATATTCATGCGGATTAATTGAACGGACCAATTCATATTCATTCATTTTTTTGAAACACTCATTGTTTTCAATCGAAGAATTTCACAATTCTCTATTTGAAACTTAACGATATTTTGATTTTAGTAGTGAAGAAAAGAAAACAATGGTGTTTTGCTGGGATAATTTGGGTAAAAAAATTTCACGAATATACTGAAAATATTCGTATTATTTGAGTATGATTTGGGTATAATCTGAAAATTATACCGAAATCGTTGCAATGTATCAGCGAGACTGCAATTAACTACGTTAAGAGTATGAGATGAGAACACCGTATGATGGAATGAATGTGTATATCTTGTTTTGTTTGTGATGAAAATAATGCAAATAATTTATGTTGCAAATTAAGCAACCTGAGTTTTTTTTTCTTTTAATGTATAATGAACATTGCCTGTGAATTTTTGTAAAATGGTTATATTTTTGACCCTATTATTGGCTTCGGCTGTTGGGTCTTGGATCAATTAAATAAATAATTAAATAATTAATCCTACCCAATGTCTACCATACCGTAATTATACTCAAAAGATACTCAAAAAATCGGTATTGATGAATTTGCTAGGGTAGGCCCCCAGTCTTCACAGAAACAGTGGCTAATCCCCAAAATAAATAAAAAAAACAAGAGGAATATGTTTTCTTAAAATTCTCCATGAGAAAATTCATTTACTCCATCTTAACTAATCGCCCATCTCAAATATTCTCCAATTTCATTGTTTTTATTTCAATTTTTCGTTACAGAGAAATATTGCTCCATCATCAGCAAATATTGATGATTCACATTTAATTGAATTGTAAAAACCTGAAGTTTAAGTATTTCAGTATGGAAGAATGATAAAGAAAACAATAGACATAGAAATGAAAAAAATCCAGAATAAGCTCATTGTTTCCTATCCATATATCTGCAGAGGTGAAATTTCGAAATAGAAAGTACCATAATGGCTTCCTGAACTCTCTTCCAAATCTCTTGTTTCTCGCCTCAATCTAACTCGTAATTTACACCAAAATGAAGTGGAAAAATCTCGTTATTTCAGGAAACTATTGTATTTCATTCAAAAACTCACCTGAAAGGTCCAAACTCAATGTTTATTTAATCCTTTGATCTTTTTCCAATATTCTTTTTATTCACTGATGCTTTCCTTTTATACTAATCTCGATTGATCAGAAATAATGAGAATAATTCTTGGAAAAATTGAACAATATATAAGAAAATGACATCAGATTCTGATGAGAACTGAGTGACGACTAAAACACGAATGTTTTCTTTGATTGTGCGATCTAACCTCTTTTGGGCCCAGCTGTTGCTATGGAGGGAGTCTAGTTCCTTGTACAAGAGGGGAGAGTCCAATGGTTCGTTGAAGGACCAATGATAGGTCATGCTTCTGGAGCAGGACGTGTGGGAAAATTTGAATATTTTCCATTCAATTTTGTCATGAATCATTCCAATACTTCAGGAATAATAGGAAAAACTTGTCAAAGCGAGTTGATAACAACTGCATGTTCATTAGATCGTTAGTTCATTACGAATATGAAGTTTCAGAAGAATCGATTCTATTCCATCATCAGTTTTGTTGAGAATATCATGGAAACTAAGCGAGATAGTGCGATTTTTACATTTTAAAATCAATAGAAACTCCAATTCACAAGTAGTAAAGATGAATCTCGTTGCAGTGAATTCATTATTGCCTTTTACAAAATCGCTATCGTCAAATAATGATGCTCCGAAGAAAAAGAAACATGTTAATGGATAAAGAAATGAACGAAATAGCCAATGTACGAAAATCTATATGAACAATTTTTCTCCTTGACCTTGACCGCAATTAGCATTGATTACAATCACAAGCTAAAAAAACTGAATAGAGACTTCGAAGAAATACCTGAGATAATATGCAAACATATAGATAATATGAAATTCATGCAAAATGAAAGAAATTCTGTATTGGCATCAATTAGAATTCAAAAATTGATATAATAAAGTGCATTAACACGGGTGACAAAAATTCTTCTTCTTCTTTTTTGGGTTACGCTTGCGCGTAACTGGCCTTCAGTCATTGGACTATACAGCCAATAAGATCTTAGTATATGAGTAAAATCTCTTGGCGGTAAATTCAAATATTTCCATCCCGTTCCTTCGAAATGTCGAAGGGAGAGAAGAATTCAAGAGGGTAAATATGCAGAATAGGGACCTGGGAAGTAAAATTAATTCAAAATTAATTTAAATTACCTCAGGAAGGGAGGTGGCGAAAAAGATGTAATATATGTTGGTCAAAAATTTGAAGGAAGGTATAGGAACTCGCAATAGCTCAGCGCGCGTGACATGTAATCAGAGGGTCGTGGGTTCAAATCCTGCTTGCGCATTCCATATTTTTGTCCGAAGATTTGACTTTGATAATTATTTAAATTTTATGGAAGGCCCCTCTTCTGCATAATTACCTTTAAGGCCCGGATGGAGTAGGGTTATTTGAGAAAACGTAGATTTCACTTTACGAGGTCAAAAATGGTTCAATTTTCCAAAACTCCGTATAGCACCATACAGACAATGCAGAACAATGGTGCTGTACTGAGTTTTTGAAAATTGAACCATTTTTGACCTTGTAAAGTCAAATCTACGTTTTCTCAAATAACCCTACTCCATCCGGGCCTTAAGAGAAATAAAAAGAAACTAATAAAAAAAAAACTCTTCACCAGGGTTTATTTCCAAGACTCTACCTAGAAGTAGAGGGAAAAAATACAGGAACGAATGAGTACCGTCAATGGCCCAATTAATGCCATCGGCCCAATTAATGACACTTTTCATACATTTTCGTGATTATTGAACTTATTTGAATTCTCAACTCTAAGTAATTGATAACAGTAGCTAGAAAAAAATTCTGAGGACACCGGACAATCAAAATATCTGATATTTCTCTACTGGATATATTTCTAAAATTAATTCGTTAAATGCGACCAGCGTGTTCAGCAAGATAAAGCCCTGAAGCTCTTCATGTGGGGTTAGAGTGCCTCATCAGTTCAATGTGTGATATTGAGAAAATTTAAGTATTTAATAAATCGAAAATTGTATTGATTATTAGCAAAATCATTGGACTTTCATATAAATTGACGAATAATTTAAAAATAACGACCAGTGATGGAAATTAATTGATGGCAATTATTGGCACCCTCTATGGCAGAAATCGGGCCATGGTGGCATGAATCGGGCCATGGGCAAAATATTTTCAAAAATATAAATTAAATAATTTTTATCATTAATTCAGGAAAATAATTGATGTAAATGATAGTCCAGACCCTAAATTCTTTCGAGGAAAAATCAAATTTGAATTCATGATAAGACATAATTTTTCTATGAAAGATATGTGGCAGAATAGGTCTCTTGGTGGCATTAATTGGGTCATTGACGGTACTCTCGTATTCAAATTGGTAATTTGTGAACTAATTATATGATTGTCTCTCTTCATTCCTCTTCAAGGTCCATGTTCTCCATCATAATGAGTCAAATTAATCTGTTCTCTGATTTTAAATAGGAAATCTGTTATTTTTCGTAATATTTCTTGATCTTCTGAGAACGATAAAGCTCTAAGGTGACAGAATTTATCTAAAATTCATGAACACTGTCCGATACTAGCGCTCTCGTCTTGTGTGTGTTCAAGAAAAAAAAAAACTGAAATTCAACATGGCCACCTGACAATGCAGCCAATACTGTATACAGGTGGCTATGAAATACTCGTAAATAGAATAATTATTAATTAATTTTAATTAATTGAAGTCAACCCATTCTTATGTGAACTTGTTCATAATAATGAGTGAGCGTGATCATAAAAACAGTGCCAATGACACAGATGTTGATGATGCTGTTGATCCACGGGTGCAGGTTAAGAATTTTTCCATTCAAATTTGTTGCTTTCCCCATCACTTTACCATTAGAATTGAATTCATCTAATTTTTGTTTGTTCTAGGAAGAAAAACATGAAGAACTGAAGATTCTGGGAAAAAAATTGAGATCTTTGGTTACCTGAAAATTAATTATTGACCTTGTAATTGAAGCGAAAAATTTCATGAATTTTTTCGATGTTCCAAGTTTTAAGTTCAAAGAATTATAAATATTAAATAACTTTTTTCACTAGATGTTTTTCGGGGGAATTTATTCTTTTTCTGAATGAAAATCGAAGAAACTGTTAATTCTTCTTTCAGTTCTGGAAAAATGCTATGTTAGTGGGTCGAAACTGCTCTGTCAATTTGGAGTATCGAAAAATTTTATTGACGTAATGAATTTCTTTAAAATTCAGTCAACAATATTCTGGCCTTAAGATATTCTTAATATTTTTATAAAAAAAAACGTAGGGAATATTCTCTAAATTTTCCAAATTTTAACAATATTTTTAAGAGAAAATTCTCCAATATCCTCTAATAATAAAGAATTTTTTTCATTTTTTGATCTCCACATTCATAAATATCAGGCAATGTAAGCAATTTCTCCATTATCTTCATTTCGGCCAATTATTGTCCAAAAGCAGAGAAAACACAATAAATAACAATAAAATTTTTAAGATTTCCTTTTCTCCATTTTTTCAGATTGAACTAGAGAGATTGAATACTGCTACTGACGATATAAATAAGCTGGAAGTGGATTTGGATGTGAGTGTCTCATTTAAAATTTCAGAAAAACTCATTTTTTGAATAAAAGAAGTCATTCTCCACACAAATATCCATGATCTTTCCAATTCACAGGAAGCAAGAGCAACATTTCGTAGATTATTATGTGAATCAACAATAACAATTAATACAATGGCTAAGAAGCTTGGTTCGTGTATTGAAAAAGCCCGACCTTATTATGTCAGTCGTTTCAAAGCCAAAGAAGTAAGTATTATTTTTTATATTATTCGTTCATCTATCATTCATCGAAGGAACGATGTTCCTTCAAACAGAATACCATGAAATTTTGTCAGAAAAACAGTTAATTAAATTAACAGTTAAACAAATAAATTTATTAATAAATTAATTTTTATTAATAAATATTTAAGAGAATCAAATTCCGGAAAAAATATGTAATGCGCAAGCAGGATTTGAACCCACGACCCTCTGATTACATGTCAGGTGCTCTACCGGTGAGCTATAGTTGATAAATGAATGAAAAATATAAGAAACTGTTTTTCTTTCTAATTATTTTTTGAAGGCTCTTCGAGAAGCCCAAAAAGCAGCGGTTAGGTTTGAACGAGCGAATGGCCAGCATGCAGCAGCTAAGGAAATGGTTTACCTAGCTGAGGAAGGGCTAAGGATGGAGGGGAGATCCTTCGACCACGCTTGGCAGGTATAAAAAACAGAAAAATATTACTTTTTACTCAAATTTTTTATCTTAGAAAATGCTAAATCCAAAAATAATAATATCGTTTCCATTCTGCAATGACGTTTCAAGATTCTCATTTCTTCAGCTTCATTTTATTTCTTCATTTCTAGGAAATGCTGAACCATGCAACAGAACGGGTTAATGAATCTGAGCATGAAAGAGCTATATCAGAGTCTGAACACCGACATATGACTGCTCTTTACCACAATGCAGAGCACAATGTTCAACGATTACAGTCGGAGCTGAAGCGATCAGTAGCCAAATCCAGGTGAAATTAGTGTGCTATGTGAAGAATTTTTTAATATTTCTACGAATTCAATATTTATCCGCACTTTTGCATGACCGAAGACAGTACAATTAATATTTCAATGATGTAGTTGTGCATCATTCGCTATTTATTTTTCCCAAATTCCTCTGAACTATTGTAGGGAACGTTTCTTTTTTAAATTCATTCAACATCACTTTAGTTATGCTAAGAGTCTGCTTATCAACGACAGGAGCTCTTGGTGTGTCTGCAGATAAAGCACATGTAAGAATATTACATAATATGTCAATTTTGATGAAGGTAAATAGTGGAACTCGCAATAGCTCAAATAGTAGACCATCAGTCATATATTCTGAAAGTTGGGAGTTCAAATCTCGCTTGCTCATTCTCTATTTTTTCCAAAAATTTGATTCATCCACAATTCTCCAGTCGTAAATCTTGTGATTGTTAATATTTCAATAATGAAATTAGAATGTTGGATTGCTAACTCATAGCTCTGAGTTCAAATCCCAGTATCTGCCGAATGATACAAGCATCACTGTAAAAATTATTCACATGTGCTTTGTTCATAGAAACACCATGACCCTGGTCGCTGATTCGCATAATCCATCCGGAATCAACGCGGAATTGACCCGACCCCGGCAACCTTCCTTGGCCACTTGAAATATTAAAGATCGGTTTATTTCAAACATCTTCAGATCTAACGAGAAAACTGGAAATTCCACTATTTCTAGACCTTTTTGAGGCTTTTCGGGATTCTTGGTAATTGCATATTCTTCCAAGTTCCTCTCGAAATTTCTCTGAGATTCAACGACACGACTAGAGGTGCAGAAGTGTCTATTAGGCTGTTTCATTTTCAGGCAATTTTTTTTTTCGTAGTCCTACCTGAAAATCTGATAGTTTATAGAAGAAAAATATTCCCGCTAGGAAAAAAATTCTAAGTTAATGAAAGGCTTAATGATAAATGAAATTCGATAATTACTGATATATTGAACAGTTTCCTAGGCTCCCGAGCGTTGACTTGATGACCATCATATTATGGTTTAAAGATTAGAAAAGTTATATTTCGCTAAATAACTAATTCTTTCAGGATACATATGTCAAATAGTTTGATTACTGAATGAGTTTGAACATTAGACAACTCACACTATACATAGAAAAATATTGAGCCCTCAAATCGAAAGTGTTTGTCAAGTTCATGCATCCTTAACTCACGTTTCGCCTTCACATTGATGTTTTTCTCTTATTGCAAAATACTTATTCGACTAGAAAAACTATTTTTTTCATTAATTTTTTTTGCATTTCACATTCTTTTTCCATAGAACTGTAGAATATTTATGTATTTTTTGATTCATTTGTTTATTGGCAGTATGGATGCACGTCGCAGCTTGCTTCTGATAAACAGTATCGCCTACAGGCACACCTTATTACTATTGTAAGTAGTTTATAGAACGACTCATTCAATTATTTTCATTTTTTCCCCTTTCTCTGCATGGATTTTTGAAATTATTGAGATTCTGCATGAATCTTCTTCAAGAAAACATGATTATTTACTGAAATTTTATTGATGATTCCTTTCTGATTACAGTTATATTAATGATCTTGTTTTATAGTTTACAATGTGCTATCTGCTTTGAAAATTAGTGAAGTTATGTCTGAATTGTTCGGCACAATTGTTCTTAAAATCACCAGTCTTCCGACATTTCTGCTAAATTTAGCGTTATTTCGGAAAAAAAAGCCATGAAAAACTATCTAATTTTCATCTAATTATTCTGAAAATCCATCAGTTTCATCATACCAATGATATTCTTAGTTTTTCATTTTTTTTATCTTTATATAGGCCTTATTACGAAATGAAAGCGCGGTTTAATCAAATGTTGGAGGAACAAAAAACTCGTGTAAGTGAGCTAGAACGCTCTGTAACTGAAGCCAAGATGACTTATGCTGAAGCATTGAGAAATCTAGAGAAAATAAGCGACGAAATTCATCGTGTAAGTTTTTTTTTTATCAATATAAGCTATTAAGAAGCAGATACTTGATGAATATTTATTTTTAATCTTCAAGCATCTAATTTTTACCATTAAAACCAATTTTTTCTCCTAGACGCGCAAATACGATGGCTCTAATGATAAACCGAGTGATAACCAAGAGAATCCTCCATCAACATCTTCAGAGTCTAGTGTAACTGGATCACCAGATAGTACTGATTATATTAGTGATGAATACCTTCGACTTCCTGAAAAAATTAATCCAAATAATACTTGCCCAGTTCCAACAAAAGTAAGAAAAAATCTCAATACTATAACTCTTTCGATTAAACAAATTCTCCTTCCCTGCATCAGTACTGACTATATTTTTGGTTTTTTAAAAAATAAAATTAGAACTACCGTTAATGGCCCAATTAATGCCATCGGCCCAATTAATGCCACTTTTCATACATTTTCGTAATTATTGAACTTATTTGAATTCACAACTCTAAGTAATTGATAACAGTGGCTAGAAAAAAGTTCTGAGGACAACAGACAATTAAAATATCCGATATTTCTCTACTAGATATATTTCTAAAATTAATTCGTTAAATGCGACCAGTGTGCTCAGCTAGATAAAGCTCTAAAGCTCTTCATGTAGAGTTAGAGTGTCTCATCAGTTCAATGTGTGATATTGAGAAAATTTAAGTATTTAATAAATCGAAAATTGTATTGATTATTAGCAAAATCATTGGACTTTCATATAAATTGACGAATAATTCAAAAATAACGACCAGTGATTGAAATTAATTGATGGCAATTATTAGGACCCTCTATGGCAGAAATCGGGCCATGGTGGCATGAATCGGGCCATGGGCAAAATATTTTCAATAATATAAATTAAATAATTTTTATCATTAATTCAGGAAAATAATTAATGTAAATGATAGTCCAGACCCTAAATTCTTTTGAGGAAAAATCATAGTTGAATTTATGATAAGATATAATTTTTCGATGAAAGATATGTGGCAGAATAGGTCTCTTGGTGGCATTAATTGGGCCATTGACGGTATTATCAGCCTGAATTTTTTATGGGCAATGAAACCACTCGAAAAGAATAGGAAAAAAATTATTGTTCCTTCATTGCTTATTCTTTACTACATTCTTTGAAGGTTGACATTATGTTCTTTAAAAAATTTCTTAAGATTTGTGGCCGTAGATATTATTGGAAACAAATTTTATAAAAAGCTTATTATCCGCCATGATAGCCGCTACCGCGTTTACTTCTTTGTCATGAAATTCTTTCTCTGTAATCCCTTACATGTACTGTTTTCGGACTTTCCAGATCTGTTTAGGTCCTTCGCTGCCGAACAATGTCAATCGAAAATTTCGACGAAAATAAAGCTTCCATTCGAAAGCAGAAATGAATTTTCGAAAACATTACACTGCAATGATCCCTTAATTTAAGAAAAATCCTCATTAATCTGCATTAATTATTTAATATTCCAGAGGAGTTTTTCGTAATGAATAGCATTAAAACATAATGAAAAATGAATTTAATCTAATTTTTATCCATATTTCTTTGTCAATTTCAGATTGAAAAAGAAAAATCTTCAGAATACTTCGGCCTCTCAAACCTGAATTTATCCTCCACTGAACCTCGTAAATACATAACACGAGATCGTCCTCAAAGCATTAATGCAATAACATCCCCTCAGAATACCTTGAACCCTCCACCAAGTACTTCGACTTCACATCTTTCAGATGTTACAGTCATTCAAAAATCTTACAAGCCACAAAATAATTCCAAGAAGATTTCAAAAACACATGGGAAAAATTCCGAAGTTTCAAAAAGTGACTCGCATCATCGGATGAATACTGCAGAGGAAATTCTAGGGAATGAAAAAACTCAGAATGGAGAAGAATGGACTGAGATAAGTTTGAATAATTCGCCAGATGAAATTTATTATAACAACGAAGTCTATTCTGATGAGGATGATCAAATTCCATATAAACCACTGCCCAGTGAACTGAGCCCAGACTCTGGTAATGCCTCAGTAGTTTCTGGTACAAATGAACCGATATTTGAACGTAGAAAGCTCGTTAATCAACAGTCCTTACCAGCAATGCCAGAAAGCCACGATTGGAGGCTTGAGGAGAGGCGAAAATTAGAATTCAATAGGAATTCTCCTGTTAAAAGTCGCAATAAACTGGACAGTAGTCTCTCCAGTTGGATCTCTCGAAGTTCGGCTGGAACTTCTGGAGAACCTAGTGGTGGAAGTTCTGGTAAGTCATTAATTTTAATAATATGGAACGAATAAATAGTCTGACTTCAGCTGCATTTCATATCTGTTGCATAAAATCTATTCAAACTTCTGGTTCTCATTTTCACAATTTTTTTCTCATTGAATAATGTTGCAATCATGTACTTTAAAAAAAAACAGCTAATAAGCTCCGACAAAGGGTTTCTAAAGCTTAATGAAAAAAAAAAAGGAAAAAAAACTATGTAAAATTTATCGAGACATGCTGTGAATGAAATTTAGAGGGAAAATTGACGAACACAATAAGCAGAACGCTGCTTTTCTACGACCAGTAGTTTCAGAGATATCATTTTTTGAATGAGTAGTTCAGAAAGAATGGATGAGGCCCGATAGCAAATAAATGAGCGCCTGGACGTCCTTTCTGAATTTTTCATTCAAAAATCGATATCTTAATAACTACGAGTCGTAAAAAAACGGAGGTTTGCTTATTTTATTCGTTGATCTTCCCTCTAAATTTCATTCACAGCATGTCTCGATAAATTTTGCATAGTTTTCGAGATATTTTAATCCAAAGCCAAGTGTGAAATGGCAATTTTTCAAGAAATAAAAAGCAAAAATTATGAGGTGGAGCATGGATATTTTTCGGTCGTGTTTCATGACAACTCCTCCTTTAAATGACAATTTTGAGTAATTTTTTAAAAAATCATTTAGATAAATTCCCATATTTTTCTCTCCGTGTATTGAAAAGAAAAAATAATAGAGTGTAGAGTCAGGTATCGCTGCTGACGCACTCTCCTCTTCTCCTGCTCCCCCCACCACGTATCTAGCTATTCCCCTCACACGATGACGAATTTTCGTGACGCTCGACAATTGTTGCCCCCTCAGCAAAGAAGTTTCACTTCAAAAATATGTATGAAATGGTAACAATATAATTTTTCAGCATAATATTGTTTATTTTTCATAAATCTTGAATTTATAGCAAATTCGAGTCGAAGGCAGTCATTGGATATGCTCTGGAGTGCAGGAACTGGTGAACGTGTGAAGGAATTATTGAGCCATGGAATGATGATACTGAATATATCTAGTCTAACTGAGCGACGCTCGAGTGAGCCACGAGTAGCAGAAAAAACTGGAAAAGCTCAAAACACTGATAGGTTGGATGTGAAAGGAAAGAAAGTACCGTCTCCTCTGGAAAAAACTATGACGTATCTCAATGCTGATGAAGAGACCTCAGACAGTGAAAGCTTAGCCAGGTAAGATTTTTTCACTGTTTTACTTTGCTATCGAAATTCTTTTCCTCAACTTTAAATTTCTTGGAACAACTAAAAATTAAAAAAAAATTTCAAGCGTTGAAATGTTGTCCGAGGATCAAATTTCATCTCTCATGCTGGAACCAGATATGAACCAGGTGTGTCAGGAAGTACTCGGTACACCTCTAGTCGAAGTTTGTCCATTGCTCCAAGAACTCCAACAGCAAGAAGAACAGACGAATTAAGAGAGCCCCAAAGTAGTTTTGTCTACTTATTTCGGTAAATGTGTATAATAAAGCGCAAAATAAAAATTAATTTAGATTTGCCTCAGGAAGGGAGGTGACGAGAATGATGTAACATAACAGAATCAATAATCTAGAGGAAAATATCGAAACTCGCAATAGCTAAATTCGTACGGCACCAGACATGTAATCTGCTGGTTATGCAGATTTTTTTCGTAGATTTGACGGTGATAATTATTCAAATTTTATGGGCGCTATTCTGCACATTCACCACGCTTTTTCGTTAATATCGAAGAAGTTTCTAGTTTTCTCCTTTTATGAAATGTAATAATTATATAATTTTTCAATTTCGAAACGAGAAGTCGATACATTTGGTTACTTTCTACCAAACAGTCATGAGCATTCTGTCAAGTTATTGAAAGCTCAGAAAAATGGCCGAGAAAGAAAAAAAAATTATAATTAGCTGACCATTATGCTGAAATTCAGTATATCTTATTCAATTATGTGAAAGCCTAAAATCATTGGGGAAATTGTAGTAAAAAATGATTGATTACATGACTAGCTAAGAATCAATTTCCATTATAATGATGAATAAAGTCAGCAGAATATTTAAAGAAAAAATTCCATTCATATACTAATGAAGAAAAATATCTGTTGATATTCATCGAATTTCATGTATAAAGTATAGCCAATAATAGAGTCAGGAAGAAAGCTTCAGCTTATTTGTATATTCTTTCTTCAACCGATTTTATCTTTCATTTTGTAAATAGTTTCAAGAAAGTTGTCTTAAGGTCTTTGAATTCTGTTCATATCCTTGACAGTGTACCTAATTAATTTATTAATTACATTTCAAAAAGCATTCAAGACGAAATATATATAGGTTTATTGAATGAAATCATTGAAATGAAAAATAAAAATTCTACAACTATTATTCGAAACTCAATACACTAATTTTAGAAGTAAGAAAATTAAAATTTGAAAATAAAATATCGCACTCATTTAAGTAGTTATTTATCACGTAAGAAATGCGTAAGAGAAATGATTGAATATGCTCTATAAAGATCATATGTTATCCAATGATTTATAGCACATTCCATGTGATTCTGTTGTGAATTCGTTAGGTTGTTAATTGTTGTTACTTTCATAATTTTTGTTCTAACTAGTAACGAAAATTGGAATCATCGGGCTCCTTCAAGAGCCTGTCTTTTGTTATTCGGGAGAAATATAATTTTTTTTTCTCAATGTAGGTGAAGTTTTTTGTCAAAACTTCAATTTTTCTGGTAGTATCGGAGATTATAATTGATATTTGCAAATTCGTTTACGAGGAATATACACCATTAACTGGTGATTTTTCTGATTTCTTCCATGAATTCAGTGCTATAGGGGAAGGTGGGGCAAAATGGACATCAGGGGTAAAATGGACACATCTAAATTTTTAGGCAAATATTATGGAAAACTCTTGAAATTAATAGGAATATTGGCGGTAGATTGTTTTTGATGATTCTATTGGAAAGCTGAGGGAATTTTAGGCGGGAAATAAGTGCCGGAATTAATTTTTTTGAATTTTTGGCGATTTTGACTTTTTTGAGCAATAAAAGCCTTTCTTTTTTTGAAAATTTTCAGTTTTTTGAGGATATCTTTGGTTCTATTCGTCGTAGCGTAAAAATTCCGATGGGAGGTGAAAGGTGAGATCATTTGCCATCGATTCATGGGGTTTTCAATTAAAAAATATTGATTTTTAAGGTATTTATGGGCATTCTTGTGAAACAGTTTTGTGAAACAGTTTTTGGCCTATAACTATCCCAAAAATTGATATTTTTGAATTCAAAACCCCATAAATCGATCGGAAATGAGCTCACCTTTCATTTGAGACCAACCCCGAATTGCTAGGACCAATAGAACCAGAGATATTTGCAAAAAAACTGAAAATTTTTGGAAAAAGAAAGGCTTTCACCCCTCAAAACTGCCAAAAAATATAGGATTTTCAAAAAAATCAAAAAAAATACATCTGACACTCGTTTTCCGCCTAAAATTTCCTCAGTTTTTCAATAGAATCATCGAAAAAAATCCATCTCCAACCGTTTCATTACGCTGTCCATTTTGCCCCACTCTCCCCTACAATTATTTAGTTGATATCCCATAAACACTATACAATTATTGAACATCGAGCGTCTGACAGAGTGACACGTCAATTCATCATTTGACATTTCGTCCCCAATATTCATCTCAAAATATTTTATCCCTTCGATTTTTCATCTCGAAAAAATTCATATCTTGACTTTTAATCCCGCACAATTTCATCCAGGGGAGAAATCGGTTGGGATGAGTTGTCGGGCATTTCTGACGGTTATTGAACATTAGAATGCGCATATTATATCATGAACAGTTCCTTTCATGGAAGTACTTGTAGATATCGCTTTAAAGTAATTCAGACAATTACGTCGAATTTTTCAGAATTTTCCTTGTGCTTTTGATACAATTTCGTTCAAAACTGCGAATCGAAAAAAGTTGAAGAGATTAATGAATAATCATTAAAGCTACTAGAAAAAAAAATCATTTGAAAAATTCTCAAATCCTTTCATTGCCATACTATTAAAATACTGTTCCAAATAAAATGAATTAATTGTACGATATTGTAAATGTGACTGTAAAATTATTTGTAAATATTAAATAAAGATCTTAAAAAATATTCATTCGAGGATATATGTGTATCAGCAGAATTTTTAAAATATTTTTTTACTGATTTTCAAATGGTTGTAATTTTGCGGCAAATGTTCGAATCAAAATGAAATGAGCAGGAGCCCCATTCTGTATGTGTTACTTGAAGATCCCACTACTATGGTCCAAATGAATAGGGGAAGGTGGGGCAAAATGGACATCAGGGGTGAAATGGACACATCTAAATTTTTTGGCAAATATTATGGAAAACTCTTGAAATTAAAGGAAATATTGGCGGTAGATTGTTTTTGATGATTTCATTGGAAAGCTGAGGAAATTCTAGATGAGAAACAAGTGCCGAAATTAATTTTTTGGAGTTTTTGGTGATTTTGACTTTTTTGAGCTTTTTAGAGGGGTAAAAGCGTTGTTTTTTTTGAAAATTTTCAGTTTTTTGAGAATATCTTTGGTTCTATTTGTCGTAGCGCAAAAATTCCGACGGGAGATGAAAGGTGAGATTATTTGCCATCGATTTATAGGGTTTTAAATTCAAAAATATCAATTTTTGAGGTATTTATAGACATTTCTGTGAAACAATTTTGTGAAACAGTTTTTGGCCTATAACTATTCCAAAAATTGACATTTTTGAATTCAAAACCCCATGATTCGATGGGAAATGAGCTCACCTTTCATTTGAGACCAACCCCGAATCGCTACGACCAATAGAACCAAAGATATTTGAAAAAAACTGAACATTTGAAAAAAATGAAAGGTTTTTACCCCTCAAAAATGCCAAAAAATATAGATTTTCAAAAAAATCGAAAAAAAAACAAATGACACTGGTTTTCCGGCTAAAATTTCCTCAGCTTTTCAATAGAATGATCAAAAAAAATCAATCTCTAACCATTTCATTATAGTGTCCATTTTGCCCCACTCTCCCCTATACTACTACTATGGTTAAAATGGATATTATAATTTTAATTTGAATAAATAATAATTCTCAGTAGCGAAATGAAGTAATAATTCAATAATTACTCATTGAATGATTAACACAACTCTCTCAATTTGATTGAGCTTTCTTTATTAAAGAATTCTATGATGAAGCTTGAAGAAGAGAATATTCAATTACATTCAGATGAGTAAAGGGCAAGTGTGAAATAGACTTGTACGTTCAATTGAGATCCAATATAATTATAGCCATTGAATTTCATCCTTATTTCACCTCATGTAAAAACATAAACTTCTGGATAATCATTCTTGTTTCCCACGGATACGCGGTCTGTATCGTTTCTAAGCAATCGTAAAAGTTGGCAGCTGTTTCACAGTGGTCGTCTGCACCTGAAACATTGAAATTCAATAGTAAAATAGCGAAAGAAGATAATCCTAGAAACATTGCGATTTCCAAATATCTCAGAAAATATGAAACTTATCATGTCCGATGATATCTACAAAAAAACAGAACGAAACTCTTGAAATTCTATAAAATAAAGGATTCAAGCGAAATCAGCCGATCTCACTTAGTTTCCAAGTAGCCCAAGCAGCCTGTCACAAAAAATCGCGAATGCCATACTTTCTTCTATTAAGGACTCGAATTTCGGAGATATTAAAAAAAAAACTAATTGACAGGAAGATAGATTTATGCTGTTTCACCTTTGTGCTGCTGAACTAATTAATTAACACTAATTGAATACATACGTGATTCATAGCCGCATTCACGGACACTCGGAAAGAAACGCGCCCAATAACTATAAGAGTTACTGCCGGGTTCGCCGATTTGTTTGGCTACAGGCGAAGGATCGTACGCTCCATCCTTTGTCATCTGGAAAATCAATGACGAATCAATAAAGTGCGAAAAAATCTGATGAATTTTCAGATTTTTTCAAACAAATGAATGGTCATTCAACGAATATTTAAAGGATTTGCATTCATAGTTTCATCAATTTTCTACATATATGTATGGAGAATATACATAGGGGAAAGTGGGGCAAAATGGACATCAGGGGTAAAATGGACACATCTAAATTTTCAGGCAAATATTATGAAAAACTTTTGAAATTAATAGAAATATCGGCTGTAGATTGCTTTTAATGATTTCATTGGAAAGCTAAGGAAATTTTGAGCGGGAAATAAGTGCCGGAATTAATTTTTTTGAATTTTTGGAGATTTTGACTTTTTTGAGCATTTTAGGGGATGAAACCCTTCTTTTTTTTTACAAAATTTTCAGTTTTTTGAGAATATCTTCGGTTCTATTTGTCATAGCGTAAAAATTCCAACGGGAGGTGAAAGGTGAGATGATTTGCCATCGATTCATAGAGTTTTCAATTAAAAAATATTGATTTTCAAGGTATTTATATGCATTTTTGTGAAACAGTTTTGTGAAACCATTTTTGGCCTATAACTATCCCAAAAACTGATATTTTTGAATTTAAAACCCCATAAATCGATGGGAAATGAGCTCACCTTTCATTTGAGACCAACTCCGAATTGCTACGACCAATAGAACCAGAGATATTTACAAAAAACTAAGGATTTTCGAGAAAGGAAAGGCTGACCCTTCAAAAATGCTGAAAAACATCGAAATTTCAAAAAAATCGAAAAAAATGCATCTGAGACTTGTTTTCCAACTAAAATTTTCTCATCTTTCCAATAGAATCATCAAAAAAAATCCATCTCTAAGCGCTTCATAACAGTGTCCGTTTTGCCCCACTCTCCCCTATATGCATATTTTCCATTTTTGACAATAATTACTGTTTAAAATTTCCTTAAAAACTAGAATTTGTCAAATATCTGCTATTTTCAGTTTCATTCAAATTCTGCTTCATAAAGTTTTCTCTAATCACTCGATGCATAAATATGTGAATTGGAATGGATTCGATCATATCTGATTAGATCTAACTTCACGTATGAAAGTGTTTTATGAAGAATATTTTTTATAAGGAATTGAAACTTTTTTTCATGAAGAAAATTGGAACATTCTTACGAAGACTTCATGAAGACGTTGTGAAGTCTTCATAAAGTATTTTCATGTGTGTTGATCTGACTCGATTCAATTAGATCCAAACAGATTTAGTCAGACATAGATCTAATTGGATCAGATCTAATTAGATCTAAATATTTTCTTCCGAGGTAGTGAAAAACACATTTCCTATGCAGTATTCTGCAAATTGAACTAACTACAATCATCAATATGAAAAAAATTTAATTTTTCAATACTCACAGTTCCTAATTCCTTCATCTCACAGGCGAAAAGACATTTGAGTCGTTGAACACGTGCTTTTTCATCCATATCTGGAGTCACTTTTCCAAGTTTCTCTTCACATATGTCCTGAGCTGCGGAAAAGTCAGCTAATGTTGCCTCGACTTATTTGGAAAAGAAGAAATGAACTTCATAATTCAGTAAGAGGTAAATCGAGACTAATCGATTTATCTCGATGATCATTCTCAAAGGAATATCTCAAAAACTGAAGGAGATACGCCCTTTCTGCTCTCATTCATTTTGTAGAGAATTTCAAGAGCTCCAAGCGAGAATTCGGATAGAAAAAGCACATCTCCATTAATTTCCGAGATATTTTCAGAAAACGATCGGCGAAATCGACTTATACTGTTTCACCTCTCCACCAGATTTTTTTTCAGAGTGAAGACCTCTGCAAAAAATTGAAAAAATTACCCAACAATAGAGACATGTTGGGGTATCCTCTCAATTTTTTCAAGATTTCATAATGTTCTTCTTAATGTTGAGGTACTTATCAGAAATAGAGAGATGCATGCTACTAGCATGAAAATTCTGAAGGAGTCCATTCTGAGAGAAGTAAAAATCTGTTACTATTCTTCCAAAAATTGATTTCTACCTTTATATACTTTCCTGCTTCAATGCCTTAGTCTAAAATTAAAAATGAGGTCACATATGTGTTATCTTTTGCCAAATGTTATTTGACTGTTATGAAGTATATAATTTATTGATGAAGGTCAAAATGCGTAGTTTGTATTTAACAAAGAAACAAAATTGGAAGCAATATAGATAAGAGTAGTAGGGGAAGGCGAAATGAAATTCAACTCCTAATTGAACGGTTTCAGATAGATATTCTTCAATGATTCCATTGGAAAACGATGAAGATTGTAGAGGGAAAACTTGTGTCAAAATGATTATTTTTCCATTTTTTGACAATTTGACTTTTATGGCCGATTTTTGAACGGGTGCTCTTTTCAAAGATCGAAAAAATTCCTTTTCACGGCGATATCTACGGTTCGCTTCGTCGGAGCGACCTGGAGCTAATCTCAGATGGAAGCTGGACTGATTTCTCAACGATTTTCGTGATTCAAATTTTTTTTCATCAATTTTTGAAATATTTATATGCCATTTTCCGAAAATCAGTTTTTAGTCTATGAGTACTCCAAAAATTGATAATTTTCTTCAAGCCACAAAAATCGATTGAAAATGAGCACAACTTTCATTTGAAATCAACCCCAGATCGCTACGACCAATAGAAGCAAAGATATTACGCTCAGGTTTACTGAGTGTAGTGTTGATTACTATATAGCAATGTTTGCGATGCTGGACATACACGGAGAGAAAAATCCATGGAAATTTATGGTGAAAGTTCCAGAAAAATTACCGGACTGAGCAGTAACCGTGGGACATAGTGGCCTTACTATGGAAAAAATGCGAAGCCAGTCCGGTAAAATTTGACACTGATGGGTTCCAGTAAAAATTTCAGTCTCAGTGAATAAGAATTCAGTTCTTCCGAATGAAACGATGAAATTCGCGTATTCTACACCATTTTTATTATATTGATCATCCTAATTATTATTAGTTCTTCATTATTCTTATTCATTTTTGATCCTAAAAATAAATTTATTTTACATCCATTTTCCTCTATAAAAAGGAACAAGAACGCAAACAATCGATATATCGAAAGTTGTCACGATTAAAGTGAAGTCCTCATTCCTCATTGGTCAATTAAATTGTGAGTAGTATAGTACGCGTGATATACTATACTAAAAATACCTAACGGGCGCGCTGGGATAGGAAATCAGGAAATTTTTTTTCCAGTTTTCCGCGATGATCTCGGTAAATAAGCGAGATGAGCGGAATAGGCACTAATTTGGGATCAGGAAAGAAGTATTTTCAGTTTTTCGCGATTATCTCGGTAAATAAGCGAGATAGAGCGAAATGGACGTTAATATGGGATCAGTAAAAATGTCAAAGTCTGCTCTATCGAATTCGCTGAACCATTCGCGATACTGTTGTGAAATTTTGCAGGCTACTTCCTGACGACCTAGGCAGTGTCACTGCAAAATTTCATTAGGAAATACGCCACAGAAAAAAAGTTATGAAGATTTGAAAATCGGGATTTTCATGATGGCTGATTTCCTTCGAATATTCCTTCATCCTCATTTTTCACCCATTTCCCGAGGGAATACGGGGTTTTCCTTGAAATTTCGCAAAGAATTGAGTGAAACGCACGATGATGGGGGATCCTGAAGGGCCAAAAGCCGCAAGGATTCGGGATATCCAGTGTTTGCGGAATTTTCAGGCCAAACCCAGAGGCAATGGCCTTTGCTCTATGAAAATGACCATTTCCGCTCTATCGAATCTTCAGAATCGTTTGCGATACGGTTGTGGAATTTTGCAGGCTACTTCCTGACGACTTAGGCAGTGTCACTGTAGAATTTCATTAGGAAATACGCCACAGAAAAAAAGTTATGAAGATTTGAAAATCGGGATTTTCATGATGGCTGATTTCCTTCGAATATTCCTTCATCCTCATTTTTCACCCATTTCCCGAGGGAATACGGGGTTTTCCTTGAAATTTCGCAAAGAATTGAGTGAAACGCACGATGATGGGGGATCCTGAAGGGCCAAAAGCCGCAAGGATTCGGGATATACAGTATTCGCGGAATTTTTTCAGTTTTTCTCAATTATCTCGGTAAATAAGCGAGATAGAGCGAAATAGACGTTAATATGGAGTCAGGAAAAATAAATTCCAGTTTTTCGCGATTATCTCGGTCAATAAGCGAGATAGAGCGAAATAGGCACTAATTTGGGATCAGGAAAGGAGTATTTTCAGTTTTTCGCGATTATCTCGGTAAATAAGCGAGATAGAGCGAAATGGACGTTAATATGGGATCAGTAGAAATGTCAAAGTCTGCTCTATCGAATTCGCTGAACCATTCAAGATACTGTTGTGGGATTTTGCAGGCTACTTCCTGACGACTTAGGCAGTGTCACTGTAAAATTTCATCAGGAAATACGCCGCAGAAGAAAAGTTATGAAGATTTGAAAATCGGGATTTTCATGATGGCTGATTTCCTACGAATATTCCTTCATCCTCATTTTTCACCCATTTCCCGAGGAAATACGGGGTTTTCCTTGAAATTTCGCAAAGAATTGGGTGAAACGCACGATGATGGGGGATCCTGAAGGGCCAAAAGCCGCAAGGATTCGGGATATCCAGTGTTTGCGGAATTTTCAGGCCAAACCCAGAGGCAATGGCCTTTGCTCTATGAAAATGACCATTTCCGCTCTATCGAATCTTCAGAATCGTTTGCGATACGGTTGTGGAATTTTGCAGGCTACTTCCTGACGACTTAGGCAGTGTCACTGTAAAATTTCATCAGGAAATACGCCGCAGAAGAAAAGTTATGAAGATTTGAAAATCGGGATTTTCATGATGGCTGATTTCCTTCGAATATTCCTTCATCCTCATTTTTCACCCATTTCCCGAGGGAATACGGGGTTTTCCTTGAAATTTCGCAAAGAATCGAGTGAAACGCACGATGATGGGAGATCCTGAAGGGCCAAAAGCCGCAAGGATTCGGGATATCCAGTGTTTGCGGAATTTTCAGGCCAAACCCAGAGGCAATGGCCTTTGCTCTATGAAAATGACCATTTCCGCTCTATCGAATCTTCAGAATCGTTTGTGATACTGTTATGAAATTTTGCAGGCTCTTTCAGGACGACATAGGCATTGTCACTGTAAAATTTCATCAGGAAATACGCCGCAGAAGAAAAGTTATGAAGATTTGAAAATCGGGATTTTCATGATGGCTGATTTCCTTCGAATATTCCTTCATCCTCATTTTTCACCCATTTCCCGAGGGAATACGGGGTTTTCCTTGAAATTTCGCAAAGAATGGAGTGAAACGCACGATGATGGGAGATCCTGAAGGGCCAAAAGCCGCAAGGATTCGGGATATCCAGTGTTTGCGGAGATTTCAGGCCAAACCCAGAGGCATTACATATTTTTTCCGGAGTTTTCCGGATTTCCTTTAAAATTTATTAATAAAAATTAATTTATTAATAAATTTATTCGTTTAATGGCTTGTTTTCAATCAACTCTTTGCGAAATTTCAAGGAAAACCCCGTATTCTCTCGGGAAATGGGTGAAAAATGAGGATAAAGGAATATTCGAAGGAAATCAGCCATCATGAAAATCCCGTTCTTCAAATCTTCATAATTTTTTTTCTGTGGCGTATTTTCTGATGAAATTTTACGGTGACACTGCCTATGTCGTCATAAAAGAGCCTGCAAAATTAAATGAAAGTAGCGCAAACGGTTCTGAGAATTCGACAGAGCAGAAATGGTCATTTTCATAGAGCAAAGGCCATCAAACAAATAAATTTATTAATAAATTAATTTTCATTAATAAATTTTTAAGAGAATCAAATTCCGGAAAACATATGTAATGCGCAAGCAGGATTTGAACCCACGAACCCATGAACCCATGAACTCATTGCCTCTGGGTTTGGCCTGAAAATTCCGCAAACACTGGATATCCTGAATCGTTGCGGCTTTTGGCCCTTCAGGATCCCCCATCATCGTGTGTTTCACTCAATTCTTTGCGAAATTTCAAGGGAAACCCCGTATTCCCTCGGG
This sequence comes from Aleiodes alternator, assembly GCA_963921955.1. Taxonomy (NCBI): domain Eukaryota; kingdom Metazoa; phylum Arthropoda; class Insecta; order Hymenoptera; family Braconidae; genus Aleiodes; species Aleiodes alternator. The sequence goes on from OY998103.1 coordinate 12,038,058, forward strand.
AAATGGGTGAAAAATGAGAATTAAGGAATATTCGAAGGAAATCAGCCATCATGAAAATCCCGATCTTCAAATCTTCATAACTTTCTTTCTGTGGCGTATTTCTTGATGAAATTTTACAGTGACACTGCCTAGGTCGTCAGAAAGTAGCCTGCAGAATTCCACAACAGTATCGCGAATGGTTCAGCGAATTCGATAGAGCAGATTTTGACATTTTTACTGATCCCATATTAACGTCCATTTCGCTCTATCTCGCTTGTTTACCGAGACAATCGCGAAAAACTGAAAACACTCCTTTCCTGATCCCAAATTAGTGCCTATTTCGCTCTATCTCGCTTATGTACCGAGATAATTGAGAAAAACTGAAAAAATTCCGCGGATACTGGATATCTCGAATCGTTGCGGCTTCTGGCCCTTCAGGATCCCCCATCATCGTGCGTTTCACTCAATTCTTTGCGAAATTTCAAGGAAAACCCCGTATTCCCTCGGGAAATGGGTGAAAAATGAGGATGAAGGAATATTCGAAGGAAATCAGCCATCATGAAAATCCCGATTTTCAAATCTTCATAACTTTTCTTCTGCGGCGTATTTCCTGATGAAATTTTACAGTGACAATGCCTATGTCGTCCTGAAAGAGCCTGCAAAATTTCATAACAGTATCGCAAACGATTCTGAAGATTCGATAGAGCGGAAATGGTCATTTTCATAGAGCTAAGGCCATTAATTTGCCGAGGGAAGGTCGGTGTGGGATATTTATCTGATTTTCATCATATAAATATATATATATTATATATAATAAAGAATAAGTATTTTTTTTTTCTGTATCCGCTATCGGATCCGAAAGAAGTGGATGGATTCCATCGGTGGGAACGTGCGAAGAATGCAAAAATCTCTTGTCCGATGCATTATTGAAAAAAAGTTACATCCGATAGAAACCATCGCATACTGTTGCTAGTGATATGAGCCATCAGTTACCGAAGTAGTCCATCGGATGTGAAACCATCGTTCATATCTCTGACAACTAAACTCTGCTCAAACGAATCCAGTACGGGTAGAGATATGCCGGAGGAAACCATGTTGTGAGATCCATTTTCTAGTGATCGACGGAGATGTATTGCAGACAGCTGCCTCACCCACACCGGCTCAATGAGGTCGACGATGAGAAGATGGTAACAGTTCGATAGAGCTTACCAGTCGAGTTAATGTTCAACCGCCAGCGACAGATGGTGCTAAGGGCGTATTCTCTGTAGATCATCCCTGTTCAGAAGTAAAAGTACAGACAAAATTTTTTATGTTTCAATGATTTCAGATTATAGTCCAATTACCGAAAGGTTTGCTTTCTTCAACTAAGGTTGAGTCCAGCTCCGATACGGTTTGGGCTCCCCGAAAACTAATCCTTTCAAAAATTAGACTATACCCACCATGCAGGAGTTTTCCAAAGTGAATCCTCATTTTTTTAATTCTCGGAGGTCTACATCTATGAGAAACATTCAGATTTTAATAAACCGTTACAATGCACAAAGTGAGAATTATCCAAACGTTCGCAGTTGGGCGGAATTGATAGAGCGCGAACTGCACCGAATCTTTAATCATTACTAGGGTAAAGTAACCTTTCAACCCTTTCAAAATCATTCTACTTCCTACATATTTTTGATCATTAGTTCTGTAGTTCTTCAACGAATACATGCAATCACAAAGAAGTAAACTCAATTATTTTCTATAATTTAATGAAATTCTCATGCACATTCCCCGAGAGAGAAATGAACTCTCCATTATTTTCCAGTTTCAGGTATGTAAGAAGAAATGTACGGCACTTTCATCATGAATTTAGAAAATTATCAATTAAGGGGTAACGGAGATCTAGTAAATTTCAAACTTTTGTATCTATTGTTTGACAATCATTATCATTTCTTCTATAAAATAGCAAATGCATCAACTTTCTAATTTTTTTCCTCGGTCATCAGCCTTAAGCCCCTACACTATTCAAATATAACAAAAATCATTTTTGGCGCAGAGAGACTTTTTTCTCAATTTTCATCGTCGAGGATGAATAATTTTGTGGTGTAGTAACGGGTGGCCATTTGAAAGGAAAATGGCAGGCAGATTATAGGCAGTATAGTGGCAGATTTGAAGACGGGCAGCCTAACAACTGCAGCAAGGCAGGTTCATGGCACCATACACAAGCGGGCAAATGGCATCACAAGAGCAAGCTGTATGAAAGGCGGTTTTCTGGCAACTCAAACGCAGCTCACCGATGCCCTCATCGAAAAACTGCGCTTAAGCTGGAAATTCTGAACGGAAAAGTTTGAAAAAAGAAGAACCCATATGAGCCTCATGTGGTAAGGTGGTCCTATCAGTCTTAGAATTTCTGTTCAAAATTCAATGAAATTGGGCATACTCGTAGATGACAGTAAGGTAATAATTGAATTCAATTTTTAATAATAGAAATGTCTCGAATCGTATCATTATAATACTGTATTGTTTTCATCATGCCCCTGTCTCAGACAAGTAAACCGATAATAATAATGCCTTTCACGTGAAAATTTGAATGAAAAATCAATGCTTCTCCAAAACTAAATAAAATAGTTATCAAAAGTATCTTTCGCTGATTCATTGTTTAAAGGGGAAATTTGCAAAAAAAAACAAGAGTAAAACGATAGAAATGTGAAATCCCTAAAAGCGAAAGTTACCAGTTGACACACATTTCAGAAAATTTAGGGCCAGTAGGTCTCTGGGTCTACCACCTCGTGGGCTTTTCCTTATATTCACCTTACCCTCAAAAGAGAGAAGGAGGCTTTCGTACTATCTTAGAAGTCACTGGACCAACTGTGGTGCAATTGGCTCGTGGCTGCCTGACGATTCTCCTCTTACTCTTCTCAAAAATGGTGTTCATGAGGAGACTGACCCTTCCCAAGTGGTTGAAGGAAGATTTACGAATATTGAAGCTAGTTTTTCGAGATGAAGGAGAAAACGACTTGCTACTGTATGAGCCACTGGCTCTTTGAATTTTATTTATGGGATTGGAAATTTTTTTTCACGTTTGTAATGTCAGTACTTCGATTTTTCATCGTTTGTGCATCAGTATAATATATAAATTCATTTTTTTTCGTTGTCCAGGCAATTCCTTACACAGAGAGGAATGTTTTCTTAATTTAAGAATGTGCAAGTCACTTAAATTAAGAAAGAAAAGTCCGTTGATTTAAGTGAGAAAATTCACTTGATTTAAGTGAGTTTTACTTTCTTAAATTAAGAAAGAAAAAGTCACTTGATTTAAGTGAGAAAAGTCACTTAATTTAAGTGACTTTTACTTTTTTAAAATAAGAAAGAAATAGTTACTTGATTTAAGTAAGAAAAGTCACTTAATTTAAGTGACTTGTACTTTCTTAAAATAAGAAAGAAAAAGTCACTTGATTTAAGTGGGAAAAGTCACTTAATTTAAGTGAGTTTTACTATCTTAAATTAAGAAAGAAAAAGTCACTTGATTTAAGTTAGAAAGGTCACTTGATTTCAGTGAGAAAAGTCACTTAATTTAAGTGACCTTTACTTTCCTGAAATAAGAAAGAAATAGTCACTTGATTTAAGTGAGAAAAGTCACTTAATTTAAGTGATTTTTACTTTCTTAAAATAAGAAAGAAATAGTCACTTGATTTAAGTGAGAAAAGTCACTTCATTTAAGTGACCTTTACTTTCCTGAAATAAGAAAAAAATAGTCACTTGATTTAAGTGAGAAAAGTCACTTAATTTAAGTGACTTTTACTTTCTTAAATTAAGAAAGAAAAAGTCACTTGATTTAAGTGAGAAAAGTCACTTAATTTAAGAATGGCAGGTCACTTAAATTAAGTGACTGCACATTCTTAAATTAAGGAAACATTTTTCTCTGTGTAGAAGCAATGTACAATGTAGAATCTACATTGTAGATAGACTTTAAGAATAAACCGGAAGGACATGAAAAGCAATTCTAGGAGCACAAAAAATACCCACCGTATGTTGGGTTAATTCAGAAGATTAACGGTAGATTTCATGGCCCATCTGACACCCGCATTATTGACAACACCATATAGTTCTGAATTCAATGGAAATAGATGGAGTGGTGAGAAATTAATTGATGTCAAATTAGACATAATTAAGTTGAGGATTACAAAAGGCCTGGGTATTAATTTACTTTTGATGTTATTTTGAATCGAAAATTCTCATCATTCATCAAAAAGTGAAATGTTTGAATAATATTATTTATAATTTTTTAATCATCAAAATTCAATTTAATATTACGTTAATGGAGAATTGAATTAGAGAAAGGATAATTATGGATCGAGCCACGCGACTCCTGTCAACGATAAATCCAAACATTTTGAAAACAGAAAATTAGTGAAAATTTGTCGATTTTTGAAAAATAGACCGCCGACTGTGGCTCATAGCATCGAAAGGAAAATGTTTTTGGAGACGTGGATATCTCCGTTCTCCTGTACTTCATGAACTGCTTCTGCCTATCCCCACGGGAGATATTCCGTTTTACAGTATCAACAGGAGGCGAGGAAAGTTGACAGCTCGCTCGCGCCATCTGTCCTACTGACTGAGTTTCACACCGAGGGGGGGCCTATTTTCAGGTGAATTATGGGCTCACTGATGAAAATTTCCAAATGACTTTTATGCAAATGATCTTTTTTCATTTGATAATTTTTTAATTTTCAGAGAATTTGAAATTATTATTTGAGCAGCGGAGAGGTATAGCCGGAAAAGTCCATTTGTCGAGCATGGGTTCTGAGAGAATACCTCAGAAACTGAGCGAGATAGCGAGATTTTTTTCTTGAATCCTTTTTTGAAGCTCTTAAAATTCTCCTCAAAGAAGGCTTCGATGAGAATTGCGCTATTTTGCTTAGCTTTCGCGATATTTTTCAAAAGTACACAGAGAAAAATGTTTTCTTAATTTAAGAATGTGCAGTCACTTAATTTAAGTGACCTGCCATTCTTAAATTAAGTGACTTTTCTCACTTAAATCAAGTAACTATTTCTTTCTTAATTTAAGAAAGTTAAAGTCACTTAAATTAAGTGACTTTTCTCACTTAAATCAAGTAACTATTTCTTTCTTAATTTAAGAAAGTTAAAGTCACTTAAATTAAGTGACTTTTCTCACTTAAATCAAGTGACTTTTACTTTCTTAATTTAAGAAAGTAAAACTCACTTAAATTAAGTGACTTTTCTCACTCAAATCAAGTGACTTTTTCTTTCTTAATTTAAGAAAGTAAAACTCACTTAAATTAAGTGACATTTCTCACTTAAATCACGTGACTTTTCTCACTTAAATCAAGTAACTATTTCTTTCTTAATTTAAGAAAGTAAAAGTCACTTAAATTAAGTGATTTTTCCCACTTAAATCACGTGACTTTTTCTTTCTTAATTTAAGAAAGTAAAACTCACTTAAATTAAGTGACATTTCTCACTTAAATCACGTGACTTTTCTCACTTAAATCAAGTAACTATTTCTTTCTTAATTTAAGAAAGTTAAAGTCACTCAAATTAAGTGACTTTTCTCACTTAAATCAAGTGACTTTTTCTTTCTTAATTTAAGAAAGTAAAACTCACTTAAATCAAGTGACTTTTCTTTCTTAATTTAAGTGACCTACACATTCTTAAATTAAGATAACATTTTTCTCTGTGTAAACAGCAAGAAAAATAGAAATTCTGATTTATCTTTTCGCTACTGACTTTTTTTTACTGAACGAGTTTGTTTCTGAAAAAAAATTTTCACTGAGAAAAAAATTGTAATAAAAATGATGGAATGAATTGTTCCAATAGTCCTTACCAAATTTTTTTTTCGAACAATCAAAAACTTGTTAAATTTGGTAAATCTATCAGAATCAATTTGTTTTTGATTATGGAAAACAAATATTTATTCGGAACCAATTAAAATGATTTGTTGAGGACCCTTAAAACAATAAATTTCATAATTTTTAGTACTTTTTTTGCTCTCAGTACATTAATAATCTCATTATATCCTTGAGATTCTCCAAACGGAAAATAAAAATCAAAAAATAAAAATACTGAGATATATTCATAAATAATATAAGTCTTTACCACAAGTAAAATTTTAGAGAGGTAAAATTGAGCTACCGTTTGGTCAGTTTCTTGGGCTCTGTATTTTTCTGAAAAACCAAATTTTATACTTTCGATAGATAAAATTTACGATTCTGTGGCCTTTCAGGTCGCTCCTGTTGGCCAGTAGGATACTGTACCATTGGAATACTCTATTGCCCCTGTGACCCACTGTAGTTCAAGGACGTTTCACTGTTTTTCCTCGTCTTGAGAAAAATGGAAAGTGTACCTTTTCATTTTCTATTTGTCATAGAATGACCTTGAAGTTGAAATTTCACTGTACCAATGTGGGTTACCGGATCCATTTCATTTCGGACTACTGAATGTGGAGGAACGTAATTTACTGCTACTGGCTCGAAAACTTTCTTATTCCATTTCAAAAAAGCAAGATGAAATTTCATTCATGTGAGAATGTGACGGACTTTTTAGAAGAATGCATTTTTTTCAGATAAATATTCTAGTTTTCTTGAATTGTGAGCAAAAAAATGTATGAAATGATGGAGGGTCAATGATTTCCTGCATGGAATAGATATATATTGTTAAAAATATAATTTTGAGTAACTGATGAATTATATAATATTGTAAATTCAATATAAGAATCCATAGGCATATTTTTGCCGGAATATTATATAATTCGATAATGAGAAAGATATAATGGTTCATTATAATTATCTTCTATTTGACCACATAATTATAGCAACTATAAATTTGGAATATGTTCCAGCATATATTATACTATTTATAATACTAGACTTTGGCATGGTGCTCTTGAAAATTTATATATATTTTTACACATATTTCTGAAATGACTGTCATTGAAATGAAGAAAAATCAATGTAAAGCGCGTTTTCACGTACAAAAAGCAGCAATTTGCCCATTTGCAGAAGAAATACGTTTTTTTGTAAATTAATGCATTTTAGAGGCAAAAAGGCGCAAGTCCTTTGCAATCATGCCACTTTATTACTGGAGTCCTTAATAATATGATGAAAAGATAATAATAATGATAATTTGAGGGTTTTTTACCATTTTTTTTTGCAATAAAAGGCAAAAAAAATCGTTGCATTTTAGAGTCAAAAAGGAGCAAGTCTCTGGACTTAAGCTCCTTAAATTTAATTAAGCCCCTTAAAAGAAATTCAATCTCAAAAATAGTTCTATCTCGTTTAATTTTAAAGATATTCAAGTAGGAATAAATAAAATAATGTGAAGTGCCAACATCATCAATATTTGTAACTATATCATTCATTAATTTATGAAAGTATTAAGAAAATGGCGGAACTACAATATCTTTGTGAAGTCCGAGATAAAGTGATCTTATCAGCTCCATGGAACCATTTCCAGATACATTCAGGTCGAAAAATAATTGAATCTAATTTGGCAACTTCGATCCAAAGGATGAAAAAAATTTCTCTAGTACTCGTCGTAAATCATAATAAATGTCTCGAGGTCGCGCGAGGCCCAGTGCTCAAGGCGCACGAAGCTTTTCAAAATGTCAGCTCCATGAAGAAAAAAAAAAAAATTTCACTGAAAATTCCTTATGGTCGAGCGACGGCCACACGCCAGCCACCATAAACCCACCATAAACTCATTGACTCGAAATTTTTTTCTCTTTTTCGTCAAATTTTTGCCTTCAAGAACTGTAAATCATTTTACAAAAATCGTGGAAAATTGAGAAGAAAGTGAGGCCGGAATGTATCATAAAAATTACGTGTGGCGGTTCGCGTGCGCCTCGTGGCCTGCAAAACAGCTTCACGTGATCTTCAAAGAGTTTCAAAAAATTTTCAGCAATAAGAGAATCTGAAAGATCATCTAAATCTACACAATTCAATGGATAATGATAAGGGATGAAAAAATTTGAGTCTTTCGGTGGTTGAAAGACTTGTGTCCCGGTCTCTGACAGAGTCCATATTTGCGACATGGCAGGGACTTTCTAGAGACACCTTGCTGTCTCTTCGAATGGGACACGTGTCTCTCTTACAGGGACTCAGTCCCTGCTCAACGAACCAGAGTCCTTACACAGAGGAAAATGTTTTCTTAATTTAAGAATGTGCAGTCACTTAATTTAAGAATGTGCACGTCACTTAAATTAAGAAAGTAAAGTCACTTGATTCAAGTGAGAAAACTCACTTGATTCAAGTGAGTTTTACTTTCTTAAATTGAGAGAGAAAAAGTCACTTGATTTAAGTGAGGAAAGTCACTTAATTTAAGTGACTTCTACTTTCTCGAAATAAGAAAGAAAAAGTTACTTGATTTAAGTGAAAAAAGTCACTTGATCTAAGTGAGAAAAGTCACTTAATTTAACTGAGTTTTACTTTCTTAAATTAAGAAGGGAAAAGTCACTTGATTCAAGTGAGTTCTACTTTCTTAAATTAAGAAAAAAGAAGTCACTTGATTTAAGTGAGAAAAGTCACTTAATTTAAGTGACCTGCCATTCTTAAATTAAGTGACTGCACATTCTTAAATTAAGAAAACATTTTTCTCTGTGTACTTGAGAGACTCACAGTCTCTCAAATAAGGACTCCTCCAGTCTCTCTTCGAGAGCCATCAGTCTTTCTATTTTTCAAAGAGCCTGTCAATTTAATTGCAAAAGAATAATAAAATATGTGTGTCTTTTCTCCAAATGTCCAATATTTTGATTAATTTTAAAAAAATTGATAATATAAACATCAAAACGCAAATATATCCATTTTACCCCTATGTCCGTTTCACTCCGCTTTCCACTGATATTGAGAATTTTAATTAAAGTCAAATATGAAAAAATAATAATTCCACGGTTTGCAAAAATTATAAAAATTGAAAACTTAAAATTTATTAAATTGAAATAAAAAAAATGATTCATTCCTCGGTCTCTCTTATGAGGACTTATGTTTTTGCAAATCTTTATAAATCTACTGAGAGCCCAGTAAAGATAAAAGTCCTTACGGGAGAGACACTGTAGAGACAGTTGCAGTACTTGCGGGACACTCTAGAGACCGGAAAGTCCTTCTGGAAGTCTTCGAAGACCGTAAAAGACTCTCCAGACTCAAAATTTTATCCCGGGGAGCTCACATCTCTGTTGATAATCGAATTGTTGTGCTACGATGAATAGAACAACAAAAAAACTGAAAAATTTCGGAAATCTCTACTTATTTTGACAATCATTTTAAAGAACATCTTGGATACAAACGGATATGTTGAGATTTCCGTGAAATCCTTTCCACAGCCCTTGAAATTTTCATTGAAAAAGATATTGACAAAAATTGCGCTACCTCGCTTGGTTTTCGAGATGTTCCTAAGAAGGGAATGGCCAAGAAAATTGACATATTCTGCTTCACCTCATTACTATTGAAATTTAACTTGAGAATTTATTGAGAAGAGAAGTAGAATATAATGCACATGTTTCAGAATTTCTCTTAAACCCAGTAATATAAATTTTTGCAGGATGGCGCTTGAAAGGTGATAGGCAGTATCGTAAGAGTGAGAGAGTCGACTCCAACAGGAGAAAGGTGAAGGAACATGAACCAGCTTCGCAGTACATAGTGGAGGGACAGTGACTTTTAGCCCGCCCTCGTGGACACGCCCAGAATCCATTGTTTGCCAGACCGTGACAGGATTGTATGATTATTCGCTATACACACCTGACTGACAATAGATAAACATGCGAGTAATGCATGTAATAAGGAAGATAATTGCTCAGTTAGTATCGGAATACAAACAATATTGTTACACAGAGAAAAATGTTTTCTTAATTTAAGAATGTACAGTCACTTAATTTAAGAATGTGCAGGTCACTTAAATTAAGAAAGTAAAGTCACTTGATTTGAGTGAGAAAAGTCACTTAATTTAAGTGACTTTTACTTTCCTACACTAAGAAAGAAAAAGTCACTTGATTTAAGTGAGAAAAGTCACTTAATTTAAGTGAGAATAGTCACTTAATTTAAGTGACTTTTACTTTCCTAAATTAAGAAATAAAAAGTCACTTGAGTTAAGTGAGAAAAGTCACTTAATTTAAGTGATTTTTACTTTCTTAAATTAAGAAAGAAAAAGTCACTTGATTTAAGTGAAAAAAGTCACTTAATTTAAGTGATTTTTACTTTCTTAAATTAAGAAAGAAAAAATCACTTGATTTAAGTGAGAAAAGTCACTTAATTTAAGTGACTTTGACTTTCTTAAATTAAGAAAGAAAAAGTCACTTGATTTAAGTGAGAAAAGTCACTTAATTTAAGTGAGAAGAGTCACTTAATTTAAGTGACTGCACATTCTTAAATTAAGAAAACATTTTTCTCTGTGTAAGAGGAAAAATCATAAAACGAAGAAGGAGAAAAATCTTATATTTTGTAATTCAGTAGCAAAGCGGTAAAATAGGAGCAGTTTATAAACTGAATATGTCCCCCTCGCTCTTCCTTTCACCCCAATAATTCGAAAATAAAAGGAGATAGTGCCATTCCGTCCTAATCCTTTTTGGTGACTATTTACAAAAAAAATTCGGCAAAGGAATTGATTTATTCGGTTCCACCTCTTCTCCACTGAATTAATAACAGGAAGAAATATTTTTCAATAATAGACATTTTTCGTTCACAGAGCGGAGCAGAGAATAGCTCATGTTCATAAATATCACATTACAAAATTGTCAGAATAATTTATAACCAGTTAAAACTATCCCCTATCACTCCACATTATTCAATACACAAAATTTATTTATCACTTTATGACATTGTGTATAACCTCGCAAACAGAATGAAGGATTCTCCAATAATTCTATTGTTAATAGAAAGAGGTAACCCCAAAATATCTAAAAGTGTAGCAAAATGTCTTGCAGAGCACTCGCACTTGGAGTTTATGGCTATTTTCAAAATTTCTGTCATCTTTGGAAAAATTTTCAGAACATTGTTGTTTACCTCCTGTCATAATTTATAACCGAGGTGAGCCGACCTCGTGAGCAGCTATTTACCAATGGCATCCTTCAAGTATTCTCATCTCATGGTCGTATTTGACTATTAGCTTATAAATGATTTTATGACCACCAAAAATCATTTATTGCCCTCCACTTTGGGGTAATACTCTTCAATGCCACCTTGAGTAACACGAAATTCACATTACCGTTTAGTTAAAGACTTTGTATTATTTACAAACTCATCTTTTCTGTATTTTATGCGTTTATTGTCTGCAAGCATTGTGTGTATATGAACTTCCAGTTTATGATAGCGAAATGTTAATTGATCAGATTATATAACTCTTGTTCGCGTGGCTGTTGTAAATTTTACGAACGATCAATTCGAAGTTCTAATTACGTCAATAGGGAACTTGCATATTTTTTTTTTATTTCTTATTTTCATTTCTATGCATTCTACAGTATTGTCTGAGATTAGGGATTTTTTTTTTTTAATTCTTAATTATGGAGAAATTTACAATTAAAAATCTCCAAATTTCATACTGCTCTAATATGGATCTGACGTCATAATACCACATGCGTAATTCAAGCTGTGGCCAGTGATGGCGCGGCTGGAGGATATTTGAATTTTCGATGCGCGATACTCATAAGGAGGTTATGTGTAAATTTTTCTTACGAAGGAACCACGTTTTTAATTGAAATTCTCTAAACAATGTTTGAAGTAAAGACGAGGAAAATGAAGAAATACGCATTTTTTGACAATCAGCATAACCTTTATACGTCTGTCACTGAGTAACGACAGGTGACTACAGATGGCGCACACAAAGATTTTGGTATTCTGACGTCATGTCCGATTTGGAGATGTTCAAAAAAATGATTTTTTAATTAATATTTATGAATTTTTTTCGTCATTCTTTTAAACTTTCACATATCTTAACATATTTTCAGGGAATATTCCAAGTTTTCCGAATATCCAATAAATTTCATGGCTCCCGATTAAAATTACTCAGAGATGTATTCAGAATGAACGAACTGGTAAAGGTTTGGTGAATTTCAGGTGTATCGAAAAAACTCAAATAATACGACTGTGTACTAGGGTGCTTCATTTGGAACTTTTTTTTTTGCTGAAACATGAGAATTTGGTTGCTTATATGGAAATACAAATCCACTAAAAGTTTGGATCCTTGATTTTAATTTTAAGTACTTGCGATCACGCAATAACATAAAAAAATCAATATTTCGGAAACGGTCCAGGGAAGTTTTACCAAAATTTACAAGAAAATCAGAAATAAATGAGTCTCTAACATATTTTTTTTCTAGATTTCTAAGAGTGCGCATTCTCTATTTGCACACATTTTTTTATTTCAATTGTTAATAATAAATAGAAATGTCACATTTTGACAAATGAATGCCAGTCCTGGCACAAATAAACATATTCTATTTTAAAAAAAAGTTGTTAGCGCGTGGAATTAGAGTGCGAGGAGGTTCTACAAAAGAATGCCCCGTGTGCAGATCACTTTCCTGAAATGATTAAAACGGAGAAATTGTTTTCACTATGGAGCAAGGAAACGTCAAATAATTACCGAAGAAAGATAAGAGAGAAGATTCGATGATGCGAAAAGGTGCGAAGTGGTTGCGAGTCGGTGACGAAAATCGGCGGGGGCTTTCAATTTGTGACAGGCCAACTTGGCCTCCACATGGAAACAAAAAGATCTCCAAAGTTAATCTTCTCAGCTCTACAAAGAAAGGAAAGGGGGGAGGGGAAAGGGACGAAAGAAAGAGAGAGAGAGAGAGAAATGAATGAGGTTTGTAGATATATACCTGTGTTAGTATTCTGTTGCCGACTGGAGATTGTCCGCCGGCTGATAAATTAATTTGCACCGGAAACCCCTGACGTGAAAATGACGTCATTACCCGCTATCTGAAGGAAAAGAGGAGGACCACCTTGGTATGCAGTAATTTCTATGCCCATTGTGCACTTACATTTTTGTCATTGGAGGTAATTGAATCTTTCAAGACCCATGTTTAATTTTCATTAAAAAAAAAATGCGAATAACATTTCTCATTGATTTTTGAACCGAAAATTTTAGAATTGGAAACTAAGGTACATTGAATTCTTATTCAATATTCTAATTGAGTTTATTCAAAAAATCATCGGAACTGTTGAATTTTTGGGTGCACCTCCAATTTTTTTTCAATTTTCTATACAAATAGAAAAAAGAGGGTGCGTGGAACCCACGCGACAGAAGTGAAACTTCTTATACATGAGCCATTGGTCATTTTACACTTGTCTTTGGATTAACATATCTTGAAAACTATGCAAAATTTATCGAGACATGCTGTGAATGGAATTTAGAGGGAAGATTGACGAACACAATGAGCAGAACGCTGCTTTTCTACGACCAGTAGTTTCAGAGATATCATTTTTTGAATGAGTAGTTCAGAAACAATGGATGAGGCCCGATAGCAAATAAATGAGCGCTTGGACGTCCTTTCTGAATTTTTCATTCAAAAATCGATATCTTAATAACTACGAGTCTTAAAAAAACGGAGGTTTGCTTATTTTATTCGTTAATCTTCCCTCTAAATTTCATTCACAGCATGTCTCGATAAATTTTGCATAGTTTTCGAGATATTTTAATCCAAAGCCAAGTGTGAAATGGCAATTTTTCAAGAAATAAAAAGCAAAAATTATGAGGTGGAGCATGGATATTTTTCGGTCGTGTTTCATGACAACTCCTCCTTTAAATGACAATTTTGGGTAATTTTAAAAAAAATCATTTAGATAAATTCCCATATTTTCCTCGCCGTGTATTGAAAAGAAAAAATAATAGAGTGTAGAGTCAGGCATCGCTGCTGACGCACTCTCCTCTTCTCCTGCTCCCCCCCACCACGTATCTAGCTATTCCCCTCACACAATGACGAATTTTCGTGACGCTCGAAAATTGTTGCCCCCTCAGCAAAGAAGTTTCACTTCAAAAAATTAAATAGTGTAGAGGTAAACTGAGTGGTGTAATGAAGTAGTGTAGGGTAGAATAAATCTATTTTTTCCATTAATTTTCTAAAAATATTCCGGAAACTAGAGGAGATAGCGTAATTTGATTGTCGTCCTCTTTAGTAGAAGATTTCGAGTGCTAGCGAAATGGTTTTTGTCAAAATTTCCCTATCTCGCTTGATTCCCGGAATATTTTGCGGAAAATAATGGCAGCGAAGAAAAGATTCTTCTAGTTCTCGTTTTCCGCTATTAAATTATTGATTGAATTTTCGCCTGTATCCTCGAAAATGTTTTGGAAATATTACTACTCACGGTGAGATACAAGTTGATTACTCATTACCCCTAAGTAGCTACAGATGTGGCGCATCATTGTGGACTCGGTTCAGCTCCCTGTGTTACCACCACCGACTGTGACTCCATTTCAGACCCCCCCGCCTCTTTCTCTTTCTTTCTTATTCTATCATTCTCCCTCTCATTTAATCTTTCACATTGCGACGATGTGAAGCGGATGCCGGCCATTGTTGCGCGCATGGAGAAAAACTGGAGAGGATGTACACTGTGTTGTATACCAAAGAGTGCGGAGATCACTGTGTGGCACATCAGGGAGTGTGCTATGTGGTAACGGGATGAAAAAAAAAGGAAGAAAAAAAAAATTGTTAAGAAAAAGAAAGCCGCGGGACACAGACGGCGATCCTCGTTTGAGGTAGCCGCCGACTCATTCACGTTTCGAAATGAGATCGCCCTCTTCATCTTTTCATTCTCCCTCCCCACATTCACGCCGAAATTTCTTGCTTTATTTAGAATTTTTCGGGATCAATTTGGGAATTTCCTTTTTTCCTGCTGAAATTCATTCAATATCGACTTTCTTGTATCCTGGGGGGCAATCTGCCACCTAGCATGGGAATTTATATATGTAGAATTTATATATGCCAAATATATGCCACATATATGTCACATATATGCGATATATAAGTGACATATAAATGACATATATACATCGCAAAATATATGCCTGAACATATATGTCGTATGATTTTTATATATGTCACGTATATGTTCGCATATATATTTTTTCCGTACGGGACCTCCTTCGTTTCTTCCGGATTTTGAAAATCAATTACACAGAATACCTATTTTTTTCTCAATTTTTAAATTTTTTAAATTTTTTTCGGAATTTTTAAGGGATTCGACTTTTTTACGACTAAAAGTCCTCACAAAAAACCTCGGATAAATTTGAAAAAACGGTTCAAAATATCTAGACTGTTGGCTATTGTTTTAAATTTTTCATGCAAATGCCTTAAATTTAAGGATGAAACTACTATCCTGAAATTTCTAACAAAACAGAGTAAACACATTACTCATTATCATTTATATCACGAAATTAAAAATATGTAGCACTTGAAATTTAATCCCCAAGTTTGTTTACACATATATTGGATCCATTGACTCGACAATCCGAGAATTAACGTCAAGGATTATCCAAAAGTTTTGCCAATTCCAGGCATTGAGTTAGTACCAACAGTCCGCCTAATCTAACAGTTGATATTGTGAATACCTCCTGACGCGAAAAATCCATTTGTATCTCTCAAGTTAATCCGATTGGGATTTTCCCTCATACCGCCCATTTTTTGTTTCAATCCTTGAGGGCTCCGGAGGGAATTGGTGGATGCACCAGTCAAAGCTGCTACATTCTTGGGGACAATACGAACAATATTACAGTGGCAAATGAAGAGATGAAAAGGAGGCAGTTGCATGACAAAATGAGTAACCACGTGAATAACACTTTAACCACCGCGCCATAATGATTTTCTCTTGGACAATAAATATGTCAAAAATTTGTCTAGTCAACTATTTATCGACACTTACCACGCCCAAATTTTCGTGGAAAATTCACAAATGAATTGCTAATCCTTTCACCAGAGATACCTCCATGGCAACAGTTCATATTTTATAGATAATTAAAACATATAAAAAACAGATTCCTTTTGTATCTTGTGTTATATACTGAATAATATACACCGAGAAAAATGTTTTCTTAATTTAAGAATGTGCAGGTCACTTAAATTAAGAAAGAAAAGTCACTTGATTTAAGTGAGAAAACTCACTTGATTTAAGTGAGTTTTATTTTCTAAAATTAAGAAGGAAAAAATCACTTGATTCAAGTGAGATAAGTCACTTAATTTAAGTGACTTTTACTTTCTTAAATTAAGAAAAAAAAGTTACTTGATTTAAGTGAGAAAAGTCACTTGATTTAAGTGAGTTTTACTTTCTAAAATTAGGAAGGAAAAAATCACTTGATTCAAGTGAGAAAAGTCACTTAATTTAAGTGACTTTTACTTTCTTAAATGAAGAAAGAAAAAGTTACTTGATTTAGGAGAGAAAGGTCACTTGATTTAAGTGTGTTTTACTTCCTAAAATTAAGAAGGAAAAAATCACTTGATTTAAGTGAGAAAAGTCACTTAATTTAGGTGAGAAAAGTTACTTAATTTAAGTGAATTTTACTTTCTTAAATTAAGAAAGAAAAAGTCACTTGATTCAAGTGACAAAAGTCACTTAATTTAAGTGACTTTTACTTTCTTAAATTAAGAAAGAAAAAGTTACTCGATTTAAGTGAGAAAAGTCACTTGATCTAAGTGAGAAAAGTCACTTGATTTAAGTGAGAAAAATCACTTAATTTAGGTGAGAAAAGTTACTTAATTTAAGTGAATTTTATTTTCTTAAATTAAGAAAGAAAAAGTCACTTGATTTAAATGACAAAAGTCACTTAATTTAAGTGACCTGCCATTCTTAAATTAAGTGACTTCACATTCTCAAATTAAGAAAACATTGTTGTCTGTGTATGAAAGACATCGTCGCCTTGGAATCCAGGTAGCGTAAGGGCTCTGTTTATACACGGTTTTTGTGATGACGATAGGGGAGACCGGGTCAAAATGATCCAAGACTTTTTTTTAACGTGAAAGACTTTATGAAAAAATTTGAAAAAAAAATGAGAAGATGTTCCAACATCCCGAGATGAAAGATTCGGCATTTCTGGAGTCTGTGAAAATGTTACTAGATTTTCTCTAAGTTTTCGATTGAGAGACGCTCAGGGACTTTCCTCAACAGTTTTTCGTGATTATCTCGGCAAATAAGCGAGATAGAGCGAAATAGATATCAATATTGAATCAGAAGAGAGTTTTTTCAGTTTTTCGCTAAAATCTCGGTGAATAAGTGAGATAAAGCGAAATGGACATTAATATGGGATCATCAGGGACTTTCTCCAGTTTTTTGTGATTATCTCGGCAAATAAGTGAAATAGAGCGAAATTGACGTTAATTTGGGATCAGTAAGATATTATTTCATCTGGAAACTTCTTCATAATTCCATATGTGTACTTCGCTCTATCTCGTTTATTCACCGATATAGTCGCGAAAAATCAGTCATTTGGCCATATTAATAAAATAAATACAGAATTCAAATGACTGTTAAACTTTAACAATTTTCGAATAAATTCTTGATTTTTTATATTTCTCTTGAAGAACAATTACGTGTGAATTTCATGAGAACATCCGCGCGATCGATATGGATCGTTCGATCGTGGTTCGGATCGTTTATCGTGCGACCGTGCGGATTAAGTTGGCCAGTCCGTTACCCACCCTGGTGAGGGAATCTCTGAGGCGTATCGGATTGTGATGGGCTACCGAATTGACTTCTTGAAGATCAGAAGCTGACGGAGAGCGGAAGAGATGCATCTTGACAGAATCTGATGGAAATGAATCAACAAAGTAATGAAAATAATCGAAATCTTTTGTTCCTATCATGTTGTGGGAAATTTGTCGGGAATTTTACTGACTCCAGGGTCTTCTCTGAGGCTCAGACAAACGCAACAGAATAATATCACAAGAACTTATCCTCCAAGTCGGAAAAAAATATTTATAGAAAAAAAGTTCAATGTCAAGTGTCTCGCGATGCAGTTATAGTTTTAGTGGGGGAGAACAAGGCAAAGTGGGACGAGTAAAACCGAAGATAATTCCAGATTGACTCAAAGGATGAGAAAAAAATAGAGTCCATTTTACCCCACATTTTTCGGTAGCAGTACGATATAATCAATATTTTGAATTCATAAAAATGAAAAATTTCGTTAATAAAATGAATTATATTTTTTCGGAGTGAAGCTTGCGCGCTGCCGACTGGACCCTTACTCTATACGACTTAGAGAGAATCGTACTGTCTATATGAATCTAAAAATCATTTGATCTCAAATTTATATCGATATTTATATTGTTCATATGGATATCCTTATTAAGAGGAATATAATAACAAAAGTATATGATATACTGATATCGATTGGAATTCGTACTGCGGAATTGGGGGGGGGGGGGGGGGGGAAGGGAGCGATGTTGGAAATATTTTTGTCAAAAGTAGAGCAGCCGAACTTCGGTTACGCGAATTACGTGCGATAATCGTTTCGAATTTGTTGTGTGAATAAGCGTGTCCCTGCGGTCTGACGCTGTGGATATAGTCAATGATTCACACGCGGTAGGCTCGGGTTCGATCCCCACCGGTGACACTGGTGAGATCTAACCAGTACAAAAAGTCTTGATCAGTCGTTAAATACGCCAAACTAAGGTATCGAAAACGCGAGGTTAAATAATATAAAAAAAAAAAGAAATAAGGGTGTCATGACTTCGGTCCGAATTTCGGATAGATATAGGGTTCCTGATATTCGGCTACTCGATATAGAAACGAGTTATGATACTAACTCACCATCCCAATCTACAGGGCTTGACGTTGGGCGGAATATTGGGCTTATTCATGTACACAGAGAAAAATGTTTTCTTAATTTAAGAATGTGCAGTCACTTAATTTAAGGATGTGCAGGTCACTTAAATTAAGAAAGAAAAGTCACTTGATTTAAGTGAGAAAAGTCACTTGATTTAAGTGAGTTTTCCTTTCTTAAAGTAAGAAAGAAAAAGTTACTTGATTTAAGTGAGAAAAGTCACTTAATTTAAGTGACTGCACATTCTTAAATTAAGAAAACATTTTTCTCTGTGTAACCAATATCCACGCCCCGATATTGTTTCGTACTTTAACCTTTGATCGATTGGCCCAAAAGCATATAAAATAATTTGGCCCGAACATTCGCCACCTCGTGGATGTCAGGAAACCCTACAGAGGCTACTCTTTTTTTGCCGATTAGAAGAATTACGATTCAATAGATTTCATTCACTTGAGATATAGAATAATTTTAATGATCTTTGATTGAGAACTTGACTACATTTTAAATGAACTAGAATTTAAACGGAATGTTCTCATCCATCAATGTGGAAACGTGTTGAGTCACTCCCGGGATCACTCGATTGAAACCGTCGACACGGATATGCACACATTGATCCTTCTAATACCATTCTTTTTACGACTCTTTCTAATACAATTCTCATTCAGGAAATAAAAAAAAAGAAAATTCCTCCGAAGTCATGAGGAAATCTATAAATAAAAAATCCCCAAAAATACTGTGATAACCTCAAAAAAATTATACGAGTAAATTTTCACAAAATTTCATTATATTCTCAAATTCATTGTAGATTCGTTTTTTTCTCGTTGATTTTATTCAGTTTAATGTGCATAGATGACAATATGACCTACCGCATGTGCACTTGAGGCCAATTTAAAGGATCGTTTCACATTTTCGCTATACTTCACGGCGGAAAGCGTCGCAATGGTAAAGCGCGCGAGAAGTGAGGCGAACGACGAATGATAAATAGAGGACCACACGCGTCAACTTCTTTTATAAAAATATGAAAATAATACAAGAGAATTGCCATTGTTTTATTTTGAAATTAAAGTGTATCCATCTTTCTCACTAGCTGAAATATCCGAGTTCCTTTTGTTTGATGATTTTCTATGATGAAAACGCTCCAGTACTCCAATGCTCTGTATATATATTTCCAATAGAATCAGTACGCAGAATGGAAAAATAAGATAAGTCTATTTTTCTTGTTATTGTTATTTTTTCTAACATCTCGGAAACTAAGCGAGATAGTGAAATTTTTGGAGATACCTTTTTCGTAGCTCTTGAAATTTTCTATAAAGGAGGATTGAAATGAATTGTGCTCTCTCCCTCAACATTCGAGATATTATTCAAAAGAGAATCAGTAGACTAGAGGTAAAGCGAGATAATTCGCAGTTTATCAATAACATTGTTTTTGTTCTTAATATGTCGGAACAATAAGCGAGACAACATGATTGCACTCTAACCCTGTTTCGTGAGAACATTTATGAACTACAGAGAAGGATGAGAGCAAGATACACGGAAAAAAAATTCTAGTTGAATTTACTATGCTAACATCGTAATTTGTCCTATTAATTATTGTAGTGGTGGACTAGACTTTTAACATCGTAATTTTTACAATGTAGTGTTGGAAATTTCATTTAAGAAATAATACTTTAGACAAATAATACCAAGTCTTAAGCTCTTTAATATGAATTACGATGTGAACATCGTAAAATTTGAAGAGAAATCTTAAATAAAGTAAAATAATAATCGACCGGTGGTTGGATTCGAACCCGAGTCCTTTCGAGTGCGAAATGACCGACGCCTTGGACCACTCGGCCACCGAAGGGCCTACACTTTAAGTTGTTTTTAAGATCTATATTAACGATTTCAATAAAAGGTCATAAGACACGAGAGCGCCTCTTGCGGAGGACGCAGTTACTATTTAAAAATTACGATGTAACATCGTACTTTTTATAGCTTCCATCGTATTATAACAGAGGCAGCACTGAAATATTTATTTTATTAAAAAGTAAATAGAATTATTAAATATACGAATAAATATAGTTTTTAAAGTGTAATTTTCATTTATTTTTTTTTACGATGTTAAATTGTAATTTTTGAAGTAATTTTTAATCCTAAAAGTCTTTGTTAAAATTACGATGTTAAATAGTAAAAAATATAACCCACATAGTAAATTTTTAAATAAGATATTTCAAAATTAACGTTAATAAAAGTCTAGTCCAGGATTACGATGTTAACATCGTAAATTTTGGTAGAATTTTCTTTCCGTGTAGTTCTATCTTATTTAGTTACCGCGACAGTCTCAAAAATATTAATTGAAAAATAGACTTATTCCATTTCAGCTCTCCACTACTGAAATAACTCTCTATGAACAACTAATCAAAAAAAAAATCTTATTTCCGTTACAATTTTCATCATCTTAACATTGAGTCTTGAATTAACTAATAAAGGGTGAATCAATTGTAATTAACAAATAATTATCTCAATGAGAAAGGAACAAGTATTTAAGAAAAAATACAATGTCATCCTTCCTTGATGGCGTTAGTTTCGGTCAATATATATTTCTCGCAATTTAAAAATTTTCCTGTCATGCCCACTCGGTTTTACGTGAGATATGCAGCTTGTTCTATTTGGTTCTCTCATCAGAATCATAAATTCGTAGAGGAAGATACTATAGAAACATTATTCATTGATGAAATTAAGGAGGTTGGTTACCACTTGTGCGAGGCGCGCAGACAGGGGAGAGTGCCTATGCTTTAATACAGGGATCCCAAGCTAATACCAATTCCTGAACACGAAAATAGACACCATTTTTCTGACCTCTAATCAGTTAATTACTCGCTGAAAATCATCACAATAATTTTTTCATTCCCCATCATAATTTTTGAAAATAAATAATCACCTCAAATGTTGTCAATGTCATAAAAAATGAAATGAAATTGAATCCATAATATAAAAAAGCATGGGACATTTTCTGTCATCATTTATCCTAATATATATTATAGATATACTATACTATATAGTATATATCTATATACTATCCTATATATATAGTATATATATAATATAATATAATGTAATATAATATAATATATTATATTATATATATACTAGGGTAGAGTGGGGCAAAATGGACCTAGAAGATAAGATGATTCGAGATTTTTTTAAAAAGCAGCGGTTGCTTAAAAAAATCTGAAAAAATTTACAAACAATATAGATATGTTGGAGGATTTTTTCAGATTTTTTCGTCGAGTCCTTCATTCCAAAAAAAATTCCTTAATTATGTTGCTATGAGGGTCCATTTTGCCCCACTCTCCCCTATATGTATAGTATAGTATATAATATATTATATATGATAGTATATAATATATTTTTGTCTCTAAAAAGTCTATGTTAGGACCTCAGAAATGGAGAGGCTTAAGTCCAGAGACTTGCTCCTTTTTGACTCTAAAATGCAACGATTTTTTTTTGCCTTTTATTGCAAAAAAAATGGTAAAAAACCCTCAAATTATCATTATCATTATCTTTTCATCATATTATTAAGGACTTCAGTAATAAAGTGGCATGAATGCAAAGGACTTGCGCCTTTTTGCCTCTAAAATGCATTAATTTAAAAGAAAAAACGTATTTCTTCTTCAAACGGGCAAATTCCTGCTTTTTGTACGTGAAAATGCGCTTTACATTGATTTTTCTTCATTTCAATGACAGTCAATTCAGAAATATGTGTAAAAATATATATAAATTTTCAAGAGCACCATGCAAAAAAAGTGCACGCTGTGCGCGCACCCAAAGTCTAATTTTCCAAAAACATGTAATAAAAAAAAGGAAATTTTCTGTTGCAATTGAAAACTTTCTTTCAGTGGAAATATGGAATTTTTTTGAATGATTTCATAACAGAATTTCTCCATATTGAGTTAGTATTTGAATTATAGGTCCAGTCTTTCCTGCCAGAATAAATATGCCAATAATGAGTCATAAGATAAAGGATGATTCTCCAGAAAAGAATTGTTTCTATAAAGTATTGAATTTCTCAAGCATTCAGCAATAACAAGTTACTCTTTTTACCGTCAAATACCACTGAAATTACTGATTCTCTACGCACCAGGGGCATGCGCTGTCTCTCAGTACTAACACCAGCAGTAATATTGCAGTGAGACTTCCGTTTTTTCAAGCATTCGGGACTTAGAGTTTTCTCTTTCCTCAATTCCTCCCTTAAGGGGCAATGAAAGACCTAGTGTGGAATATTCCAGCCAACTGTTCAGCAATGTTGATAAATGTTGTCAAAAAACTGTTGCAAAACTCAAGAAAGAACGGAATTTCAATGAAGCTTATATATTGAAAAATCAAATATTTGAAATTTTGAAAAATTCAAATTGTTCCATTTTCTGGATCGAGCGTCTAGAAGCAGAAGGTCGTATGAGCCCAAATCGGCGTTACTCCGGCAGAAGGTCGTATGCCCCAAAATCGGCGTTACTCCGGCAGAAGGTCGTATGAGCCAAAGTCGGCGTTACTCCGGCAGAAGGTCGTATGGGCCAAAATCGGCGTTACTCCGGCAGAAGGTCGTATGGGCCAAAATCGGCGTTACTCCGGCAGAAGGTCGTATGGGCCAAAATCGGCGTTACTCCGGCAGAAGGTCGTATGTACTACATACAACCTTATGACCTCTTTCAGGACGGGGACCGATTTCTGGTCCATACGACCTTCTGCTTCTAGAATCTCAATATTTTTTTTTTTTTTTGAAAACTTGTCTTTTGGAATAATTAATAAACATTGAAACTCAGAGTGAGAGTATGCCATTGTGCCAATCTGCTTCTAAGTCTCACTCGAAAATCTATAAATAATGCTTCAATCCTCAAAACTCAATGATTCAAGCTCTACTTTTATCCAATTATCTACAATAATATATTTGTTCTTACCTCGATGCACATCACGTCGACAAGAAAAGTGACAAATGTACAATTCTCCCCTCTTCGCCTCCTCTCACGATTCAGTTAAACCGAATGCCTGAGCGTAAGTCGTCCTCGAGGAGACCCTGAAGTTATTGCGCATTTTCTTGCGTTCTCTTGGAGCATAAGTTCTGCACAATGCATTGTGTATTCTGCTTCCCATTTTTTTTTAGTTCTGTTGTGGAAACTTCAGATGATGCCGTCAATCATGAAAATTCATCTCCAAAACGAATTATCGATTCATTTCCAACGTCTTTGAGTTTTTGGTACTCAGGTTCCTTTAATTCTACAATGACAATTTTCCTGTATTATTTAAATGGGAAATCGAATTTTTGGGATGAGCCTCCAATTTACTTAGAATTTTTTTCCCAGCGGGAATCTTTTTCTTTCTCTATAAACTATCAAATTTTCAGGTAGGACAAAAAAAAACTTCGCCTGAAAATGGAACACCCTACTATTTATATTTATCTATTTTATTTACATTTTATTTATTCTTATGCCAATTTTTTTCAATAGAATAATTGATATTTTTAGAAATTAGTAAGATATGAACCATTTCCCCGAGGATTTTTTCAATTCAACATGAAATGCATCGTAATATCAACGACCGGACACAGATGGGGGCTGGCCTATCTCTTGTAACTGAATACCCGAAACTTGAAAGCGTGGAGTGAATGTGAAACATGAGATTTCGAGGGAAAATAATAGTTATTCCTAATTATCTCTGGAATATTCAAAAAGAAACAGATTTTTTTTTTTTATTGCATTAAAAATCTAATATATAGATTTATTAGCATACATATATATACAAATAAAAAAAAAGAATAACAATGTGCATAACGGATAATTTCATAACTTATTTGTACTTTCTGGATTTTTCTGACTCTCAATTAAATTTAAATTTGTAGTTTACAATTTTTTAGATACTGACTTATTGCTCTGATTACCACTGGATTGAGTGTACTCAATATACTTTCCATGTTAAGGGGTAATTGACAGTATTTTCTGATTTTTCTCATGAGTTTCTCTCTCTGTTCTTCATATTTCGTGCACTGCCAGATTATATGATTGATATTCTGTTCTTCGTTTCCACATCCACAGGAAGGGTCATTTTTGATACCAATTCGATGAAGAGATGATGCCAAGTTGTAGTGATCAGCTCTTAGTCTGTTAATTGTGACTATTGTTTCTCTAGAAAAGTAAGAAACAGATTTCAAATTCCTTTTCTGCTTGGAAATTACTTTTTTCTTGAGACAAGTGCACGGAAAGGAAATTCTACCAAAAATTTACGATGTTGACATCGTAATCCTGGATTAGACTTTTATTAACGTTAATTTTGAAATATCTTATTTAAAAATTTACTATGTGGGTTATATTTTTTACTATTTAACATCGTAATTTTAACAAAGACTTTTAGGATTAAAAATTACTTCAAAAATTACAATTTAACATCGTAAAAAAAAATAAATGAAAATTACACATTAAAAACTATATTCATTCGTATATTTAATAATTCTATTTACTTTTTGATGAAATAAATATTTTAGTGCTGCCTCTGTTATAATACGACGGAAGGGCAAGGTTTCTATATTGCACGGTTTGTTTGCCCCAAATCCCAATTTTACATCGTCCGTCTGGCCCGAAATTTTTTACACTAGAAAATTGTAAACAATTCCATTTTTTTACGGCACCTTTCACTCAAAGTGAGATTTGTTTTTCGAAGTTCTCAACTCTGCACCAGTAAATTGTCAAGTGTCTCACTCGTGCCGAGCCCATTCCATTCCCATTTGGATCGAAAGAATGGCATGGCCCAATAGTACACGGAAATTTGGTTCTCAGTTTCAACTACATTTGGCGAGTCCCATTTCTACCCGGGTCCTTCTGGTTAATACTCAATTCTATACTGAAAACCAACCGTTCATCCCATTTCTACTCCAGTATTTTCAAACCATATTCAATATCACACGAAGAAAAATATTGTGGATTTCTTGCCTTCACGGCTGTTTAGGATCCATAATTAACGTGTTTGACTGTCTGTACAGTCGTGCCAAAAAGTGAAGAAATTTGGAAAAATCGCAATATATGACATGCACAGTTTCGAAAAAAAAACACAAAATAAAAACCCAATTGCTATATATAGACAGCGAAATGTGGGAATGACAATTTTCCTGCTAAATAATCTTAATCATTAGTTATTCGTTAATTAAACTCAATCATTGAATTATTATTTATTATTCAACATAATAAAATGAATAATAATCGATCAACTTAATTATTATTTAGTGGCACCCATACATCGCAGCTCTCGGTCTTTTCTTGCTGGTTTTTCATTTATTAATCATTGAGTACACTACTCGTACATTACTCGAATAAGGTGGAGATGCATAACAAAGCCTAGAAGTAAAATGAATTGGAAATTAATTTAAATTTCATATCGTCATCATTAATAAAAAAAAAAAAATATCGTCATCATTTCATTTTCATCGGGAAGTATGCAAAATGTAGTTGATTTTTTTACGGTTTTCCGAATTTCCAAACGCGGAGGAAAACCAAAAATAAGGAAGCTTGTATGTTTCGAACGCAATAACTCAAAAAAAATTGATGTGAGAAAGAACAGTTTTTAATGAAAATGTTATGGAATTTGGTTTAGGAGAAGAAATTTCTCCAGTGTTCTTTGTAAAATGGACCATTCTTGTGATATCGCTTATCAACTCACTCTGCCTAAACCATGAATTCGTTACAACACTTTTTTTCGCTGCACATCAGTCGCCGTGGTATTATCGAACATGATCGGAACTATACACATCACGTGATGTCGAATCTCTCACTTTTTGAAATTCGGAAAATTCCATTCGGAAGTTCCCTGCTAATTGCCTTGGGAGGTCATTGAATTCGGAAATTCAAATAACGCACATGAAGTGAACGCCTGTTTGTTATTTTTTTAATGACGAGACCGATGGTGTGCTAAAGCGCGCCCGTTAGGTATCTTTAGTATAGTATATTACGCGTACTATACTACTCACAATTCAACTGAACAATGAGGAATGAGGACTTCACTTTAATCGTGACAACTTTCGATATATCGATTGTTTGCGTTTTTGTTCCTTTTCATAAAGGATAATCGCGAGAAACTGAAATTTTTTTTTCCTAATTCCATATTAATGTCTATTTCACTCTATCTCGCTTAATTACCGAGATAATCGCGAAAAACTGTAAAAATTCCGCCGATACTGGATATCCTGAATCGTTGTGGCTTTTGGCCCTTCAGGATCCCCTATCATCTTGTTTTCGATCAACTCTTTGCGAAATTTCAAGGGAAACCTCGTATTCTCTCGGGAAATGGGTGAAAAATGAGGATGAAGGAATATTCGAAGGAAATTAGCCATCATGAAAATCCCGATTTTCAAATCTTAATAACTTTTTTTCTGTGGCGTATTTCCCGATGAAATTTTACAGTGACACTGCCTATGTCGTCATGAAAGAGCCTGCAAAATTTCATAACAGTATCGCAAACGGTTCTGACAATTCGATAGAGCAGAAATGGTCATTTTCATAGAGCAAAGGCCTTTGCCTCTGGGTTTGGCCTGAAAATTCCGCGAACACTGTTTATCCCGAATCGTTGCGGCTTTTGGCCCTTCAGGATCCCCCATAATCGTGTTTTCAATCAACTCTTTGCGAAATTTCAAGGAAAACCCCGTATTCCCTCCAGAAATGGGTGAAAAATGAGGATAAAGGAATATTCGAAGGAAATGAGCCATCATGAAAATCCCGATTTTCAAATCTTCATAACTTTTTTTCTGTAACGTATTTTCTGATGAAATTTTACAGTGACACTGCCTGTGTCGTCAGGAAGTAGCCTGCAAAATTCCACAACAGTATCGCGAATGGTTCTGAGAATTTGATAGAGCAGACATTGTCATTATTACTGATCCCATATTGACGTCCATTTCGCTCTATCTCGCTTATTTACCGAGATAATCGCGAAAAACCGTGCAAACTCCTCCCTGATTCCATATTAACGTCCATTTCGCGCTATCTCGCTTATTTACCGAGATAATCGGGAAAAACTAAAAAAATTCCGCCGATACTGGATATCCCGAATCGTTGCGGCTTCTGGCCCTCCAGGATCCCCCATCATCTTGTTTTCTGTCATCTCTTCGCGAAATTTCAAGGAAAACCTCGTATTCCCTCGGGAAATGGGTGAAAAATGAGGATAAAGGAATATTCGAAGGAAATCAGCCATCATGAAAATCCCGATTTTCAAATCTTCATAATTTTTTTTCTGTGGCGTATTTTTTGATTAAATTTTACAGTGACACTGCCTATGTCGTCATGAAAGAGCCTGCAAAATTTCATAACAGTATCGCAAACGGTTCTGACAATTCGATAGAGCAGAAATGGTCATTTCCATAGAGCAAAGGCCTTTGCCTCTGGGTTTGGCCTGAAAATTACGCGAACACTGTTTATCCCGAATCGTTGCGGCTTTTGGCCCTTCAGGATCCCCCATAATCGTGTTTTCAATCAACTCTTTGCGAAATTTCAAGGAAAACCCCGTATTCCCTCAGGAAATGGGTGAAAAATGAGGATGAAGGAATATTCGAAGGAAATCAGTCATCATGAAAATCCCGAATTTTTAAATCTTCATAACTTTTTTTCTGTGGCGTATGTTCTGATGAAATAAGACAGTGATACTGCCCATGTCGTCAGGAAGTAGCCTGCAAAATTCCACAACAGTATCGCGAATGGTTCTGAGAATTCGATAGAGCAGACATTGTCATTTATACTGATCCCTTATTGATGTCCATTTCGCTCTATCTCGCTTATTTACCGAGATCATCGCGGAAAACTGGAAAAAATTTTTCCTGATTCCATATTCCAGCGCGCCCGTTACGTATTTTTAGTCATATAGTATATTACGCGTACTATATTACTCACAATTTAACTGACCAATGAGGAATGAGGACTTCACTTCAATCGTGACAACTTTCGATATATCGATTGTTTGCGTTCTTGTTCCTCTTTATAAAGGATCAATCAGTTGAGCCGAAAATTCTGAAAAAATCAACTTCCATTCTTGAAGTGTTTGAGAAACTATTATATATTTTCAATTACGTATTCTGCAATTTCGAAGGAGGAATAGAATGAATCCTAAGAACTGGCAAAAACTATCCGATGCTAAATGAAATCATCCGTTGAGTGACGTTGCCGATAACACGCTAAACGCGCTCGGATAGTGTAGAGAGATTCAACACCTTCGCAGCCAAAATAATATGGTGGTGAATCTCTCATCACTCGACCAGAGTCGTGAGGTCGCTCATGGTGACTGGTCTAGGGTTAATGAGTGATTGATAAATGAAAAAACCAGCAAGAAAAAACAGAGAGCATCGCAGCTCTCGTATGCGTGCCAATAAATAATAATTGAGTTGATCGATTATTATTCATTTTATTATGTTGAATAATAAATAATAATTCAATGATTGAGTTTAATTAACGAATAACTAATGATTAAGATTATTTAGCAGGAAAATTGTCATTCCCACATTTCGCTGTCTATATATAGCAATTGGGTTTTTACTTTGTTTTTTTTTTCGAAACTGTGCATGTCATATATTGCGATTTTTCCAAATTTCTTCACTTTTTGGCACGACTGTACAGACAGTCAAACACGTTAATTATGGATCCCAAACAGCCGTGAAGGCAAGAAATCCACAATATTTTTCTTCGTGTGATATTGAATATGGTTTGAAAATACTGGAGTAGAAATGGGATGAACGGTTGGTTTTCAGTATAGAATTGGGTACTAACCAGAAGGACCCGGGTAGAAATGGGACTCGCCAAATGTAGTTGAAACTGAGAACCAGATTTTCGTGTACTATTGGGCCATGCCATCCTTTCGGTCCAAATGGGAATGGAATGGGCTCGTCACGAGTGAGACACTTGACAATTTACTAGTGCAGAGTTGAGAACTTCGAAAAACAAATCTCACTTTGAGT
The DNA here is from genome assembly GCA_963921955.1 of Aleiodes alternator. NCBI lineage: Eukaryota > Metazoa > Arthropoda > Insecta > Hymenoptera > Braconidae > Aleiodes > Aleiodes alternator. The sequence goes on from OY998103.1 coordinate 12,067,723, forward strand.
GAAAGGTGCCGTAAAAAAATGGAATTGTTTACAATTTTCTAGTGTAAAAAATTTCGGGCCAGACGGACGATGTAAAATTGGGATTTGGGGCAAACAAACCGTGCAATATAGAAACCTTGCCGACGGAAGCTATAAAAAGTACGATGTTACATGGTAATTTTTAAATAGTAACTGCGTCCTCCGCAAGAGGCACTCTCGTGCCTTATGACCTTTTATTGAAATCGTTAATATAGATCTTAAAAACAACTTAAAGTGTAGGCCCTTCGGTGACCGAGTGGTCCAAGGCGTCGGTCATTTCGCACTCGAAAGGACTCGTGTTCGAATCCAACCACCGGTTGATTATTATTTTATTTTATTTAAGATTTCTCTTCAAATTTTACGATGTTCACATCGTAATTTGTATTAAAGAGCTTAAGACTTGGTATTATTTGTCTAAAGTATTATTTCTTAAATGAAATTTCCAACGCTACATCGTAAAAATTACGATGTTAAAAGTCTAGTCCATCACTACAATAATCAATAGGACAAATTACGATGTTAGCATTGTAAATTTAACTAGAATTTTTTTTTCCGTGTGCATTACAATAATCACTTCAACTGAAGAGAAAATATAAAAATTTGTAAAAATAGAATAATTGCTCTGAATTGACAATAATTCCCAAGAACAGTATTCTCACACGAAAAATCCAATTTTACAAAAATATTGGCTTGGTAATGAGAAAATAGTTGCTGCGTCACTCGGTCGGTTGAATAAAAAGATCCATGAGGCCGCAGTGGCGGCGCTCATCGACTCCTCGGGCCGATGTCCCACGCCCTCGTGTGGCAGTGAGAGAGTGAAAAAAATTGAGGAGAAGAAAAAAAATTATCAAGAGTAAAAAACAGGTAAAAGGGGGCAAGTACATTATTTTCTTCTCTAATTTAAAAAAAAAAAACTCTTTGATTATTCTATTGCTTCCCTCCAAAATATTCCCGAGGCAGGATAGAAATGAATTTAATTGATTTTTGAAAAAATGAAATTCCCAATATTTCTGATGAGTTATAATGTTTTTTTTTTCCTTTCGGCTTTTTTTTTGAGTAATTTTTTTGCAGAAGGAGGAGAGATGTCGGCAGTTAGAACGATCAAAGAACGGTGGATAATATCCTCCTCTGGAGTGGCGCTTCGTCATCGTTTAATTTAAAAAGCTACCGGTTTATACACTCCCGGCTTTGTGATCATATGCAGGTGTGAAACACGCGCATTCTCCACTCCAACGCAGCACCATCCGATAAATATATACATTTCAAATACAGGGATATGGAGCTTGTAATTTGTGGAAACTAAACAAATTAGTTTTTCATTGTGATGAGTGTTTGGTTATGGACGAATAACCATCAGAAACACTCACGCACTCATACTCACACAGAGCCACTCAAATTTCTTTATCGGTCATCGGCCTACTGACCGTGACCTACTCAACTTTGGCACTCGAGGCGCCACTTGATTGACAGGTGTTCTGACCCGCAATCTATCGAATGATAGATTAATTAATTCAGGACACCTGCCATATTTTTTTGGAATTCTCATCCTTATTCTCGAAAGAGCTATTCTCGCATCAAGTGCAAAAAGTGTTCTCAGAATTTCTCAAATATTCTCAATTAAAAATAGTGAAAAGAAACTCTCAAAACTCTAGAATATCTCAATCAATTATCGTTAAATTAACAAAAAAGTGATATAAAATTGTGATATTTTTATTAGTGATAATTATAATAAAGTTATAATTATATATAGAAATCTCGTGCACGCGTCATTTTTTGACTCACACCACGCTCCTCTCAAAATCCGATTAAATCTCGCGAATCATAAAGAAATATTCGAAAAACCAGTGAACAACTCAAACATTTTGGTCCATCGAACCGGATTTTCGATATATTTTTTGATTTTTTTGGAGTTTTCATCGTTTTTTTCTCATTTTTTTTTCGGGGGGAGCGTGTAATTGGCGGTTTCGCAGTGGTGCTCATTAAAATCTTGTTCGGACTCCTCAGAAAAATTTGAATTCGTGCAGTGGTTCTCATTCCGGGGCTCCTCAATAGTGTTTACCCGCGAATTTCAAATTCAAATTATAGGACAATTCAATCATTCGGTTAATTCTCAAGCAACGACGTCTCCAGAGACCAGGTGGCGCTGCAATCGATCTTCTCAAGGACATTTAGGACAATTTTGGGAATTTTTGAATTTTGTCGATTCTTCACAATCATTGGCGGCTCAAGAGGGCACCACTACAAGAAAACTCAACATTTGGTAAATTTTTTAATTTTTTTTGGAAATCTCGGGTTTTCCTGGATTGACTCAACTGGAGGCTAAAGAGGGCGCTGCTGTGGAACATCTCGACGATTTCTCGATTATTTGTTGAATTTTTTTGGAATAATTCGACTAGACCAACTCAAGAAGGCGCTGCTAGAGGACATTACTGCACAGTATTTGGTCTTTTCGATTTTTTGTGAATTTTTCTCGATTTTTTTTGTTTTTGGCTCAACTTCGTCTGCTCGTTCAGCTCGTTTTTCAATTGTTGATTTTTCTCGTGCTCCATCTACAAAATAATAATCAAGATGAGCAAGAAATCTTGGGACATGGATGTGGTATGTCGCAGCCAAATGACTCGTTCGAAGTACATAAAAAAAAGTTTATATGGCAAATAATCAAGCTCAAACTCTCGCTCTTGGGCCGGCAGCACTTCAAGCGAAGCTGGAACTCTTGGAGTTTTATTGGAGCAAGTTCGAAAGAACTCATGATAGCATTATTGATAGTAGCGGCTCAATTGAAAATTTACTCGAACATGAGTACTACTCGTCAAATCTGTTCGATGAGACTCTTGATTGGTATTCTACAGCCAAAGTTCAGCTCAACCAGTTGTATGAGTCTGCTGGAGGTCATGCTCTCAATGACACCACCCGGAACAACTCGACCAGTAACGCTTCGACTCACTCAACACGTCGCTCGCTTCCGGACATCCCTCTTCCGAATTTCTCAGGGAACTATTCTGAATGGAGATCATTCAGAGATCTGTTTCTTTCTTTAACAGGAAATGACTCTGGTCTCGAGGATGTTGAGCGCATGCACTACCTTCGCATGTGTTTAAAGGAAGAGCCTGCTCGACTGATCGCCAATCTCGCTATTGAAGATGACTCTTACGCAATAGCTTGGAATACGCTCGTAAGCAGGTATGAGAACAAGCGATTGTTAGTTTCAGCTCAACTTGAGAAGCTCTTTAGATCAGCTCGAATGACGTCGCACAGCTCAAAAGAGCTCAATCAACTTCTCACTACCGTAGTAGAGGCTCTTAGTGCTTTAAAAGCACTTGATGTTCCAACTGATGAATGGGACCAGGTCGTGGTCTACACTGTAGTTGGGAAGCTAAATTCGAAATTGCGTGAATCGTGGGAGAATAAAATCGGATCGTCGACTGAGTTCCCCACGAAGGAAGAGTTGTTTGACTTTCTCAGAGGTCGTTCTCGAGCGATGGAGAGCATCGAGATGAACGCTCTTCCACCGTCATCAGCTCAACAGAACCGCTCGCAACCCAAGCCTCCGGCAAGGGTTAACCAAGTCTCCATGCAGAAGGCTTCAACTCAACAGTCGTCAGCTCAACAGGAGACAAATCAACAGGCGCCTTCTCAACAACTCAATCGCTCGTATATACAGTCCACTAGAGCTGGTTATTTGGATAATCCTAATAATTATCCGTGCTCATATTGCGAGAAGGGTCATTATATCGTTTCTTGCACTGATTTCCGTGATTTATCTCCTGTGGCTCGAAAAGAAGTCATTGATCGGCTCCGTCTCTGCTACAATTGTCTCGGCAAACATAACGCTGTAGACTGTGGCAACGAGAAACGTTGTGCAGCTCGACGGGAGGACGGACGGATTTGCGGTGCTAAACACCACACCCTTATTCATCTTGGTCGTCAATTTGTTCCTTCTCAAAATCAAATGAACCGCTCTAATCAAAATCTCGTAAACGCTCAAGTTCATGCACAGGACGATGTAACTGGATCCACTCAATCGATTGCTCCAGCTCAATGAGATCTCGCATCCCAAACGGCTCTGTCCTGCTCTGCGAATAGTGACTCGTTCAATTCTCGACCCGGTGTTCTGCTCGCTACAAGTTTAGCAATTTTGATTAGCTCTGAGAGTCCTAATCAACAAGTACGTCTTCTCTTAGACCCGGGTTCAGAAATCTCGCTCATCTCAGAAAAACTCGTGCGTCAACTCAAGCTGAAAAGGCTAAAAACCTCCATCACTATCTCTGGTGTTGGAGAATCGTCGTTTGGGATGACCAACGGTCAAGTACAGCTCCAACTTAAATCGATTTATTCAACAGAACGCATCGCAGTCACAGCTCATTCGATCGATCGTCTCACGTCTTCGCTACCAACATTTTCAGCAGAAGCTCTTCAATGGGATCATCTCCAAGGCCTTCAACTCGCAGATCCGCATTTTAGAACTCCTGCGTCAATAGATCTACTCATTGGTGCTGACGTCTTTGGCCAGCTCATAAAACCTCAAATAATTCAAAATGATTTGAATTCTCCTGTTGCTCAGCTCACCAGTTTCGGCTGGATTATCTTTGGACCAACGGGATCCGCTCACGTGACCTCTGTCGTTTCACATCATGTCACACAATCGACGGATCAGCTCGATGAACTTCTCACAAAATTCTGGGTTCAAGAAGAGATTCTTGGTAGAAAGGACTCGAATCTCACAAAAGAAGAACTCGAATGTGAGCAGCATTTTCGATCTACTCATTCTCGCGATGAATCAGGTCGTTACATTGTTCGATTGCCATTATCAGCTCCAACTTCCTTGTTGGGAGATTCTCATCATACAGCTCATGCATGTCTCAAAAGAATGCTCAACCGAATCTCGAAAGATCAACAGTTTTTCTCGCTCTACTCGAATTTTCTCAAAGAATACGAAGAATTGGATCACATGGGAAAGGTAAATAGTAAGTCGACTAGTCCAGCTCAGCAGAATCAGGCGGGAATCACTTGTTGTCTCGATGAAATGACCTTAGCACATGATGTTTCGGCATCAGGAGGGTGGAGGGTTTCTGAAGGGCTTCAAGCTGATCTGCCTGGTTTATCTCAACAGTACTATTTACCTCATCATGGTGTGCTCAGGGAAAGCAGCGAAACAACGAAGCTGAGAGTTGTATTTAATGGCTCAGCTAAGACCAGCTCAGGCAAATCACTCAACGATATTCTCCATACTGGAGCTAAAACTCAGAGAGACATTTCGGACGTGCTCTTATGGACTCGTCAGCATCGACTCATCTTCATGACAGACATAACAAAGATGTTTCGGCAAATTCGTGTTCATGAAGATGATTGGCCTCTACAACAAATTCTTTGGACCAGCTCAAATGGAGATATCGTGACGTATCAGCTCAAAACTGTGACTTATGGTACTCGATCAGCTCCGTATCTTGCCAATCGTGTTCTCCTTCAGCTCGCAGAAGATGAGGGATATCGTTTCCCATTGGCCGTCTCGTCGCTCGTCGAAGGCAGATACGTAGATGACATTTGTGGAGGAGCTGACTCGTCGGAACTACTCATCGAGACAGCTCAACAAGTTCGAGATCTCTGTGCCGCGGGAGGGATGCCTTTGGCTAAGTGGCACAGCAACTGTTCGGAACTGCTCAAATGGCTTTCTCCTGACAGCAAGTCTGATAATCAACGTGTTTATGAAGACTCGGAAACTCGAATCCTCGGACTTTCTTGGTTACCTAGCTCGGATAGCTTCATCTTTTCAACAAAATCAACGAAAAACTCGAAGATCTCAAAAAGGTTCATTTTATCGGAAATCGCTCAGCTTTATGATCCACTTGGGTTTCTCGCTCCTGTGGTAATTAGAGGGAAAATGCTCTTACAGGAGTTGTGGATCGAAAAGCTTGATTGGGATGATGAAGTATCTCCCCAAACGGCTCATCTTTGGGAAGACTTTCGAGAGGATTTAGTAGCGCTCAAAAATGTCTCAGTTCCAAGATGGCTTGGAATTACTGAAGATGGTCAGCTCGAAATTCATGGATTCTCGGATGCTTCTCAGTCAGCAATGGCTGCAGTGGTTTTTCTCAAGGTGACCAACGAGAATGGAGTTCGAATCTCACTGGTATGCTCAAAAACAAAGGTTGCTCCACTCAAAAAACTAACGATACCTCGGTTAGAGCTCACAGCTGCAGTTCTCCTTGCGAAACTTGTCAAATACGTCAATGATCAGCTCAAGTTCTCCAATGTTCCGACGTATTTATGGACCGACTCATCTGTAACGCTCCATTGGATTAGCTCTCATCCTTCGCGTTGGAAGGAGTTCGTAAGGAATCGTGTTCAGCTCATTCAAGAATTATCATCAGCTCAATGGAAATACGTTCCAGGCAAGGAGAATCCTGCAGATTGTGCTTCACGAGGATTGACAGCAGCCCAACTCGTTTCTCATAAGCTTTGGTGGAAAGGTCCACAATGGCTTTCAAAAAACTCCTCATCATGGCCAGAATTTAGCTCGACTCCTATTCCTAACATCGATCTCGAAGAAAAATCTGGTGTAATTCTCAACGTAAAAATTCAACACAGAGAGATTTGGGATCTAGTCTATCGATATTCAGAGCTCAACAAATTGCTAAGGATCACAGCAATTTGTCAACGATTCATCGCACTACTCAAAAAGATTCCAAAATCGTCTCTCAGCTCAGCTCTAAATCCTGGTGACATTGAACAAGCTCGAATCTTCTGGATAAAGGCTACTCAGGCAGCTCATTTCTCATCAGAACTACTCATTTTATCCAAAGGGCAGAAGTTAAGTACTTCTCATCCGCTAACTCGTCTGACGGCATTTATCGATCACCAGGGAGTTCTTCGTGTTGGGGGTCGTCTCAAATTCGCTGATCTCCAAGTGGAGAACAAACATCAGGCTATAATTCCCAAGGAATCGCATTTCGCTCAACTCATTATGAGCGAAGCTCATTTAAGAACATTGCATGGTGGAACTCAAGTTACTCTCGGTCATCTCAGACAGTCTTATTGGATTCTCGGTGGAAGAGCTCCAGTAAGATCGTTGATTCTCAAATGTGTTCCTTGTGCTCGACAGAGAGGAGTAAGAGCTCAGCAGTTGATGGGTCAACTCCCAATATCTCGTCTCGCTCAAACTCGTGCCTTCGTTAATACTGGTATTGACTATGCCGGACCAGTATCGCTCCGCTCATGGAAAGGACGTGGTCACAAGTCATACAAGGGCTGGCTCGCAATTTTCGTTTGTATGACCACATCAGCTGTAAAATCAGTGAAGTTTCATCTCAAGAGAATGATTGGTGATTCTCTGTTGACTTTCGAGGAACTCACCACTTTGTTAGCTCAAATCGAAGCAGTTCTTAACTCTCGACCGCTCGAACCGCTCTCAGAGGACCCTGATGACGTCAGTGCTCTCACTCCAGGTCATTTTCTCATTGGACAAGCTCTCTCAACTCTGCCTGAACCTTCTCTAGAGGATCTCAACATTGCTCGTTTATCTCGTTGGCAGCTCATTCAGCAGAAGATTCAGAGCTTTTGGGATCGGTGGTCGACTAGTTATCTTCAATATCTCCAGTCCATCTCGAAGTGGCATCACCCGTCCAACGAAATCAAGATCGGCTCCATCGTTCTTCTCACTGATGAGAGATTTCCACCAACGAAATGGCCTCTCGCTCGAGTTACAGCTCTACATCCTGGGAAAGATGGTCTCACCAGGGTAGTCACCATCAAGACGTCTAACTCAATTCTACAACGACCAATCGCCAAGCTCGCTCTTTTGCCAATCTCAACAAAAGAGTCTTGAACATCTTCACGGCACCAATCTATCATCATCTTCAGTCATCATCGTACTCTGGTGAGGATTTACGACCCACACGAGAGGATATCTGTGATGGATGGAAGCAGTGACATCTCGAATAAGGAATTTACGCCTCCCAAGTCTTGGTGTCTCTGCACTGGTTCAGCTCAGTTAGATCTTGGTGAAGTTCTCAAGAGTTCTCAATTAATCTCGAACAAATTAATTTTTTGTTTTGTCTGTTTCAGTTTACTCAATTTGTCAGCAACAGTTGCTGACGGCGGGGAGAATGTTTGGTTATGGACGAATAACCATCAGAAACACTCACGCACTCATACTCACACAGAGCCACTCAAATTTCTTTATCGGTCATCGGCCTACTGACCGTGACCTACTCAACTTTGGCACTCGAGGCGCCACTTGATTGACAGGTGTTCTGACCCGCAATCTATCGAATGATAGATTAATTAATTCAGGACACCTGCCATATTTTCTTGGAATTCTCATCCTTATTCTCGAAAGAGCTATTCTCGCATCAAGTGCAAAAAGTGTTCTCAGAATTTCTCAAATATTCTCAATTAAAAATAGTGAAAAGAAACTCTCAAAACTCTAGAATATCTCAATCAATTATCGTTAAATTAACAAAAAAGTGATATAAAATTGTGATATTTTTATTAGTGATAATTATAATAAAGTTATAATTATAATAAAGTTATAATTATATATAGAAATCTCGTGCACGCGTCATTTTTTGACTCACACCACGCTCCTCTCAAAATCCGATTAAATCTCGCGAATCATAAAGAAATATTCGAAAAACCAGTGAACAACTCAAACAATGAGAAATAGCCAATCGCCTTTTTCTTATTCATCAAATCAATATTTCTTTTTCGTATAGCTCCGATTGATCGAGATTTTCATACGGTAAATCTTATTACACGAAACACAAATCTGTATACAGATTATATTATGTATATAAATTAATAGTTGATTATTTGGCCTTGCGATCAGGTAAATTAAAGCGAAAAAAGAAGAACAATTAGTTCATGACGTCAACGTTTCGATCCTGATTAGCATCCTCATCAGGACGTTAAACAAATCTTTATTCTTATCTGTAAAAAATGACGAAACAAAAATTATTATAAAAATTATTATAAATTCTATTGCAATGACAATAAATATATGAGATAAAACTCACGTGATGATGAAAGTAATTTAATAGAAGTTTTTCAAATTTGAATTGTGAAACACCATGCACATAATGCTATTGAAGAGGTTATAGAGTAAGTCGATGGCATGAGATTATGAAAACATTCACAAACAAGTTATTGAAATTAAAGAATGAAACAATCTCATTCCATAAGCCAATTCAGAACTTAAAATTGACAACAAGAGGTAAAAAAGAGAAATTGAAAGAAGAAATACAAGCAACGAGCTCGTTGTCGAAGTGCATCGTTGACAGTTTAGTGACTTTTTCTAGTGAATCTTTCCCTAGTGACTTCCGCCAGTGAAATGTATATATATATATTCAAATTATGTATATATATATATATTCAAAGATCATGTCTTGATTTGCGAGCAAAGGAGTAAAATAAGATGAGTTAATTTTTTACCGATCATTCACACAGAAAGCACTGAGCGTAGAAGACGCTCAGAAGTGCGTAATCACTGCACATGTGGGTGTACTTCACGTTCTCATAAGGGTAGTACTACAGTGGTCGCAAACGTGGCGCAGTGCAACGCTTGCCGAGCGATTAATTCAAATACTTAGTGCACGACTAAGCGCAGACGGAAGAACTTCGAATTTACTTCAGTTAGCACTGACAGCTGTCACAATATTCATGTCCGGAATAGACATTCAAAATTATTGATATCAACATATGCTTATTAAACAGATCAATTCATTTTCGTTAAGAATATATCTGTATATTCAGCCTATAAAGTCCCGAGTCGAAAAATAAAGTGTTCTGAGTTGTACATATAATGTTGTTGTCTTCAAATTCCTTTGTTCTTGCATTTTTTTCATCGATTTCATAAGACAGTCTGTGACTTCAAAGCTGTCACTACTTTTCGGCGAATAGAAAAAATGTGCACACGCTGTTCTCCGTCTTCACAAGGATTAGGACTATTGAGTCAGGAATAAGGGTCAAGGGGTAATAATCATAAAAATATTTCATTGCTGCATTACAATTTTTTTGGGTATGTCAAAAGTTGTTCTCGCCTTGTTACGAGATATTCCCAGTTTGGAACTTACGGTTTTTAATTGAAATACTTAATTTACGGTTTTTGATTGAAATAATTCTTCATAATTTCCAAGAAAGTATGGGAGCGAAACGGATTATTATAGAATAACTCGAAATTCTGTCCAAAATCTATAAAGTTTAATTCTAAACCTCATGAACTGTTGGGAAATGAGCTCATGTTGTTCTATGGTTATCGATTTCTTGCATTACAATCGTATGAGGATTGAGGATATTCTCAAAACAGTCATTTTCGAAAATCGAAATGTAGACCTTGAATTTCCGTTTGAAATGATAGATTAAAAAAATATTCGATTTGTAAAAAAAATCTAACATGAAATGCATTTTCCACCGGGAATTTTCTCAATTTTTCAATGAAATCCTTGAAAATATCCTATCTCAAGCCATTTTTTTCACAGCTTTCATTCAAATGAAAAAAATTCATGCGAATTGTCTATTTTTTGCTCATTTCATAATGTTCTTGTTTATTGCTTTTGACAGACAGTAGCAGAATATTTGTTGACAGGCATTCGAAGACACGTGGTTACTATTGAAGAAGAGATGATCCAATCTCAATATAACCTATACAATAAAATTAAATGTAGAATGAAAGAGTGAAGAATTGAGAAGGCAATTGAGTGGAATGAAGTGGCGTTTATATCAAAGGTTAAAGAAGGACGGAATTATCAATCTCACTTGGGGACCTACCGCGGTGAGGTCCAAGGATATATTATTCCACTCTCCTAACTCACTTGACTCCTGTATGGAAGAAGTCTCAGATGAAACAACCGCACGGTGTGATTGACCGACGGAAGTCCATGGGAAGATTACTCACCTCTTCCCATTCGGTTTCTACCGTTTTTTTTCTCTCTTTATTCATCCACTGCATGGTTTTCCCTTCATTCAGTTGTTAAATTTCTTTTTTCACTTTTTTCACTCATAAAATAACTAATGATTAAAAAATAATTTTTTTTTCTCCAATTTCTCTAATTAAATGAAATTAAATTAAATTCAAAAATAAAGTTGATCTTCATTTTCATGGCGGAAATTTCTCCTCAGGAGTTTTACAAAAACTGAGTGAAATGCACGAGACAAGACATTGTAGTGGATTTGAAAAGACGATCGGCGAATGAATTGTGTAGTTTGATGGAGAAACAGTAAAGAATGAAAGAGAAAATGGAGTAAAAAAATAAGGAGAAAAAATTTCAATCGCATGGGGTCACAGAAGAGCTCTTCGTGAATGTTGTTTGGCATCGTGAGAAATAATTTAGCAATGCTGTCCAAAGGATTCGCTCCTTTTACTTAAAGTCATCACGAGCAAGACAATGAAAAAGTTTATATTCTCAAGCGTAACGATGATTCTTTTTTTTTCAATCAAAATTAATTTATTTTTAACGTTAATAATGATAATTAACGATTGAAATTATTTAATGGAAAATTATTATCGGAAAAAATTCAACGAATTTCGGAATTTTCGAGTTAAATTGTAAATTTACTGAAAGAGTGACAAATCTTTTCATAATGGACGGAACAATTTTCTCTTTGCCTCTTTCCCGATTTCTTTCTGTGATTGCCGTGAAGCCTTTTCCGTTCCTTTTTTTTTTTTTTTTCATCAATTGAAGGAAAAAAGTAAGGGGTAAAGATTTTTTTGCGAGGTTTGCGTGTGCCTGACTCAGGGTCCTGGGAGCCATGAGATCCTGGACAATGTGGATTATAGGCAATGATGACGAATATTTATGATTCTATGATTTTATGAGTTTATGACTGCCTGTAACACGCGAGAGACCCGAGCCTCTACCTTTTGGGGCAACGTGCCAGTCAAAAAGGACGTTTTCTGCATTTCCAATGATTTCTTGGTTCTCGAAGATTTTCGAAGAATTTTATTGCTTGCGGAAAAAGATAAATTAGACCGGAAAATCTTTTCTTTTGTCTTATATAGCAGTAATTGATGAAACTGAATGAAAAATTCCCTTTTTCCCCGTTCTATATAAAGTTTTCATCGTTTTCTATAATTGTTAGAAATATTTAAAAAAATTCTAGAAGGCGGTCCAATATCTCTACATTTTGATCAAATTTTTTTGATAATGGAATGAGCACACATACACAGAGAAAAATGTTTTTTTAATTTAAGAATGTGCAGTCACTTAATTTAAGTGAGAAAAGTCACTTGATTTAAGTGACAAAAGTCACTTAATTTAAGTGACTTCTACTTTTTAAAATTAAGAAAGAAATAGTTACTCAATTTAAGTGAGAAAAGTCACTTGATTTAAGTGGGAAAAGTCACTTGAATTAAGTGAGTTTTACTTTCTTAAATTAAGAAAGAAAAAGTCACTTGATTTAAATGAGAAAAGTCACTTAATTTAAGTGACTTTTATTTTCTTAAATTAAGAAAGAAATAGTTACTCAATTTAAGTGAGAAAAGTCACTTGATTTAAGTGAGAAAAAATCACTGAATTTAAGAATGGCAAGTAACTTAAATTAAGTGACTGCACATTCTTAAATTAAGAAAACATTTTTCTCTGTGTATCTCAATTCTTGGCATTTTTTTTCAAGCGTGTAATTTATTATTCGAAAATATTCAAAATATTAGACTTGTAGTTATTCGAATAGTCTACATGTACATATTGTTCATTTCGTTTGAATAATTTGTTTGTTAGTGAAAAAAAACCATAACGATTGTTAGATATCTATCATTTTTAGTGTCATAAATGTTGTCTGGTCTCTCCCTGATGACTTCATTTTAAAAAAATTCTTGATTGCACAAACCAATATAAAATTTCCTGAAAAGACGTTTTGGAATCCCGCATGGAAATTTATATATGTAGAATTTATATATGCTAAATATATGCCACATATATGTCACATATATGCGATATATAAGTGATATATAAATGACATATATACATCGCAAAATATATGCCTGAACATATATGTTGAATATCTGTCGATTATTATATTTTTTGCCGTACATATATGTCGTATGATTTTTATATATGTCACATATATGTTCGCATATATATTTTTTCTGTACAGGATACTCCAGTTAGAATCAAACATTACCGAAGATTCTTGAGTAGAAGGAAAACATTTCGAGCCTTCTCACGCAAGGAGCACTACATCCAGTCCATTAGTCTAAAATTGCATAGTTGAAGAAAAAAAAAAAATTCCTCCCGGACTTCACGAGTGAAGAACTGCCTCCAAAAACTGTCATATATCAGGAATGATGAGTTTACAACCATCCTCGTATAGCCATCATACTTCTCTCCGTCCTTTCGCGCAAGTCCAACAATGCAAGTGCCCAAAAAGGAAATGGAGATTTACAACGCGAGTGAGACAAAATGTAACTCTGTACACAATTTGAGGGTTCAAAATTTCAGGTATATTCTCACAAATACAAGTGACAGCGGAAGTCGATGAAGCAAAAATGGTAAATTGGCGGGAGTGAGAGGAACGGAGAGTCCCGAGGACAGAGCTTGGGACAGCGTGACGACCAGAAAAGACTTTTGCCTGAGCCCCAAGTTGGTGGCCAAAATTCGGGAACTACCTTTTTTTTTTATCTCCTTCCTTTTCCCATTAATGCGCTCGACTTTGTCGTTCTTTTTTTTTTCTTCTCGGTTCACGTTTGTTGCTGCACTCATTTCAAAGTGTATACGTCTGTATGACGTGAAAGAAGCACCGAAAAAGGTGGACCCCATGTGGATTTTTTACAGTGTGAGGACGTCAACACGCTCTTCAAAAATCGACACCTCTCCTGAGACAACTTGTTTTAAAAATCCAGCTATTCTTAATTCCTACAGATAAAACAGAAACAAACAGATTAATGAGAATTTTCTGATTGATGCAATGATAAAAAGTTCGTTTAAAATTAGTCTACTTTTTTTTTTGGTACTCATTACCTGCGAATATCTCGGAAACTAAGTGAGATAGGGTGATTTTTGGCAGTAACCTGTTTTGTGTCTCTTGAGATTCTCTGGAAAGAGGATTCAGGCGAAATAGCGCTATTTTCCTTACTTTTCGAGATATTCTAAAGAATGAAAGAATAAAAAGCAAATGTTTAAAAAAAATCTGTGTCTCTGAAAAAAAAGATGGAATTTTTCGAAGTAGATTAAAAAAATATTGAAAAAGGTTCACTCTTTGACTTTTCATGATTTTTTTTTAATTCAGGAGGTTGAATGGGGCTAGTAGCTAAATTATTAGAGACAGGGGTGAACAAACCTAATGATTTTTTATGTAAAATTAAATGTACTACAATTTTTATCTGAAACTCTTTTCCATATTTTTCATCATTTTCAAGTTATCCTCGAAAAAACTCATTTTTGAGGGGGTTTTTAATTTTTTTCTCCCTTACCCAGGGGGTTGGAGTGGGACAAATTCACACGAAGTTTCCTTAAGTCCTAATACACCTTTCCTCAAAAATGCCCCTTCTTATCTGACACAGTGTATTTCATATTAGTTTCAAACGAATATGAGTTTTGAAAAATCAAAAAATTTGTTAGATTCAGATAAATTCAATAAACCTAACGATTTTTTAATTACTCAAAAAGGAATATTTGTTAAGGACGATAGAAACAATTGATTCCATTATTTTTACTACTATTCCTTCTTTACTGTAATTTTTTTATTTTTCCATTTAGATAAAATGAAGTAAGAGTGACTAGAGAATCATGAAACTAAATATCTTAAAGTGACAAATTACTGAAAGTTATTTAGTAAAAGCATCACTAGAGAAGAGTAATAGCTATGATGTATCCAGAGGGGGTAGAGTTTCGGTTTGAAAATACAATGAGCCCTCCAACCACGAGGGTACCACAGGGGCCACCATCAGCCACTCAAAATTCTCATGCACTTGTGGCATTTGCTTCGTGGCACCCATTGGTGAACTACTCAACGCTTCGTAACCGCAAGATTGTGGCTGACCATATAGACGAACTTTTCAGTGAGAAATAACTGCACAGTTGCTGTTAAAACCAGTGAAGATTTACGATCTTCACGAATTCAACCACAACAGAAAATATATTTATGATGCTTTTATGTTTTTATTATAAAAGCTCATCTTTTGGGAAAATTCTACATTTTTTTTTGTGCTATTTCGAGAATATACTAAATAAGGTGGATTATTTACGGGGTAGGAGGTGCTGAAGTATTAAGTAGCTTCTCTGCTCCACCCTATGGAGTTTTAATTCTCTGTTGGGACAACTTGCATCTTTTTTTTCTAAGGCTCTTTCGAATCGTATGAAGATTAAGGCATTTTTATCGAAAATTTTGGAGGTAATTGGATATCAAGAATTAGAGGAGGCTTGATCTTTTGTGCTTCAACTCTTATTTTAGAATATTCTCGTTTCATTTATTTATTCTGAAAATACAACGATTTTGAGGTACTCGTTATTGTAGTATAGTGAATAATCCCTGAGTTCCTATTTTATTCTTTGAGAATATCATGAAAATCTGTGACAATATTATGATAAGAAATTGTAATGTATATGGGCGATTCCACCAGTTCTCGAATAGAATTTCGGCTCCAAATTTTGGGGGGTGACTTTTCTGTCCTCATCGATTAAAACCATTAAAATGAAGAAAATCCTAAATTCTAAACGATTTTGCCCCGTTATCGAACCAGAAATCAATGAATTTTGATTTTTGCATCAAAATTTTCTGTTAAAAATGACGTGAGTAGCTAAATGAAAAAAAAAATACAAAATATAGATTTTCATCGCAAATTTTCTGAATTTTCTGAAAAAAATATCCTTTTTCGTCTTTGTCCTTGTTTTCGAGGTGAAAATGCTCTTTGAAAACTTCAAATGCTTGTTTCGAATCGTTCCCCAAATTATTTTTCAATTTTTTTTATTTTTTTCTGAAAATTTGGAAAATTTGCTAGGAACTATATGATTTTTGGCCCCTGCTCTTGAAAACCCCGGCGACTGTAATTAAAAACTCGAAATTTAATACTTATTAAGAACTAACAATAAATGCAAGTTGAAAAGATGAATGTTACATAAGACATATGTATATTGATCACATTTTATAATCCTAAATGGAGAACATTTAAACAACTGATGTTTTCCATTTAGAATTATGAAATGTGATCAATATACATAGGGGAGAGTGGGGCAAAATGGACACAGTAATAAAACGGTTAGAGATGGATTTTTTCTGATGATTCTATTGGAAAGCTGAGAAAATTTTGGCCGGAAAGCAAGTGTCAGATGTATTTTTTTCGATTTTTTTCGAAAATTCGATATTTTCCGGCATTTCTGAGGGGTAATTCCTTCCCTCTTTCGAAAATTTTCAGTTTTTTTGCAAATATCTCTGGTTCTATTGGTCATAGCAATTCGGGGTTGGTCTCAAATGAAAGATGAGCTCATTTCCCATCGGTTTATGGGGTTTTGAATTAAAAATATCAATTTTTGGGATAGTTATAGGCCAAAAACTGTTTCACATAACTGTTTCACAGAAATACCAATAAATTCCTCAAAAATCAATATTTTTCAATTGAAAACCCTATGAATCGATGGCAAATCATCTCACCTTTCACCTCCCGTCGGAATTTTTACGCTACGACAAATAGAACCGATAATATTCTCAAAAAACTGAAAATTTTCAAAAAAAGGAAGACTTTTACCCCTCTAAAATGCTCAAAAAAGTCAAAATCGTCAAAAATTCAAAAAACTTAATTCCGGCACTTGTTTCTCGCCCAAAATTTCCTCAGCTTTTCAATAAAATCATCGAAAACAATCTACCGCCAATATTTCTATTAATTTCAAGAGTTTTCCATAATAATTTATGCCTAAAAATTTAGATGTGTCCATTTTACCCCTGATGTCCATTTTGCCCCACCTTCCCCTATGTCTTTTGCAACATCCATCTTTTCAGCTTGCATTTATTGTTAGTACTTAACAAGTATTAAATTTCGAGTTTTTAATTACAGTCGCCGGGGTTTTCAGGAGCAGGGGCCGAAAATCATATAGTTTCTAGCAAAATTTTCCAAATTTTCATTGAAAAAAAATTGGGGAACGATTCGAAACAAGCATTTGAAGTTTTATATTAGTAGTGAATATATAGAACTTGCTGAGTATATCTTCCTGCTATTCATTATTTAGGGATATGTCGAGAATTGAGCAAGATAGCATTATTTTGCCCGAATCCTTTTTTTCCAGCTCTCGAAATGTTCTCAAAAAAAGAACCAGGCTAGACTCGCATTAGATCATGTAGTCTTCCAGATATTCCTGTGAGAATGATGACAAATATAAATCAATTAGTCCTGTTTCAGCTCTTCATTACTGGTATTATTCCCTGATGTGCATACCACTAGCCTACTCATAATCTGTCAATAAAAATTCACTTGCCGAAGCCACGAAGCGATTATTCCTAGAATTCATTTCGTGTCGAATTGACGCATCTTCTTCATTCTCGAGTGAGCCTCCGAAAAAAAAAAAACATTTTTTTTTCTGTAAAAGAAAAAGGGCAATAAGGACAAAAGAAGCGAATCGAAATGCTTCTGTTGGAAAACATGAACAAGATATACCTGAAATTTGTGCCACACTGATGCCATCAATGTTTATGATCGTCTCTGTTTGTGGATTTTCATAGAGTCGAACTGTGCGTGTCCTCCCGTGAATAATCCGTCAAAACAGCACAATTTAGTGTTTGAGTCCATCACTATGAACGTTAAAAAAGAGAAAAAAAAAAGAGCAGAGAATAAAGTGCAACATGAAGTTGAAAGAAACGTACCCCGAATTATTCCGTGCAAAAGTATCCTGGAGGCTGTTGATGGTACCAGAAAACGTGAAACGGAAGGTGCCCCCGACGGTGTTGGGTTAACGTGGCGTTACTTTTACCCAAGTTTTAAGGAATCCGTTTGGGACGAATACTATTCTGCACACCCACCGAGAAGAGGCAATACCAAACAAACTCAATTTAATGTCTTCATGCTACTTTTTCATTTTTCCTTGGTTTCAATACTTGTGCATTTATTTGGATATTCTTCTCTAAGGTCTCCAGCTACCTGTGACCTTCGTAGTTTTTTTTCATAGAAATGATCTATTAATTTTTTCGGCAATTATATCGGGGGAGAATATTATCAAGTAGCTGAAGGTTCGATTTGAAGGAGAAGAGGTAATCTGGAAGATCTTCCCGTAGAAAACAGAAAAAATTAGACAATAGAGATATTTTTCATATCTTCACATATTTTTGCAGGCTTCTTCGTCGAGACTTTTCTCTGGAAAAATGCCAGTTCTTGATGATGAAATGTACTTGATAAATTTTAATAGTGAAGAAATAGAAAATAGCGAATCTATTCATGTCTGTGATAATTGCTAATCTCATGTTGTGGAAATGAAATGAGACAGAACACTCTTGCTCTGATCTTATTTTGTAGTTCTTAGAAATTTAGGAGAGGAATCAGTATCAGCCCCTTTTATAGGGGATATAGCCGCACAGGAATAGGAGAAAGGAGAAAAACGACTCTTGGAATTCTCTAAAAAAAGGATTATAAGTAACTTTTGTTCTTTCGTTTGGACTTCGAGATACACAAAGAAAAATGTTTTTTTAGTTTAAGAATGTGCAGTCACTTAATTTAAGTGACCTGCCATTTTTAAATTAAGTGATTTTCCTCACTTAAATCAAGTGACTTTTTCTTGCTTAATTTGAAAAAGTAAAACTCACTTGAATTAAGTGACGTTTCTCATTTAAATCAAGTGACTTTCCGCACTTAAATCAAGTGACTATTTTTTTCTTAATTTAAGAAAGTGAAAGTCACTTAAATTAAGTGACTTTTTTCACTTAAATCAAGTGATTATTTCTTTCTTAATTTAAGAAAGTAAAAGTCACTTAAATCAAGTGACTATTTCTTTCTTAATTTAAGAAAATAAAGGTCACTTAAATTAAGTGACTTTTGTCACTTAAATCAAGTGACTTTTCTCACTTAAATCAAGTGACTTTTCTCACTTAAATCAAGTAACTATTGCTTTCTTAATTTAAGAACGTAAAAGTCACTTAAATCAAGTGACTTTTCTCACTTAAATCAAGTAACTATTTCTTTCTTAATTTAAGAAAGTAAAGGTCACTTAAATTAAGTGACTTTTGTCACTTAAATCAAGTGACTTTTCTCACTTGAATCAAGTGACTTTTCTCACTTAAATCAAGTGACTATTTCTTTCTTAATTTAAGAAAGTATAACTCACTTAAATTAAGTGACTTTTCTCACTCAAATCAAGTGACTTTTCTCACTTAAATCAAGTAACTATTTCTTTCTTAATTTAAGAATGTGAAAGTCACTTAAATTAAGTGACTGCACATTCTTAAATCGCGAAACCATTTTTCTCTGTGTATTCTCGTAGAATTATTGGCAAAAAGAATTGACTTATATCCTGTTTCACCTCTTCGCTACTGAATTAATAATATTTTGCTCAAACACCAAATTCTTCTGGTTTCATTGAGACAGAAGCAGCAGAAGATCATCGTTAACAAGCACAAAAGAGGAATGGTGTCGCATCAGATATGATGATAAACCGCGCGAATACAAGCGATAAAGTGCCAAAGAGTAGTCAAGAAAAAAAGATTGAATGGGCGTGTCGTTTCGCGTCCAGTTATATCGAGGTATCCACGGGCTCTGGTATTGGTCAATTATTTGAGCAGGTAGAGGCGCGATACAGCCATACTCCCCCACTACTCCTATACTCGTCTCGAATGGGAAGAAGCCATCTGAAATAGCCTTCCTTTACAGCATCTTGCATTTAAAATAATTTTCAAATGGGCGGAGCTACAAGGTAAACTTAGGAAACGTAAGGCAAAAGTCAGGAACGTCAGTCGGCATCAATCAGTCGGAACATCGTCATCGGAGTCTTCGAAACGCATCTCACATTTTCCACTGACGGTTCCGACAGCATTAACATCACTAAAAATAGTCTTCCAAATAATTCTAATGTTGTTACAATTGACAATTCATTATTAGTTGTAACTTGAGCTTCATTTCATTTAATATTCGTGACCAGTGATTTTAGTGATCAATTCCGTAGTGTGCGTTGTTTGAAACTTTTCGTCAATTTTTTTTTTTTTTTTTGATAATTCATCGATTATTGAAATTCACTAGTGGAGTGATCGTGAAGTACTTGGACTACGTGACATGACGATTACGAGTAACTTCTCAATGATGAGACCCTTCACCGGATATCCATTTCAAGGTAAATTCATTGATTCTATACACAGAGAAAAATGTTTTCTTAATTTAAGAATGTGCAGTCACTTAATTTAAGAATGTGCAGGTCACTTAAATTAAGAAAGAAAAGTCACTTGATTTAAGTGAGAAAAGTCACTTAATTTAAGAATGTACAGGTCACTTAAATTAAGAAAGAAAAGTCACTTGATTCAAGTGAGAAAAGTCACTTAATTTAAGTGAGTTTTACTGTCTTAAATTAAGAAAAAAAAATTCACTTGATTTAAGTGAGAAAAGTCACTTAATTTAAGTGAGTTTTACTATCTTAAATTAAGAAAGAAAAATTCACTTGATTTAAGTGAGAAAAATCACTTGATTTAAGTGAGACAAGTCACTTAATTTAAGAATGTGCAGGTCACTTAAATTAAGAAAGAAAAGTCACTTGATTCAAGTGAGAAAAGTCATTTAATTTAAGTGAGTTTTACTGTCTTAAATTAAGAAAAAAAAATTCACTTGATTTAAGTGAGAAAAATCACTTAATTTAAGAATAGCAAGTCACTTAAACTAAGTGACTGCACATTCTTAAATTAAGAAAACATTTTTATCTGTGTATTTGCGGATTTTTTTGGTGTCTCGGCAATTCGAAAGGGTCATTGGATAAAAATTGTGTTTTTTCCTTGCATAGAATTTGCGCAATTATTGAATTTTAAATTCAGGAAAAATTGAAGAATTTGGGGAGCTTTGGGGATGGGGGTGGGGATGTTACTGGAAGGACCGGAAAATTTATATTAACTACCCATCATAAATTTCTCGGCTGTATTTCATCTTCCACTGAGTATACCTGACATTTCTCCTGGAAATTTTCACTTATTTCCTCCATTTGACTTCATGAGGAAGTAGAAACATGAGAGAATTTATGTTATGTCCAATTAACCGTTTATCAGGTTAAAGAAGAGTTGATATCTACAATGATGCAGAAATATTCTTTGAATTCGAACTATCAAAAACTTATGAAGATTTCGTTAATTTTTAACATTTTTTGACGTTTCTAACTTGAAAAAAAAGGCGTTTGATCCTTTTTTGAAGGGTCAACGAGGAAAAGAACGAAAAAAAAATCAGTTGAAAGTACATTTTAACGTAAATGTTGCGTTAAATCACCTCTGCAGTGTCAATTGTCTATTGAGAGGCGTAAAATGTACTTCGGGTCCTTCGGTAACTGAGGTAAAATTTTCTTTTCAAAATTTTTGGCTTACCTGAGGCCAGGCGTGCGGCCAGAATAACGGATTCACATTTACGAGAGGGCATGCTTTATGGCACATCATAATTCAATATTTTTCGTCAAGTTTCCATTGGTACGAACCAGATTTCTCTCCATCCTCATTTTTTTCACAATTTTTATTGTCATAAAGAAAAGAAAAAAAAAATTCTGCACTTTAGTGAGACAAGAAATTCTCGGAATTGTTGTAAAAATGATTTTCAAAGAAACTTTGAAAAAAATAGATTTACACATAATTTCATTTGTATTATTGTAATTAACGTAGCAAAGAAATTGGACTGGTAAGCCCTTTAATTGATCGTTTTTCTTGCCTCTGAAATGAACGTAATTAATGATTAATTCGATTGAGAGAAATTCTTAAAATCGCCCTATTCAAAAATAACTCTAGTCTAATTATCTCATTTAGTCCAAATATTTATCAATGAAGCAATAATATAAACGGACAATGGAAATGAGGCTTTCAATCTATGTGATAGGCCACAATTACATGTACTACGTCGTAAAAGTACTCAGTTACTTCAATCAAATCACAGTCACAATTAATTCAGTAGCGAAGAAGTCAAACACTTCAATTCCCTTTTTTTTTGAGAATATCTTGGAAACTAAGAAAGATACAGTAGACTCTCAAATAAGTTCCGCCCAATAAAGTTCCGCTCTCGTTAAAGATCCCCAGATTTTTCCATTAAAGTTGCTCGATGGCTCCCCCACTCTGCTTCTTTGGCGGACCAATTGAGGTTAAATGCGCGGCATTTTGAATGAGGTTACGTGCACAAGATGTAGTCTAGAATTATACATTTTGCGCATCCAGCTGCGCATAGGAGAGTGTGCCACGGCGCAATCAACTGCGCAGAGGAGACTAATCTATGTGAAAGTGGGGAGCGGAACTTTAACGAGCGGTCTGGAACGGACAGGGGAACTTATTTGAGAGTCTACTGTATAATCTTAACTGTGTCCTTTTTTGTAAAGAATTTCAAGAGTTAAAAGAGAACTTGAATAGAATCGCGTTATATTGCTTAGTTTCCGAGATATTTTTTTTAAAGAAAAGCGCAACGAAAATCGACATATATTATTATTTCCCTTTTCCTAATGTTTATCGTATTTTTTTAGATCTCTCGTCAATACCAGGCCAAGGACGTATCAATCAGCTGGGTGGTGTTTTCATCAATGGTCGTCCATTACCAAACAGTGTTAGACTGAAGATCGTTGAAATGGCTGCATCTGGTATCAGGCCATGCATGATCTCAAGGTAAATATGGTATTTGTGCAGAATAACGTCCATAAAATTTTTAAATAATAATCAAAGTCAAATCTTCGGAAAGAAATATGGAATGCGCAAGCAAGATTTGAACTCACGACCATCTGATTACATGTCAGGTGCTCTACCAATTGAGCTATTTGAGTTCCTAGACTTTCCTTCAAATTTTCGACCAAGATATATCACATCATTTTCGCCACCTCTCTTCCCGAGGCAATTTTTTCAAATTAATCAAATTAATTTCATTATGTAGAGCCCATACACATTATACACAATTATCGTAAATATTAATATTCTACATTTAGTATTGACTTGAGCAAATATTGTTCAATACTATAGGGAACTTGCATATTTTTTTTTTAATTTTTTATTTTCATTTCTATGCATTCTACAGTATTGTCTGAGATTAGGGATTTTTTTTTTGTTTTTAAATTGTTAATTATGGAGAAATTTACAATTAAAAATCTCCAAATTTCATACTGCTCTAATACGGATCTGACGTCATAATACCACATGCGTAATTCAAGCTGTGGCCAGTGATGGCGCAGCTGGAGGATATTTGAATTTTCGATGCCCGATACTCATAAGGAGGTTATGTGTAAATTTTTCTTACGAAGGAAACACGTTTTTAATTGAAATTCTCTAAACAATGTTTGACGTAAAGACGAGAAAAATGAAGAAATACGCATTTTTTGACAATCAGCATAACCTTCATACGCCTGTCAATGAGTAACGACAGGTGACTACAGATGGCGCACACAAAGACTTTGGTATTCTGACGTCATGTCCGATTTGGAGACGTTCAAAAAAATGATTTTTTAAATTAATATTTATGAATTAATTAACGAGTAAAAAATTTTTTTGCCTTTTCTGTTAATCACTATCAATAAATATTGAGACAAAAAAAAAAAAATATGCAAGTTCCCTATTGACAAGGCTAATTGTTTTCCATAACACAGAA
The DNA here is from genome assembly GCA_963921955.1 of Aleiodes alternator. Classification (NCBI taxonomy): domain Eukaryota; kingdom Metazoa; phylum Arthropoda; class Insecta; order Hymenoptera; family Braconidae; genus Aleiodes; species Aleiodes alternator. Next base: position 12,091,436 of record OY998103.1, read on the forward strand.
TTAATTTTTTTCCATTTTTATTCAACTTTCATTCAGATCACTGCGAGTATCACACGGCTGTGTATCAAAAATTTTAAATCGTTATCAAGAAACTGGAAGTATACGACCCGGTGTTATTGGTGGTAGTAAACCACGTATAGCAACACCAGAAGTTGAAAATCGTATTGAAGAATACAAACGTGACAATCCAGGAATATTTTCATGGGAAATAAGGGAGAGACTTGTTAAAGAAGGTATGTGTGATAGGACAAATGTACCAAGTATATCAGCGATATCAAGGCTATTGAGAGGAAGGGACTGCGATGATGATGCTACTGCTAAACTTGCCGACGGTGAGTTGCATTATTTCGAATTTAAAATCATTATTTTTTTTTTTTTTTTTTTTTGTTCATTTCAATTCTTTATTTGCATTCTGATATTTACGGAATAACACGAATTAAACGATCTGGTGAATCGTTGGGTTGCGGAAAAAGGTGAATGGGAGGGATTGATCAACGGTAGCTCTGAATTGAGTCTGTAATTTCCTTCACCGCTACTTCATGAGAAGCCCATAAACTTCGCACAGCATATTCATTAAGAGGATTTTTTTCTATCATTTCACTTCTCTTTTTTCTACAAAGATTTCAAGTATTTCGAATTTCTGTTGATAAAGGAGTTATTTTGCCATTTTTCTCTAGATTATTTCTGAAACTGAGCGAGATAGCGTGATTTTTGTAGAAACCTTTTGCGCAACTTTCAATGTTATCGACAATGAAGGTTTCAATGGAGATCACGCTATTTAGCTTAGTTTCCGAGATATTTAAAATCGGTGATGCTATTTGCGCCACATTAAAGTCACGGGTAAAGTCACTCAAATATAATATGCCAAAAAATATGATTAAAAATTTAATTTAAATTACTGCATGATGGGCAGAGGAGGGGGTATATATATATTGAGTGAGCGACTTATCAAGGCAATTCGAATGGAGATTGGCATAGCACTGGATAGCTTAATCGGTAGAGCGCCTGACGCGAAATCAGAAGATCCAGGGTTCGAATCCCGGTGCAGGACTATCTACACAGAGAAAAATGTTTTCTTAATTTAAGTGAGAAAACTCACTTGATTTAAGTGAGTTTTACTTTCTTAAATTAAGTGAGAAAAAGTCACTTGATTTAAGTGAGAAAACTCACTTGATTCAAGTGAGAAAACTCACTTGAATCAAGTGACTTTTTCTTTCTTAATTTAAGAAAGTAAAACTCACTTGAATTAAGTGACTCTTTTCACTCAAATCAAGTGACTTTTCTCACTTAATTTAAGAAAGTAAAACTCACTTAAATCAAGTGAGTTTTCTCACTTAAATCAAGTGAGTTTTCTCACTTAAATTAAGAAAACATTTTTCTCTGTGTAATATTTTTTCTGGAATTGTTTTGAGATGTTATGGCGTAAATAGCTTTATCCATTTACAATAGTGGATGATACACAGAGAAAAATGTTTTCTTAATTTAAGAATGTGCAGTCACTTAATTTAAGTGACCTGTCATTCTTAAATTAAGTGACTTTTCTCACTTAAATCAAGTGACTTTTTCATTCTTAATTTAAGAAAGTAAAACTCACTTAAATTAAGTGACTTTTTTCACTTAAATCAAGTGATTTTTCTCACTTAAATCAAGTGACTTTTTCTTTCTTAATTTAAGAAAGGAAAACTCACTCAAATTAAGTGACTTTTCTCACTTAAATCAAGTGAATTTTTCTTTTTTAATTTAAGAAAGTAAAACTCACTCAAATTAAGTGACTTTTCTCACTTAAATCAAGTGACTTTTCTTTCTTAATTTAAGTGACCTGCACATTCTTAAATTAAGAAAACATTTTTCTCTGTGTAAAAAAAATATAATCATATGTAAATTCATTGGAATATCATATGTTTTTATTTTATTTTGATGAGAAATTTTCAAGTGAAAAGTCAATGAATTTATTCTCATTAATATTTTCCTGTATTTTTTACGTGAGAAGGCGGCTCAGGATCAAAGAGATTTGAGGGCCAGCGTAAGTTGATAGGCAACCACAGGGGTCGGTTCTGTTGCGGCATGTTTTTCTTTATTTTATTTTTTTTTTTCTTGACAGACGATATATTGTTTCACTCTGACACCTTGTGGTCATTCTATATACGCGAGAATGAATGGAATAGAACTGGAAGAAACAGAAAAAAGAATTTCCTTCCGTTTTTTTCTCAGACTGAAGAATCCATATGATTTCATTTATCTGTTCAGTAATGAATGGTTCAAAAAACTGAAATGCCGCATTTTATATTTGATGACATTTCCATTCGAATCCACAATTATCACCTAAGAATTCTGTTGTAACTGCAAATTAATGTCAACACTACCGTGGTGTTATCTGCAGATGTAAACGAGGTGGAAAGAAACGGACAAAAAAATAAAAGTAAAATCAACAAAAATGAATAAAATTTGAATACAAACGTTATAAAAATGAACGAAGTAGAAATGCCAGGAATAGACGCGTGTCGAATGAACATTTAGTAACGGAGAGCGTCCCGACGTTGAGGCGTCGTCGCCCGATTAGATGCGCATTCACTCGCAACGTCTTTATTTAAAAATATTACTGTTCATGCAAAAGTACTCAAATACTCTCTAATTATCCTCAATAAATTTAATACGAAACATAAAAGAAACACTGACGAACTGAAATTCATAGCAAATGTGAGAAAAAATGAATCGGATATTATGGAATGAATTATGAAATCTAATTTTCATTATGGAGTAATAAAAAAGATGCAATTGGTCCATTGTTGGATGCTGTTCTGTTCTATTTCACCTGTTCGAGTATTTTCAGAGTGATGAATAGAGTGGAAGGCTGTGTAGTTGGGAGCACAAATGGTCAAAGGGCCCCCGGGGCGCAAACAAGTTGATCGCAGTCAGAGTGTGAAATAAGCAAAAAACATTGGCCGCGAGAGAGGGAAAAAGGGAGACTGTATATTGTCGGCAAGACTTTGAAATGGCTCGACCCACGACGAGGATAAATCGACTACGTTAGAGGATTCGTGACAGCTTGATACATAAAGAAATTCAATTGACTAAAATTGAAATACTGTGCCAATAAAATCAAATTAATTTGAAATTTTTTGAGAATTTTAGAAAAATGGAAAATTTCAGTCTCGTTGTCAGTCTTTTCTTTTCCAAATACAATAGTCCTTGATGATAACGATGATATGTGTTTTGATAAAATTTTAGATTTTTCAATTTTAATAAATTTTTTCATTGAAATTTCTAGGTAAAACAAGCTCTGGATCAGATTGTGAAAGTGAACCGGGGATTCCCCTGAAGCGGAAACAGCGAAGAAGCCGAACGACTTTCACTGCTCATCAATTGGACGAATTGGAGCGGGCATTTGAAAGAACACAGTATCCTGATATTTATACACGTGAGGAATTGGCACAGAGGACTAAATTGACGGAGAATAGAATTCAAGTGTGGTTTAGTAATCGTCGGGCAAGACTGAGAAAACAAATCTCATCTAGCTCATCAGGTACTTACGTTGCCTCAGTACCTTATCCATCAGCAGCAGCGGCCGCTGCTGCCGCCTCCTATGTATTACATCCACCACCAACAACTGGACACTCACATGCAGCCACGGCTGCAGCAGCAGCTGCTGCGAGTTTGCCAGCTTCCAGTCACTCAATACATCAACAGACTCATGCACAGACAATTCCAGAAACTGCATTTACTTCTGGACAAGGTAAAAACATTTCCATCCATCCCTGTGTAAAATGAACGACAATTTTTTGTCCAAATCAAGATCCACTGAATGAGCTGAGAAAATTATTCATTAATCTAGACTGAAGCATCTCGGCAATTTTATTCAGTTTCTTTTGTTCAGGCTTTCACTCAAAAAAAAATGAGACAGAAGTCTAGAGTTGATCAAATGAGATTGCCTCGACATCTCTTGCGATAATAGATAAGTATTGGTCAAGAGTTGAAGAGGGCGTATATGCCCAATTGTCGATCAAGAAGGGCCGGCGTCATTGCGAATAGCACGTTTTCCACTCTTTTATCCTATTAAGAACGCCACGCGCATTTATTTGTAAAACTCTATTTAATTATCCTTTCACCTCAATCTTTACTCTGATATTAATAAATCTATTACATTGATCATTAAAAGTGCCAATTAACTATTATTTTACTGATCTACTATCAATTATCTATAAAATCACAATTCAATGGTTGCATTTACCCAAATTGACATCGTTGCATTTGTTTGGAGATCCAGATATTAATCGATCAGCTGTAAGTAAAATTGCACTGATTTCCACTCTTGTAGCTCTGCAACTTCATAATTTTCGGGTCACCCAAATCGAACCCAATCTCATTGTTTTTTCTTTGTTTTCCGCTTTGATCGACATACCTTGGACAATCTTCTAATTGTTTACGGTTTATTGGTTTTCCATAAAATCAATTGGCGTCCAACATTATTGTTTAATCGTTAATTTTGACCAATAGAGCCCGAGCAGCCATTGACCCAGGCCAATTAAATTTATTAAAATTCATTGAATCAAATTTAGATCAATATCTCATTTGGTAAATTATTCAAATTTTTATTCATTTAAAAAGTAGCCTGTCTCAAAAAAAAATTCTGAAAAATAACAAAAATCAATAACGAATTTCATTTGCAGATATTTATGGATCCTCTCATCATGCCAGTGTCTCTCATCAATTGGCAGCAGCAGTTGCAGAATCAAATCGTCTGACATCAGCAGTTCCTTCAAACGCCACTTACGAGCCAAAATATGAGCTACCCTCTTCCTATCCACCCACATCACTTTTTGCCCCTGTAACAACCCCATCAACAGGCCATCACGTGACTCATCATCAAATATCACCACCAGTTGCAGTATCAACGTCAACATATCAACAGCCTGGCCATCATCAGCTTCCCCCAACCCCAAATTCTCTTGTCACGATGATGGGACCAAATTCTGGTAATTCGAATCCATCAACAGATCAACTCACTTCAACTGAACTAAACCTTGGCTCCGTATCACCAATTCATCATCACGTACAACATCTACACTCTCAAGCTCAGCAACCACATCAGCGTCCTCTTCAGACCAATCATGGTAGTGAATCACCGCCATCATGGAATTTAAATATAACCAGTGGTAGTAGAGTCGGTTTACCACCAAGTCCACCAACGAGTCTTCAACAAACACACACACATGCATCAGCACATCATCATCAGACTTTTGCCAGTCACTATTCAACAAGTGGCTTTCAACAATCAACGAGAACTGCTCCAACACATCAGCCGTTCTATGGATGGTACTGAAGAACAGAATCGTTATAGGAGAAAAGCGGAGGGAAATGGACCCTTGAGACAAAAAAAACCTCTAATGGTTTTGAAAATTATGAATTGTCCTTTTTTCTGGATTGAACACATTTCCGAAAAAAAAAAATTGTTCGAAGAAAAATGGAAAAATTTCGTTTTTCCTTCAAAGTTTTAGAAACTATATTTTTCTTACAATTTCCGGAATTGTATTCATCCTTAAAAATTGTATTTTTTTTTCTTCTTCAGTGTTTTTTTGCTCTTTGATGATTTCGTAATCAGGAGTAATGCTTTTCTTTCAATCGAAAATTTTTGAAATCAAAGATGACTGAATATTTTTAGAAAGAAATTCGTTCATTTTACCAGTTTTCTTCCTATGTTTATCCATGTGATGATAACCCAATGATATTTTTTTTTTGTAAATATTATAATAAAAACTTTTCTCTTCTCTTTTCTACTGAACCACAGTATAGAGATTACATTAGAAACAAAAATAGGATAAAAAAATTTCATGTACATAATCCTTTTCACTTTGTTAATGTTGAAATTTATGCTTTTGTTTTTTTTCACTGTCATTTTGACAATGAAACACTTTTAATTGATAAATTTGATATTTATCTATTTCAAAGTTAATTCATTCATTCATAAAATGTTAATTCAATATAATATAGTAAATTATGTGTGTTTGGGCATGTATATATGTACATATATATCTATGTATCGGTATTGGGTTTTTTTTAAAAAAAAAGAAAAGAAGTCTGAACTTGAATTGAACGCAGATTTTACCAAATTGATTAATTTTCTTCTTTTTATGTAGTTATATTGTAATGCATACTTAAATTATGTAATATTTTAATTGCGTCTGATTAAGAATAATAATTTAGTGTAACGATATTAATGAATATATAAATGTACAGTGTAACTATTATAATCGATGCAATGAATAAATAAAAGTATTATCAATGAATCAATGATATTTGTATTTATTCTGATAAATTCACGGAAAGGTTTAATTAATAAAATAGTAAATAAATAATGAATCATTTTATTCCTGTCATCTATTGACATTTTGTCTTCATTTTTCATTTGATATCAATTTATGTGTTACAAATCAGTGCGCTCGTCGTGTAATCATACAATCCAGTATTATACATGCATATGTATATACATACTATATACATTTAAGCCATATAGTACATACTCATATATATACATATGTATATAAATATACAGTCGAAGGAGGAGAAAAAAACATTTGGAAATGGGAAAAGGACATAATGAAACTATTATAATTTGAACAGCAAGAAAGCAGGGGCAATATGGGAGCGACAAAAAAATCAAATTAGAAAAAAAAAAGATTTGCTTATTATTATATACAATAATTTTTGGCTTTAACGTGATAATTTGCGGAAAATTGCGAATAATTCATTTTCATTTTTCTTTCTTTTAATTTTTTTTTTATTCCAATAATTAAAGTTACTTATTATACAATGCAACATGCATTCACCGTGACTATATTTATTCATTTTCATTTCGAATTCACTTTGTTTTATAATAATTAAAAAAAAAATTCACTTTTTTTTCTTCTCAATTTGGAAAAAAAAAGGATTTGGCATAAATAAATCGGTAATTTTTTGACGTTCAATTTTTGTATGATTATGCACATTATTTTGTTCTTCTTTGAATAAACAATTTGAAAGTTCACGGTGAAATTTTGTGACACAGCCGTGGCTGAGACGAACAAAAAAAAATACGTTCGCTCAAATCCGTCCCACATTGGACTTTCATTATTTTTTCATTCATGCAGTCATGAATAATCTGAAAATTCAGCTTCCATCACATGGTTTTTTTTTCTTTCATGATATATTTTCAGCTTCACAAGCGATTTGAGTATTGCTGCAATAATTGAGAGTGAATATAAATGTTTTTGATAGAAATTAAATCTCTTCATAGTTACTTTTTCATTTTCTTTTCTCAACTTGAAGGTATGAATGAGGACGAGATTTGATCTCTAATATGATTCTTCAAATATTAATTTTCTAAATATTTTTTTTTTTAATTTTTCTTTTTTTTTTCTTTTAGCTAGCAACGATAAGAAGAGGGAGAGTTGATATTTCAACATTACAAGAATTTATAGTAATTATTCAATTCTGTAGTGCACCGAGGCAAAGTGATAAATTAAAAATTATTTAAATATAACACATTGTTTTGAATGCATTAAATAAAAATTGCTGGACATTTTTAAAGGACTTTTACAAATTGATGAAAAGAAAAAAAGTAAAAGTCTCTGCCATTCTTTTTTTTTTTTTTCCTATTATTATTACTATTATTAAATATTATCTTAATCCAGACTACAACAGCAGCTAGAAAATTACTGTGCGACATTAATTAAAATTATGTCATAGTGTTTTTTTTTTCAACTATATTTTTTTTTTCCTCTGATTCCAGTATTTCAAAATCTAATGATCATTACAACAGTGATTGTGGATAAAAAAAAATTTTTTTTCGCAATTTTTTTCTCATTCATCAAAAGCCTCTTGTCAACAGCACATGATTAAATACTGGCATTAATTTTATTAATCTATGAAAGATCAAAATCATAAAATGAAAATCATTGAATAATATACTCTGATGATTACTTAAATATAAGTGCGAATAAAAATGATTCATCTATGTTGAAATACTGAGCAAAAATTATTGGAATTTAGACAACAAGTATGCAGCAAATGACGATATTTCATTTTCTCTCTCTTCTTCCTTTCTTTTTCATCTATTTCGCATTCTAAATATTTTCCACTTTTCTTATTTATCAATGATTGATAATTCTATAATGTTTTTGAATTATTTCGCGATCAGTATAAATTATGCGAAGAAAAATCATTAGCTCGAGAGTGAATTAATTTCTAGACAGAATAAAATAAATCAAATTTGAGAAAAATCTGGAAAACAATCAGCCAAATTGGGAATTTTTCGTTACATTTAGATGCTATCATTGAAAAAAAAAAATCATTAATTGAGGTGTCCGTTCACCTAAGTTTTACCCTCATTCATATTCATAGGGGAGAATGGGGCAAAATGGACACTGTTATGAAACGGTTGGAGATGGATTATTTTTGATAATTCTATTGAAATGCTGAGAAAATTTTAGCCGGAAAACAAGTCTCAGATATAATTTTTTTTATTTTTTTTTGAAAATTCGAGATTTTTCAGCATTTTTGAAGGGTAAAAGCCTTTTATTTTTCGAAAATCTTCAGTTTATTGTAAATATCTCTGGTTCTATTGGTCGTAGCAATTCGGGATTAGTCTTAAATGAAAGGCGAGCTCATTTTCCATCGATTTATGGGGTTTTAAATTTAAAAATATCATTTTTCGGGATAGTTATAGGCCAAAAACTGTTTTACAAAACTGTTTCACAAAAATGCCGATAAATACCTTAAAAATCGATATTTTCAAATTGAAAATCCTATGAATCGATGGCAAATGATCTCACCTTTCATCTCCAATCGGAATTTTCACGCTACGACAAACAGAACCAAAGATATTCCCAAAAAACTGGAAATTTTCAAATAGGAAAGGTTTTACCCCTCTAAAATGCTCAAAAAAGACAAAATCGCCAAAAATTAAAAAAAATTAATTTCGGCACTCGTTTCCCGCCTCAAATTTCCTCACCTTTTCAGTGAAATCATTAAAAACAATCTACCGCCAATATTTTTATTAATTTCAAGAGTTTTCCATAATATTTGCCTAAAAATTTAGATGTGTCCATTTTACCCCTGATGTCCATTTTGCCCCACCTTCCCCTATATTATTTATTTTTCATCACTCAATTTATCCGTATAGCCGCGATCAGTATCAAATTTAATAATCTATCTCCTCTAGATTTTTTTTTCACAATTTTCAAATCAATGTAATGCAAGTGTATGATTTTCCTCTGATTTTTATTGTTTCCAAATTAAGTATTGTCTCTATATTTTTTAATACTGTGTCATTGATTTTCTGTCTATTCTCTATGTCCATCCCTTTCATTTTCAACAACTAATTTACATTTCTCTATCATTTCACAGCAGTTTTTTATCTCTCAATTACGATATGTTGCCTTCTCATATTCTCGTTGACTACTTTTTTTTTTTTTTTCTTTTAATTTGAAAACAATTGATGTATTGACACATAATAAATAACTATTAAATACTTAGATCGCCTCATTCTTTTCACGTATCTTCAGCCAGGAAGGAAGTGTGTAAAATTAAAACTCAACATGATAACATTCTAGTCATCAATATTTCATAATTCTTCAGCATTACCATATGCTTTTTCTCAAGGTTCCACCATTTTTCAGCATCTCATTGTACATTCCATCAAGATTTTGCAACTTGGAAGCGAACGTGATAGTTGGTAATATCCGTCTTCAACAATTGAATGTATTTTTTTAATTTCAGGTTCAATCGACTTTGGGAAGAAACCCGAATGTCCAACAGTTTTCATTGCAATTACAATATACTGTTTATAATTTATTTATTTTTTTCCAATATTAATGGCTTCATCAATGAAAAAATTCCTTCTAACTACCATGATCCTGATCAAGTTCATCCAATGATTCTAATCGTGCTATTGGTGCCTCATTCAACGTGAATTCCCATGAAATATCTTCACTACCTTGTCTCGATATTTCTTGCCTTGGTTGCGGATTATCTGATGACTGTTGAATTCTACCTTCTGGCTTTTGACTCGTCGTGCCAATACCATAATCCAAATTTGTGCTACGATGAGTTTGTGATGATGAAGGACTGGGTTCTTTCTTCTGATCACTACTTCGTGGACGTTGAGTTAACTGACTACGGCTCTCAATAGCTGATACAGCACAGGTACTCCATGGATCATCTGATTCTGGCTCTGAACGTTTGTTGAAAGAGCTATAACTGCAACAAACAATTGAAAAACCATGGAAATTATTAAACACCATTTTCCACTATTTTCATGTACTTTTGATGACAGTGATATGCAGCATTCGATAGCAGAGATCGGCGGTATCGTTTTTTTTCGTAACGATTTTGATTATATTACAAATTTTCCCAAAAAATTAGTATTTAGCTAGAAAATATTACTAATTTTTTCTAAAAAATATCACTAATTATTTTCGAAAAATTAGTAATTAGGAAAAAAATATTTCTAATTATTCCGAAAAATTAGTAATTAGGAAAAAAGTATTAATTGATACAAGTTTATATTGATAATAAATTGAGTACAGAAATAATCTCAATAAAGATTTTAAATTAAACATGATAGAGAAGTTTGATTGATCGTGGTAAATTTTATATACTTCATTACTGGGTAAATACAATTTTTAACGTCAAGTAAAATCTTTTTTATTGAAAATTTTAATCCATCAGTTGAGTATTGTTTTTTGTAACACTCGAGTTGCACTTCATAATCACCCCACGCTCAAAATTAAGATTCGATAATCAATTTTTTCTTAATTACTAATTTTTTGAAAATAATTAGTAATAATTCTTTCCTAATTACTAATTTTTCGAGATGAATTAGTAATATTTTTTTCCTAATTACTAATTTTTTCGAAAAAAAAATTCAGTAATATTTTCTCGCTAATTACTAATTTTTTCAATAAATTAGAAAATGGAAAACGATAATTTTTTTTTCGCCGATCAAAATTTCATTTGTGTATGCTGAAAATCATGATTTTGTTAATAATTTTTTTTGAAAATTTATTCTATGAAAATGATTGAATTTGAACATCGAATAATGAGAAAAATATGTCCTGATAACAAGTTTTTTGGCCTGTATCTTGTATTTGAGGGATAATAATTATTAAATAGAATGATTAATTGATTAAGGAGAAACATCAGACAATTGGGGAAATTTTAATTTGAGTTTCTTACAATAATGTTAAGGAATCCAGATTCTTCATGCTTCAAGAGTTTGCATCAGGAATGTTTCGATGCACTGATGTGGGAGAAGATTTTTTTTATTATTTCATTACATTAGATTATACATCTTGTTGATACTGTGAGCTTCTGCATCAGTACAATATGTTTGTTAGTATATTGATAACGATATGACAGATAATAATTCTCAGATTTACAGTAATTTTCAGAAAATAGGATGATCACTGATGTTACTCCTTAGTTCAATAAATTCCAATCTGAAATTCGTAGATTAGAGCTCCCTTTCTGCCATTTTTTTTTCTATTCCTCTATTTTAGTATAAAAACGTGCCAAGTTTGAGAAATTCTGTGAAATTGTGCAGGATTGAACCTTTTTTTTTCTTAATTTTTGCACGCAGTATAGATGAGTTGAAGAATGGAAATAAATTGTAATTAGAAAAGTGAAAACTATTTTGTTACGAATTAAGAGAATATTGGCATGACAAGTTGTAACAGTTATGAAAGAAGACACTCGAAAGATTAGAGTATTTGAAACAAAAGGAATTGACAGCAGAGATCGGCGGTATCGTTTTTTTTTTGCAACGATTTTGATTATATAGGGGAAAGTGGGGCAAAATGGACATCAGGGGTAAAATGGACACATCTAAATTTTAAGGCAAATATTATGGAAAACTCTGGAGATTAATAGAAATATTGGCGGTAGATTGTTTTCGATGATTTTATTGAAAAGCTGAGGAAATTTTAGGCGGGAAACAAGCGCCGGAATTCATTTTTTTGAACTTTTGACGATTTTGACTTTTTTGAGCATTTTAGAGGGGTAAAAAGTCTTCCTTTTTTTGAAAATTTTCAGTTTTTTGAGAATATCTTCGGTTCTATTCATCGTAGCGTAAAAATTCCGATAGGAGGTGAAAGGTGAGATCATTTGCCATCGATTCATATGGTTTTCAATTCAAAAATATCGATTCTTAAAGTATTTATGGGCGTTTTAGTGAAACAGTTTCGTGAAACAGCTTTTAGCTTATAACTCTCCCAAAAATTGATATTTTCGAATTCAAAACCCCATAAATTGATGGGAAATGAGCTCACCTTTCATTTGAGACCAACCCCGAATTGCTACGACCAATAGAACCAGAGATATTGGCAAAAAACTGAAAATTTTCAAAAAAGTAAAGGCTCTCACCCCTCAAAAATGCCGAAAAAAATCGAATTCTCAAAAAAAATCAAAAAAATATATCTTGCACTCGTTTTCCGGCCAAAATTTCCTCAGCTTTTCAATAGAATCATCAAAAGAAATCCATCTCTAACCGTTTCATTACAGTGTCCATTTTGCCCCACTCTCCCCTATTTTTTTATTTTTCTTTATTTTGATTATATAACAAATTTTCCCAAAAAATTAGTATTTAGCTAGAAAATATTACTAATTTTTTCTAAAAAATATCACTAATTATTTTCTAAAAATTAGTAATTAGGAAAAAAATATTACTTGATACAAGTTTATATTGATAATAAATTGAGTACAGAAATAATCTCAATAAAGATTTTAAATTAAACATGATAGAGAAGTTTGATTGATCGTGGTAAATTTTATATACTTCATTACTGGGTAAATACAATTTTTAACGTCAAATAAAATCTTTTTTATTGAAAATTTCAACCCATCAGTTGAGTATTGTTTTTCGTAACACTCGAGTTGCACTTCATAATCACCATACGCTCAAAATTAAGATGCGATAATCAATTTTTTCCTAATTACTAATTTTTTGAAAATAATTAGTAATAATTCTTTTCAAATCACAAATTTTTCGAGATGAATTAGTAATATTTTTTTCCTCATTAACTAATTTTTTCGAAAAAAATTAGTAATATTTCGCAGCTAATCACTAATTTTTTCAAAAAATTAGAAAATAAAAAACGATAATTTTTTTTTTCGCCGATCTCTGAATTGACAGAAAGGCCACTCTACATTGATTCCTCACTTGATCTTACCCAGTTCTAAATTCACCGCGTCTAAATGCAGCTGGTTGACTATGCCATCCATACAATGATGGCTGTTGTTGATGATGATAATGATGTGATTGTAATGTAGTTGGTGGTCCAGCAAGATCAACCGGTTGACTCTGAGAGCGTGTTGGTGCTATTCTACCAGCTGTACCATTAAGGGCACTCTGCAGGGCAGTGGCAAGTGCTGATGTATCAGATGTTACTGTTAAACGTGATGTACCTGATGACGTTGATGCTGGATCTCTGCTAGATGGTGGCCTAATATTTACCACAACATCACATTTATTTGTCTTCACTCATTATTACGGTTCCTCTTGAATATTACAATTTATTGTATTAATTACTTAATTTTTCATTGGCTCAGCCAAGACTGAGTTATTTTCTTTCAAACTTTGTAATAAATTATTTTTTAAAAAAATTTACGAAGCTCCGCATAGCCAGTTACTCGAGCAAGCCGGTGACTTTATTTACAGTGGTGAGATGGATGCGCCGCTAAATTTATTTAATATCTCTCTATTAGATTAAGTAAAATAGTTTAACGATGGTACCACATATTTTTCTTTATTATTTTTATTGTGAGTATTTTTAATTCATTCATCAGATATTTTCCATTTAAAAAGATAAATATAATTTTTATTACTCCTCATTTTTTAAGTTTTATGACTCATTACTCAGCTTTCAATTTAATGGAAAATACATTTTTTTCTGATGTCTGCATTAATTTGGCATCTATTCAAGGAGATATTTGGATATGAGTAGACAATATTTTCATTCATAAACTGGAATAATGTAAAAAATTCTCTCGATAAACTCGATTTATCCGAAAATTTAATCTCCTTAAAAATAGATTCATTCCAATATTTTGTGCGAAAAATAAAGATGATAAATTACTCTTCAGAATTGCACAATAATCTGGAGAGAATTTCTAGATAGAGCAGAATAAAACTCAAGCACTAAGAGAAAAATTCTAAAAGAATTCATCAAACAAGATGTTTTATTATCTGATTTTCATGATAAATTCATGAAAATTACGGAATAGCAAAGAGAAAGATCAAAAACGTGGTACCATCGTCGGGAAAAAGTCCCAAACAAAGTATCAAAACATTATTTCATTGTATTTGGTGTATATTGTCGTCATTTTCTCATTATTTTCTGTTCTTATTTTCTTTTTTTTTTCGTTTTTCTTAATCGTCACCTTCTATATTTGTCCAACTTTTCCAAAACAAAACGCGCCGAAATCAAATGCAACTGATCCAGGGATTTGGAAAGAAAGCTATTTTTCGTTGTAGAACAAACGATGATGGAAAAAAATAAAACAGAATAAAACATCGATTACTATTTTGCCATTGGCATTTTTTTTGAATAATTTATGGAATAATAAGGACATTTTAGTTGAGTTAATAGTTCGATAGACAATGATTTCTGCCTCATAAATATTCTTCTAAAAATATGAATTAGCAGTTTCTTTAATGGGGCAAACATCATTCCATCTATCAAACCATAAAATGTCAATTAAATTATTGAAACATTAAAGTCTCATTGAAAAAGCAAAAAAAAACTCATAAAATAAAATGACATTTCGAAGCTCACCGGAATAAACTATGAGATGCACTGGACTGTATTTTTGTGCCATTTCCATTGGTAGATGATGTGGCTGGTATTGATGAAGATTGTGGCTCACTTGCAGATCTTTGTGCCAGGGCTGGTGGACGATTTGATCGTGCTGTAATTGGCGCTGCTGGTGCTGTACCAGGCATCATTTCTGTACTAGAACTGTCTTTGGAGGTATCCAATGTCTGCTGCAGTAGAGTCAAAATTAATCTTATATCACTCGCCATTGTACGCTCAAGTGATGATACTTGTTTCGATAAATCATCTATTCTATTGTTCAAGTCGTCCAACGGCCGTCCTGGACCACTTTGGAAATCTCCTGTTGAAAAAATCATTATTCTTTAATTTTATACGATAAACTTTCATTTTCAGAAAAAAAAAAATGGACTTAAAAGCTCTTGAATCGAAGGAAAAATTTGTGATTATTGAAGAATATTCAATCCATTGTTACGTTGAAAAAATGCTATAGAAATTTTGAGTAATCGAAGATTCTTGTCTTTAATCTGGAAATTTAAATTGTGTTTAAAATAAATTCAGCTATTGAGCTTTACACCAGTGCCACATTTGAAATGATACAATGAATGCAGAATGATCAGTACATATGAATGACCACATATATATGCGCATTCACACCCACCATGTATACAGGCGGAAATGTTTACGAAATTGCATGTTCTTGTATTTCACAGTAGACTCTCGATATAAGGCTGATTCGAGGAGTTCCATAATATAAAAAAGCATGGGACATTTTCTGTCATCACTTAGCCTAATATATATTATAGATATACTATATTATATAGTATATATCTATATACTATACTATATATATAGTATATATATAATATAATATAATATATTATATAATAATATAATGGGGGAAGGTGGGGCAAAATGGACATCAGGGGTAAAATGGACACATCTAAATTTTCAGGCAAATCTTATGGAAAATCCTTGAAATTAATAGAAATATTGACGGTAGATTGATTTTGATGATTTCATTGGAAAGCTGAGGAAATTTTGGGCGGGAAACAAGTGCTGGAATCAATTTTTTTGAATTTCTGGCGATTTTGACTTTTTTGGGCATTTTAGAGGGGTAAGACTTCCTTTTTTTGAAAATTTTCAGTTTTTTGAGAATATCTTCGGTTCTATTTGCCGTAGCGCAAAAATTCCGATTGGAGGTGAAAGGTGAGATCATTTGCCATCTATTAATAGGGTTTTCAATTTGAAAATATCGATTTTTCAGGTATTTATGGGTATTTTTGTGAAACAGTTTTGGAAAACAGTTTTCGGCTTATAACTATTCTAAATATTAATATTTTTGAATTTAAAACCACATAAATCGATGGGAAATGAGCTCACCATTCATTTAAGACCAACCCCGAATTGCTACGACCAGTAGATCCAGAGATATTGGCAAAAAACTGGAAGTTTGAAAAAAATAAAAGGTACTATCCCTCAAAAATGCCAAAAATATCGAATTTTCACAAAAATCTAAAAAAATACATTTGCCACTCCTTTTTCAGCTAAAATTTCCTCAGCTTTCTAATAGAATCATCATAAAAAATCCATCTCCATTAGAGTGTCCATTTTGCCCCACTCTCCTCTATATCATATTATATTATATGTATACTATATATAGTATAGTATATAATATATTTTTGTCTCTAAAAAGTCTATGTTAGGACCTCAGAAACGAAGGGGCTTAAGTCCAGAGACTTGCTCCTTTCTGACTCTAAAATGCATTAATTAAAAAAAAAAACGTATTTCTTCCTCAAACGGGCAAATTGCTGCTTTTTGTACGTGAAAACGCGCTTTACATTCATTTCAATGACGGTTAATTCAGAAATATGTGTAAAAATATATATAAATTTTCAAGAGCACCATGCAAAAAAGGTACACGCACCCAAAGTCTAGTCTCGTAAAAATGCAAGGGTTTTTTTTGTATAGGGGAGAGTGGGGAAAAGTGGACACTGTTATGAAACGGTTGGAGATGGATTATTTTTGATAATTCTATTGAAAAGCTGAGAAAATTTTAGCCGGAAAACAAGTCTCAGATATAATTTTTTTGATTTTTTTTTGAAAACTCGATATTTTTCAGCATTTTTGAAGGGTAAAAGCCTTTTCTTTTTCGAAAATCTTCAGTTTTTTGTAAATATCTCTGGTTCTATTGGTCGTAGCAATTCGGGGTTAGTCTTAAATGAAAGATGAGCTCATTTTCCATCGATTTATGGGGTTTTAAATTTAAAAATATCATTTTTCGGGATGGTTATAGGCCAAAAACTGTTTTACAAAACTGTTTCACAAAAATGCCGATAAATACCTTAAAAATCGATATTTTCAAATTGAAAATCCTATGAATCGATGGCAAATGATCTCACCTTTCATCTCCAATTGGAATTTTTACGCTACGACAAATAGAACCGAAGATATTCCCGAAAAACTGGAAATTTTCAAATAGGAAAGGTTTTACCCCTCTAAAATGCTCAAAAAAGACAAAATCGCCAAAAATTTAAAAAAATTAATTTCGGCACTTGTTTTCCGCCTCAAATTTCCTCAACTTTTCAGTAAAATCATTAAAAACAATTTACTGCCAATATTTTTATTAATTTCAAGAGTTTTCCATAATATTTGCCTAAAAATTTAGATGTGTCCATTTTACCCCTGATGTCCATTTTGCCCCACCTTCCCCTATGAGATGAGATTTGAACACACGGACGAAGAACAACAAATTCGATGAGCTATCAATCAACCTATTTGCAAATTTCACTACTGACAGCTTCTTTGGGACTCCCACAGGACAGTAAAAAAACCTGGGAAATTGGAAAAATACCATGAATATAATCCCGTTCAATTTAATCTGATGAATTTAAATTGATAAATAATTATGAAAAACACAGAATTTTTGGAACAATCAAACATACTCATTTTAAGAAGGCCTTATATCAAGAGTCTGCTGTGAAACATCATTGCAGATAGTCTCAGAAAAATAATTAATGTGAACTTATCACATCTTTCATATATTTCAATTCGGAAACTGAATAAGAGGAGAATCATGCACTTTTGACAATTACCATGTGACTGTGGATGCAACAAATGTTGTTGTTGCTGAGGCGGTGATGGTGTTGTATAATGACTCGATGAATTTGATACCGGTTGAATCATACCATGACTTGCCATACTACTCTCAACCACTGCGGAACTACGTCTCGCTGGTCGTGTCAGTGGTGTAGTAACTTGAATTAAAAATGATTCATGTCAGTAATGATAATCATCGAACAATGAACAGTAAACCCTATATCCTAATGAGAAACCTGCTAATTTTTTTTTTTCATTTCGTTTGATATTTTGGAAACATTTGTTAGCACTAATTCCTCTAAATTAGTAAGGCATTCAGGTGAAATTCATGCAACAAGACATAAAGTGCAATTTTTGGTGAAAATTGATGGTATATATATTTTATGATTTCGTGATAATAAAATTGATAATTGGGTGGATTTTGTGCATAGGTCATTTCTTAGTTTTTCCCCATGTCGTTTTTTGTATTATAGGGGAAAGTGGGGCAAAATGGACATTCAAATGGAACCGTTGAAGTTACATTTTTTTTAATGATTCCATTGGAAAGCTGAGAGAATTTTAGGAGGAAAACATAGGTCGGAATCAATTTTTTCGAATTTTTGAAAATTTTCATTTTTTTGCGCCACAATTGAAGAGTATCCCATTTGAGTTTTTTCGAAAAATGGTTTTTTGATGATATCTCCGGTTCTATTTGTCGTAGCGATTCGCGGGTGGTCTCAAATTGAAGGGGAGCTCATTCCTCATATTTTCGTTAAAGTCCCATTGATTTTTATCAAAAATTGACGAAATTACAGGGCAATTTGTGGAAATCAGTTTTTGGACTGTAACTTCCGTAATTTTCGATAAAAATTAATGAAACTTTAACGAAAATGTGAGGAATGAGCTCCCCTTCAATTTGAGACTACCCGCGAATCGCTACAACGAAAAGAACCGGAGATATCATCAAAAAACAATTTTTTCGAAAAAATCGAAAGGGGGTACCCTTCAAGATTGAGTGAAAAAAATTTTTTTTTCCAAAATGCGATAAAAAAAAATTTTCACCCATATTTTCCGCCTAAAATTTCCTCAGCTTTTCAATGAAATCATTGAAAAAATTCTACCTCCATTATTTTTATCAATTTGGAGCGTTTTTCAGGATAAAACCATGAAAATTCAGATGTGTCCATTTTACCCCTTATGTCCATTTTGCCCCACCTTCCCCTAATATTTTTTTGTTTTTCAACGAGAGGATCTCAATTTTTCATGATCTCAACATCACTTTAGTACGAAATATTTCATCTTGTTGCAGTCAAAAGTAGTGCTTGTGGCTTATCATAAACTTAGCGATCCTCCCTTTGATTTTTTTATTTCTTCCTTTGTGTGTAACATACTTACCCTGTCTTGCAAGATAGTCATGACTGGTTAACGGCTGCAGATGAATCTTATGTTGGCGTAGATCCGGTATACTGCGCTTGAGATGGGTTAGCATGCCTGAACAACCAGGTATGAATAAGGCGTTAAACTTACATTCATGAAGATGAATATCCAAATAATGATTTTCTATTTGTCTTTTTTTTTTCTTCTTTTCTTTACAATGTTCAATGATTATGAAGAAATGGAAGAGTGGAGAGATATAGGATTGTCAAGAAAAAAAAAAATGGGACAGAAATGAATAAATCAACACAGTCAAAGCGCGAGAGCACCTGATGAAAAATGCTTATACCATTTTAATGATATCAAATCCTGTTGATGATTCCATGTGTTTCATTTCGAAATTCTTGCTATTCATAAACGAATTTCTACATTAATCCGTAAGCTTTAAATTCCATTATAACGAGATTTTTAATCAAAATTTCAACATTATCAGCAGTGGCCTTCAATCAATTTTTCTCAATTATTTTTACTCGTTTTTTAGACATGTGAATAATCAGAATGTAGAGAAAAATTATGAATATCAAATGAAGCAGCAGAAATAAGGATAATCAATTTAAAAAAAGGTGAAAATGGCTCTCAGCACTTCGCATCAAATTCGAAAGAATCAACACACTATTTTTATCGTGCAGGGATCTGCATCCAAAAATTCATCCCTGTGACATCATCAATAAATAATAAAATACGGATAATTAGTAATTTTTTTTTTAGAAAAGGAAAAAAAAATTAATGCTACTTTTCTTTATTTTCTGCCTTTTGTTCCTTTCTGAAATGATAAATTAATTATTGATAACGTCACAGAGTTCAAAAGTAGAGTGGAAATCAACGTTTTGTATTTAAAGTATTTCGAACAATAAACATGAATGAGACAGTTAAATAGTCCCAGTTAAAACGAAAATAAAATTTATTTTATAGAAGAACAAATAAACTTCACAACTCATTTAATTTCTATATTTGCTACTCACCAGTTATTGAATTCAATGTTGAACTTCTTTGTTTTGGCTCATCGAATTCGAGATTGAGTGGTGTGACATCTTGACCTGCTTTGTCTGTGCTGAATTCAAGTATACCGTGACCACTGGTTTTATCACTAATGAAAGAAAAAGGAAAATGGGGAATTAGAAATATTTTTAATTCAATGATTAAAATATTCGACATTCAATGGTATTAATGGCTGCCTGATATAAATAAAGAATTTCCATACGATTTTATGGTGTACATTACACTTTTAAATGATGAATATTCTAATAGAAATGGAAATTCAAGGCTTTTTTTCCCTGGAACGATTTTCCCGGCAGCTATTTCCCTTAACATTAAATTTCAACGAAATAATGAAGTAAAATATTTGCGAGAGAAATTTTAATTTAAGGGATGGACAAGCGTCTTGCGGGCGCTATCCACCCACCATTGAGAGTTGCTAAAATTGTAACTTTTTCTTAGTTGCGATTACTGGGCACTACAGCACACGATCGATCTCATACGGTTATACCTTCTGTTTCTGAATTTATAATTCGAAATTTGACTTCCTTTTTTTTTTAATTCTATACTGTGAAGTAAGCAGATAAAAATGTCATTTTCATTCAATATTCTGACTGATAGTGTGTACTGAAATGGCTGATAATTCTGAAATCCCTCTCGATTCAATATCTCCAGCTTCATCTAATATGGTTGATATTGAGAATGCCCAACAAAATAAGAGCGATCAAGAAGATCAAATTGAATTTACTTCTTCTGAAGTACTCCTATCTTTCTCACCAAATAAAACAAAATTGGTGTATGTTTTTCTCATTATTTCTTGAACTAATTTAGAAAAAAAAACCAGTTTCATTAAAATATTTGAGATTTTTTCAGAATTTTTGAAATTTTTATAAAATTTGGTATATGCAATTCCTCTAGACGCAATGCAACAGAAAAAACTCTCAACATTTTCTATTCACACGTCCGACCTGATACAACATAACATAAAACATAATATTTTTCTCAACTTGTATTTTTCACAACTTAGCATTTTCCGAAGAAACTCATACTTAAGATCTCAATCAGAGGCTAATATAGTTTTTTAATGACCCCACAAGTTTAAAACAACATTCAGTTTCCATAATTTATTACATTTTCTAAAGAAAAGGAAATGTCTCCGGACAAACTTCAAATCGATTTTTTTTTTTCATTTAGCACTCCGATGAACATAAGAAACATTTCTATATTCTATTTTTGATGAGATACAACTAAAAGGCATGTTAAATTGAGAATCAGAAACAAAAAGTTAACAGCGATTATATAAGTGTAATAATAATAATAACAGAAATTGAATAAGATATTCGCTGAGGGAATCATTTTCGGAGAATGGCATCCAGGGAGCAACTTAGAGAGAATAAACTCTGCACACTGAAATAAAAAACTTACTATTCATCCATATCGTCTTGAAGCGAATCTTGTCTACCAGTTGGTACTAAATGTGTGACCGGCAAGCCTGGACCACCGGGTCCATATCGATATCGAGGTGGACGGAAAGCAAACCTCCTTGTATCACCATCACCATCTGTTGGTGTACTGACTGGAAATCGTGCTGAAATAGGATCAACTCCTGCTTGTTCCTCCTGAAATAAGTCATGAAAATTAAAATAACTTCAATGATGACTTTATTAATCCGAAATGTTCTTGACTATTGAATCGCGACCGCTGACGAGTTAATTTTCTTCTTCCATCATAAATCTCGAAAGGGAATCGATTGAAACTCTCACTGGAAGATGCAAATTCAAATGCTAGCATAATGAAATATGGAGCTTGATGAAAAAACAAGGGCAATTCAAAGAGTTGAATCCAACTTCTGTACTGATAAAATGAACTTGTAAAATAAATCAACTCACGTCTCTCATGTTGAATGTTATCTCCAAATTTTCGATAAAATGCTGATGAAATTCTGGATAAAGTGCGAGTACATCCAAAAGATCATCGCGATGAATTTTATGAAGATCACAATATGTTAACGCTCGTACATTGCAGGAAGACTTTCCAACAGTTGGATGCTCACATGGATTTTCACCAAATATATCTGGTGGATTCAATATGGCCATAACAATGTCATTTTTAAGTATCTCAATGCTGCCACGTGATATGAAGTAGAGAGATGTTAATACATCACCACGATGGACAAGTGTATCACCAGGTGGTGCATGAGTAGTTTTGAACTTTAGAGAGAGTGCCCTAGAATAAATTGTATTTTATTGCTAGCGCTCATTATTTTTAATGACTCTATATTTGAGTCATGAAAAACTCCATTAAAATTCTCCGTAAATAAATATGATATAGGGGAGAGTGGGGCAAAATGGACCTAGAAGATGAGATGATTCGAGATTTTTTAAAAAAGCAGCGGTTGCTCCAAAAAATCTGAAAAAATTTACAAACAATACAGATATGTTGGAGGATTTTCTCAAATTTTTTCAGATTTTTTCATCGAGTCCTTCATTCCGAAAAAAATTCCTTAATCATGTTGCTATGAGGGTCCATTTTGCTCCACTCTCCTCTATCACAAAAATTTACCTCAAACATCCGGGACTTGCTTTTTCAAAAGCCTTGCAGTTGTTTAATAGTTGTCTGTTCAAATGAAGACAAATATCTGCCTGAAGGCACTCAGGAAATCCTTTTAGTACACTATTCATGTCGATGCCATTCGTATAAGTCCAGGCATGTTGAAAATACTCCTCTAAACGTTGACGAAGTGGATTTGGTATTTGGTGAAATCTTATGAATTCTCTTACGCGAAGCATTTGTGTATGATACCTGGCAGTGCCACTGTAAAGACGTTGAATTATCGCCGAAACATTACCAAAAATACTAGCATACATGAGAGCTGAAAAAAAAAAAAATTATTTTGTTTTCAATTTCATTGCTTGAATGGTCTCCTAAGTATCATAATATACACATTATTTTTCATCTAAGAGGAAAATTTGAATGTTTTTCAAATACTCACATCCTATTAACATGACGACGATTGTGAAAATTTTTTCAGTGTCTGTATTGGGGGCTACATTACCAAAACCTACGGATGTTAAACTGCTGAAGGTGAAGTACAGGGCTGTTATATAACGACTCTGGAAAAATAACGAGAGTATTAAAAAATTCAATCGAATGAAGTATTCTGTAAATTCTCTACATGAAAGAAATTACGATCGATGCTCTGTAATATTATTTTTTACACAAAGAAAAATGTTTTCTTAATTTAAGAATGTGCAGTCACTTAAATTAAGTGACATTTCTCACTTAAATCAAGTGACTTTTTCTTTCTTAATTTAAGAAAGTAAAACTCATTTGAATCAAGTGAGTTTTCTCACTTAGATCAAGTGACTTTTTTCAATTAAATCAAGTAACTTTTTTCAATTAAATCAAGTAACTTTTTCTTTCTTAATTTAAGAAAGTAAAAGTCACTTGAATTAAGTGACTTTTCTCACTTAAATCAAGTGACATTTTCTTTCTTAATTTAAGAAAGTAAAACTCACTTAAATCAAGTGACTTTTTCTTTCTTAACTTAAGAAAGTAAAAGTCACTTACATTAAGTGACTTTTTCTTTCTTAATTTAAGAAAGTGAAACTCACTTAAATCAAGTGACTTTTTCTTTCTTAATTTAAGAAAGTAAAAGTCACTTAAAATAAGTGACTTTTCTCACTTAAATTAAGGGACTTTTTCTTTCTTAATTTAAGAAAGTAAAACTCACTTAAATCAAGTGACTTTTTCTTTCTTAACTTAAGAAAGTAACAGTCTCTTAAATTAAGTGACTTTTCTTACTTAAATCAAGTGACTTTTTCTTTCTTAACTTAAGAAAGTAAAAGTCTCTTAAATTAAGTGACTTTTCTCACTTAAATTAAGTGACTTTTTCTTTGATAATTTAAGAAAGTGAAACTCACTTAAATCAAGTGACTTTTTCTTTCTTAATTTAAGAAAGTAAAAGTCACTTAAATCAAGTGACTTTTTCTTTCTTAACTTAAGAAAGTAACAGTCTCTTAAATTAAGTGACTTTTCTCACTTAAATCAAGTGACTTTTTCTTTCTTAACTTAAGAAAGTAAAAGTCTCTTAAATTAAGTGACTTTTTCTTTCTTAATTTAAGAAAGTAAAACTCACTTAAATCAAGTGACTTTACTTTCTTAATTTAAGTGACCTGCACATTCTTAAATTAAGTGACTGCACATTCTTGAATTAAAAAAACATTTTTCTCTGTGTATTGATTAAATTCTCACCTTTATACTAGGTCCCCCAGTGTTATTATTGAAATAGAACTGATGTGTGTCATTAGCGAGAATATCCAACCATCCGACTTTACTCTTGAGAGACGGCCTCTCTGCGTTGCCGATAGCATACCTATAGATCAAACGGTTCAACGATATAATTAGATATAGGCAGTCTGGAGGAAACTATCGATAATGTGGTGAATCAATAATCCGTTAATGAATTTTCAGCCATCATGACAGCATTACAAGGCGTTAAAGTGTTATTGTGTGTATAGATCATACCATATGCAGGCCATCCAGTGAGCGATGAGGGCAAATGTTGCCATCA
The DNA here is from genome assembly GCA_963921955.1 of Aleiodes alternator. NCBI lineage: Eukaryota > Metazoa > Arthropoda > Insecta > Hymenoptera > Braconidae > Aleiodes > Aleiodes alternator. The sequence continues at coordinate 12,116,300 of OY998103.1, forward strand.
GTAGTAGCAATACTGCTGCCCCATATTCACTGTAACGGTCAATCTTACGTGCTACCCTCACTAGCCTCAGCAGACGTGCAGTCTTCAATAACCCCATCAGAGTAGTTGTCTGAAAATAATCACAATTTTTTTTTTTATTTATTTTTTTAATTCTTCTAAAATTTTTTTAATGAATTTCTTATCGTTACGATTAGAATTTTTTTTTTTTATTTTCAGAAATAACCGAATTGTTTTATTCTAGTAATCTGTAAATATGTGAACCTTTCAATTTTAAATTTTCTGAAAATGTAAAGAGATAGGGGAAAGTGGGGCAAAACGGACATTTAAATGAAACGATTGAAGTTACATTTTTTTGAATGATTCCATTGAAAAGCTGAGGGAATTTTAGGCGGAAAACATGTATCGAAATCAATTTTATCGAATTTTTGAAAATTTCCATTTTTTTGCGCCAAAATTGAAGAGTTCTATTTGAGTTTTTTTTCGAAAAAATGGTTTTTTGAAGATATCTCCGGTTCTATTTGTCCTAGCGATTCGCGGGTGGTCTCAAATTGAAGAGGCACTCATTCCTCACATTTTCGTTAAAAGCCCATTGATTTTTATCGAAAATTGACGAAATTACAGGGCAATTTGTGAAAATCAGTTTTTGGACTGTAACTTCCGTAATTTTTAATAAAAATCAATGAGACTTTAACGAAAATTTGAGAAATTAGCTCCTCTTCAATTTTAGACCACTCGCGAATCGCTACAACGAATGGAACCGGAGATATCTCCAAAAAACCATTTCTCCAAAAAAATCGAAAGGGGGTACCCTTCAAGATTGAGTGAAAAAAATTTTTTTTTCAAAAAGGCGAAAAAAAAAATTTCCACACATATTTTTCGCCCAAAATTTCCTCAGCTTTCCAATGAAATCATTGAAAAAATTCTACCTCCATTATGTTTATTAATTTCGAGCGTTTTTCAAAATAAAACCATGAAAATTCAGGTGTGTCCATTTTACCCATTATGTCCATTTTGCCCCACCTTCCCCTAGTATAATTAATTCTGTTTTTCATTCACTTGGCTAAGTGAGAAATAGTACTGAATTTTTGAGACTTTTCAGATGGAAAAATTTTCATTGAATTCCATTCTGATTGAAAACTCCTTGATTTCAATTGAAAAGTTCATTTTTCATGCGCATTCTAACGCTTCATTAATAATCACAGAATTTAGCTTTATTAGACACAATACATTCAACGTAATTAAATAATTGGTACTTCTATTTGAAATGTTGAGAATTTCATGAAAATCATTTTAATAATCTAATTTTCAATAATTTCTATGTGTCAATTCCATAAACAGCTACGATTATCGACAAATCTAATCTTTTTGGTGGACAAATGGATCGTGATTCAGTCCAGATTTATTAGTAATTAAATGTAATACAATAGCGATGTAGCACTTGAGTGACGCAATTATGCTCACTCGTGCAATACAGTACTGATTCCCTTGTGAAATGTAATTCGATGCTGCTCCATTGAAGTCAAACAAGTTTCCCCCTCAATTTCCGAACATTCAGAAATAGAATTTAGGTGTATTATTCGTATATACGCACTAGTCTATTCATTGAATTGTATGTAAACGAATGATTCAATTCTCAATTATTATTTGGACAATTGAAATTGAATTGTTGGAAAATTTATCTATCTGTAAAGTATCATTTACGACGAAATCTAGACCGGAGGAAAATTAATCATAATTTTTTTTCAAATTTAAGGCCTCTCCATTCAAAAAAATCACTAAGGAATTTTGGAAATGTAAATTGAAGAACCAGCAATTCAATTGAATCATTGAATATTTCGTGCACAGATGTTTTTCAATATTTAGGCACTGTTTGTAGTATCTTTTAAAATGATTTACAGGGATGATTCCACCAATTCTCGAATAGAATTTCGGCTCCAAATTTTGGGAGGCGACTTTTTGGTCCTCATCGATTAAAACCATTAAAATGAAGAAAATACTAAATTCTAAACCATTTTGCCCCACTATCGAAGCTGAAATCAATGAATTTTTCATCAAAATTTTCTCTTAAGAATGACGTGAGTAGCTAAATGAAAAAAAAAATCCAAAATATAGATTTTCATCGCCAATTTTCGAAATTTTCTGAAAAAAATATACTTTTCTGTCTTTGTCCTTGTTTTCGAGGTGAAAATGCTCTTTGAAAACTTCAAATGCTTGTTTCGAATCGTTCCCCAAATTTTTTTTCAATTTTTTTTATTTTTTTCTAAAAATTTGGAAAATTGGCTAGGAACTATATGATTTTTGGCCCCTGCTCTTGAAAACCCCGGCGACTGTAATTAAAAATTTGAAATTTGATACTTGTTAAGAATTAACAATAAATGCAAGCTGAAAAGATGGATGTTGCAAAAGACATAGGGGAAGGTGGGGCAAAATGGACATCAGGGGTAAAATGGACACATCGAAATTTTTAGGCATAAATTATTATGGAAAACTCTTGAAATTAATAGAAATATTGGCGGTAGATTGTTTTCGATGATTTTATTGAAAAGCTGAGGAAATTTTGGGCGGGAAACAAGTGCCGGAATTAAGTTTTTTGAATTTTTGACGATTTTGACTTTTTTGAGCATTTAAGAGGGGTAAAAGTCTTCCTTTTTTTGAAAATTTTCAGTTTTTTGGGAATATCTTCGGTTCTATTTGTCGTAGCGTAAAAATTCCGACGGGAGGTGAAAGGTGAGATGATTTGCCATCGATTCATAGGATTTTCAATTGAAAAATATTGATTTTTGAGGTATTTATTGGTATTTCTGTGAAACAGTTATGTGAAACAGTTTTTGGCCTATAACTATCCCAAAAATTGATACTTTTTAATTCAAAACCCCATAAACCGATGGGAAATGAGCTCATCTTTCATTTGAGACCAACCCCGAATTGCTACGACCAATAGAACCAGAGATATTTGCAAAAAACTGAAAATTTTCGAAAGAGGGAAGGAATTACCCCTCAAAAATGCCGGAAAATATCGAATTTTCGAAAAAAATCGAAAAAAATACATCTGACACTTGCTTTCCGGCTAAAATTTTCTCAGCTTTCCAATAGAATCATGAGAAAAAATCCATCTCTAACCGTTTCATTACTGTGTCCATTTTGCCCCACTCTCCCCTATGTATATTGATCACATTTCATAATTCTAAATGGAAAACATCAGTTGTTTGAATGTTCTCCATTTAGGATTATAAAATGTGATCAATATACATATGTCTTTTGTAACATTCATCTTTTCAACTTGCCTTTATTGTTAGTACTTAATAAGTATTGAATTTCTAATTTTTAATTACAGTTGCCGGGGTTTTCAAGAGCAGGGCCCAAAAATCATATAGTTCCTAGCAAATTTTCCAAATTTTCAGACAAAAATAAAAAAATTGAAAAAAAAAATTGGGGAACGATTCGAAACAAGCATTTGAAGTTTTCAAAGAGCATTTTCACCTCGAAAATAAGGACAAAGACGAAAAAGGATATTTTTTTCAGAAAATTCAGAAAATTTGCGATGAAAATCTGTATTTTGTACTTTTTTTTTTCATTTAGCTACTCACGTCATCCTTAAGAGAAAATTTTGATGCAAAAATCAAAAATCATTGATTTCTGCTTCGATAGTGGGGCAAAATGGTTTAGAATTTAGGATTTTCTTAATTTTAATGGTTTTAATCGATGAGGACTGAAAAGTCGCTCCCCAAAATTTGGAGCCGAAATTCTATTCGAGAATTGATGGAATCGACCACAGGAACTTTTTTTAGAAAATAAAAGAAAAGGATTTACTTCGTAAATTTTACAATTCAAAATATTTTACTGAAGTTTGAAGAATTTCATGTAATCATGATTTGTCGAGATTTGTAAGAATAAACTTTTCTATATTCTCAACGAAATTAAATTGCCATTTTGTAAGCCCGATTCAATCAAATAACTTACTACACGATAAATGAAAAAAAAAAAGAAAATTATGGAGAATTCATAAAACAATCAAGCAGTAAGAAGCAGTAGATAAATACGATGATCTCTGTAAACGAAATTTAATGCAATATTACAATATTGTATGCATAATTCGACAATTGATGATCGAGACTAATCAACTGAAGATATTTATTGTTCAACTTTTGAATGAAATGAATTGGTCATTTGCTCCAATTTCTATCTCATTGAGTGACTAAGCTAGCAAACGAAAATGAATAATGCAAAATAATGAAAAAAAAAAAAAAACAATCTATCAATAATAGAGCTATATAGCTCATTTATGAAAGTTCAAGCATTTTCCAAATCTGAACTACATAAAATGAAAATTTTTGATGTTAAGACACTATAGATTTCAATTTTTGGTGTCACACAATAAATCAGAGTGTTTGAAAATTATGAAAATATCAGTTTGTTCATGTTTTTATTGCTCCTGTCTGTTTTTGTGTAATAATTCTGTGCAAAACGTTTTTCACTCAAATCTTTCATGGAAAATCACTGTGAGAGTGTTAAAATAAAAGTGAATATTGATATCAATACAAAGTGAGATAATCCACATTAAATGATTCTCGATATTTAGAGAATGCATTTACTAAAAAAAATGAGAGAGCATAGAGAATCTTCCAACGTTCTATTGGAACAGTAGAAAGAGATGAATCTAATGATCGCATGAAGATATAATATTTCGAGAAATATGCTTTTTCCCCAGTGATCAGACGCCTATTCATTATTCACAGAAAAACAGTGAAACTAGGGAATGAAATTAAATGCCAATCTCTGAAGTTTGAGTATTTCGAACGATCTATCGATTCCTTTTTCCAGGATGAATGTCGAATATTCTCGATTTTTTTTCTCTGCTCTATAAAGTTCAATTCGTGAAATCAGTAAAATGATTTATAAATGCGTGATGCTCATATCGAGTTCAGGCAGAACCATTTAATGAACAATTAATCATATTCTTTAGATACAAGGCGCATTTGGGGATGATCGACTCGATAAACAGAGAAAAATGTTTTCTTAATTTAAGAATGTGCAGTTACTTAATTTAAGAATGGCAGGTCACTTAAATTAAGTGACTTTTCTCACTCAAATTAAGTGACTTTTGTCACTTAAATCAAGTGATTTTCTCTTTCTTATTTTAAGAAAGGAAAACTCACTTAAATTAAGTGACTTTTCTCACTTAAATCAAGTGACTTTTCTCACTCAAATTAAATGACTTTTGTCACTTAAATCAAGTGACTTTCTCTTTCTTAATTTAAGGAACTAAAAGTCACTTAAATTAAGTGACTTTTGTCACTCAAATCAAGTAACTTTTTCTTTCTTAATTTAAGAAAGTAAAAGTCACTTAAATTAAGTGACTTTTCTTGCTCAAAGTAAGTAACTTTTTCTTTCTTAATTTAAGTGACTTTTCTCACTCAAATTAAATGACTTTCGTCACTTAAATCAAGTGACTTTCTGTTTCTTAATTTAAGAAAGTAAAAGTCACTTAAATTAAGTGATTTTTGTCACTCAAATCAAGTAACTTTTTCTTTCTTAATTTAAGAAAGTAAAAGTCACTTAAATTAAGTGACTTTTCTCACTTAAATCAAGTAACTTTTTTTTTCTTAATTTAAGAAAGTAAAAGTCACTCAAATCAAGTGACTTTTCTCACTCAAAACAAGTAACTTTTTTTCTTCTTAATTTAAGAAAGCAAAAGTCACTCAAATTCAGTGAATTTCCTCACTTAAATCAAGTGAGTTTTCTCACTTAAATCAAGTGACTTTTCTTTCTTAATTCAAGTGACCTGCACATTCTTAAATTAAGTGACTGCACATTCTTAAATTAAGAAAGCATTTTTTTCTGTGTAGTAATCCATAAATATTGAAATATCTCTCTTTGTATCTATAATTCCCATGGTTTATAAAAATTTTGTTTAATACTTTTAAATTTAAGCGAAAAACATTTTTTTTTCCAACTATCCAGAACGTGACAGATGAAATCATTATTCACCTCTAAAATTCTTATTCAATCGACAAGAGAAATTCTTCATTTATTACATTCACTCCTCCTCTCGTGATAATATTCATGAAATTTGAATTAATTTTCCAATATTTTTCTTTGTCCTATCGTACAAATATTCTCCTCAATGAAAATAATTTGATTAAAATTTCAAATAGACTCCTCCTCTCGTGATAATATTCATAAAAATTGCTTAATTTTCCAATACTATTTTCTCTGTCCAGTCAATCGACTATTTTCCTAAATGAAAATTACATAATAAGAATTTTGAATGAGAACTAGAAGAATTTACATTGTTATAAATCATTAATCGTATAATGCAATAAATTTAGTGGATATTTGAATGTGAGTGGGAAGCGAATGCGAATGGATATTGTGTGTTGAAAAAAAATTCGTGATTTATTTCGAATGAGTTTTCGTCAAAATTCAAAAAAACATAGCGAATGAAAGAACGGAAAATTTTATTGCCTGATAAATTTTTTTTAAATTTCAATTTAAATTTTCATAATAAGAAATAAATAATAATAATTTGCACTTTTAAAAAAATTGGCGTTTTATTTCTTCCTTTCAAAATAACTAACCTCATCCTTGTCCAAGCCGAGCTAGTCAGAAATGTCAAACTATTGTTAGATTTTGTCTTTTATTTTTTTCCTCAATGTAAAGAATTTAGAAAAATAATTAATCAATTCTTTCGTTCTATGTGATTCAACTATCATCACACATTTTACATTAACGCACGCTTTTTTTCTCATCGTGAAATTTTAATTAAAAGTTATTAATGCTTTACGATAATGAAAAAGAATGTGAAGGATCCTTCTCCAATTCATAATGAATAACTGAAGAAAAATCCTTTACAAATTCTTTTTCGTAATTCAAACTAATAGAGAAATGAATTCAACTAATCAATTATTTATAATCCAAAAATGAATCTATAATGTCTCAGAAGAAAACATTTATGAAATCATAAGAAACAATAGCACATTCTGGAATCCCTGGAAACAATAGAATGAGGGAAGATGAAAAAACTTGCAATTGACGAAATCCTAAATACTTTGAAAAATTCCAATTTCAAATACTCCAAAATATTAATTCAATGTTTTTAATTATGCGATTAATAATCACTCTCCGTTCTGTTACATCAGATATAATTGCATTTGGATTACCAGTGCTGATGATAAAATCATCGTCATTTCCATTGTACCAAGGTCAGAGTTATAGTCATTCTCACGTAATTCAGCTTAAACCATTTTTTCAATCTTCTCGTTCAAACATTTTTCAGAGATAAAATGTTGAACGCAAAAAAAAGCTGCCCATGCTTTTTCTCTATTCTTTTACTTTTTTTCTATAAACATTGAAGGATAAACAAGTATATCTATCACATTTAATGATTAAATTTTCATAACGAGCTATTATTGAATATCCTTCATAATTACCCAGTGCAGCGATTCATCTGCTGATCATCTCGTTAAAGAACTAACATGAAGATATCTTTTTGTATTTTCGTATTTTAAGGAGCTTAAAAGGATGAAATTCATCATTGACTAACTCTGACCTTGTGAAAAATGTGGAAATTAAGTTAACATCCCTGAAGGAAATTTTTCCATTCAATTGTGGAATTATTACATTTAAATTGTCTATGTTCTTGACTTACCTCATCAGTATTGTAGCCATATAATAATAGATCGAACGGAATAGCAGCTACCAAATCGATGATAAACCATCCCTTGAGGTAGTGGACGGCAATCTTCCATGGTCCTGATACAACTTCATCATTTGTATTGACGAAAGTTGTACGAAAATTGATTAATATGTCCACAACAAACGTCACATCAACTGAAACAGAAAAAAAAAATTCTCCTTTTAATTCACGCAAAGAAATTATTATAGGGGAGAGTGGGGCAAAATGGACACTATAATGAAACGGTTAGAGATGGATTTTTTTTGATGAATCTATTGAAAAGCTGAGGAAATTTTAGCTGGAAAACGAGTGTCAGATGTATTTTTTTCGATTTTTTTAAAAATTCGATATTTTTTGGCATTTCTGAGGGGTTTGCCTTTCCTTTTTTGAAAATTTTCAGTTTTTTGTGAATATCTCTGGTTCTATTGGTCGTAGCAATTCGGGGTTGGTCTCAAATGAAAATTGAGCTCATTTCCCATCGATTCATGGGGTTTTAAATTCAAAAATATCAATTTTTAGGATAGTTATAGGCCAAAAAGTGTTTCATAGAACTGTTTCACAAAAATGTCCATAAATACCTTAAAAATCGATATTTTTGAATTGAAAACCCCATGAATCGATGACAAATGATCTCACCTTTCACCTTCTGTCGGAATTTTTACGCTACGACAACTAGAACCGAAGATATCCTCAAAAAAATGAAAATTTCCAAAAAAAGGAAGAGTTTGCCCCTCTAAAATGCTGAAAAAATTCAAAATCGCCAAATATTCGAAAAAATTAACTCCGGCACTTATTTTCCATCTAAAATTTCCTCAGCTTTCCAATAAAATCATCAAAAACAATCTACCACCAATATTTCTATTAATTCCAAGAGTTTTCCATAATATATGCCTAAAAGCTCAGATGTGTCCATGTTACCCCTGATGTCCATTTTGCTCCACCTTCCCCTAACCAAATTCGATGGTATTTTATAAAATTTTATTTTTTAGTCTGAAAGGAAAACCAATAAGATATGAATGTACGTACCAATCAGATCAATAATAACAATCGGATCCTCACTATACTTGGTTGCTTTCTTTTTGCTATTGTAATCAGCTTCACCAAGTAGAAATGCAGCAACATATGGTGTAAAAATAGCAGTGTACATAACGAGAATAAGAATAATCCAGTCCCAGACAGCTTTGAATGGTGAATAATGGAGAATTGTCCATTTGTGTACACGTGGTGATTGAAGTTTGTACTCTGGTAGAACGTCAGCACCAAGAGAGAGTACCTGAAAAATTAGAGAAAAACCTCGATTTTATTATTATATTAATTTTATTCATTTTTCATTACATCAATCAGACTCAATTAGTTTCTGCATCACATTTTGTGGATGAAGACGAGTCACAATGCATGTTGTCAATGTAGGGGAGAGTGGAGCAAAATGGACACTGTTATGAAACGGTTGAAGATGGATTATTTTTGATAATTCTATTGAAAAGCTGAGAAAATTTTAGCCGGAAAACAAGTCTCAGATATAATTTTTTTGATTTTTTTTTGAAAATTCCATATTTTTCAGCATTTTCGAAGGGTAAAAGCCTTTTCTTTTTCGAAAATCTTCAGTTTTTTGTAAATATCTCTGGTTCTATTGGTCGTAGCAATTCGGGGTTAGTCTTAAAAGAAAGGTGAGCTGATTTTCCATCGATTTATGGGGTTTTAAATTTAAAAATATCATTTTTCGGGATAGTTATAGGCCAAAAACTGTTTTACAAAACTGTTTCACAAAAATGCCGATAAATACCTTAAAAATCGATATTTTCAAATTGAAAATCCTATGAATCGATGGCAAATGATTTCACCTTTCATCTCCAATCGGAATTTTTACGCTACAACGAATAGAACCAAAGATATTCCCAAAAAACTGGAAGTTTTCAAATAGGAAAGGTTTTACCCCTCTAAAATGCTCAAAAAAGACAAAATCGTCAAAAATTCAAAAAAATTAATTTCGGCACTTGTTTCCCACCTCAAATTTCCTCAACTTTTCAGTGAAATCATTAAAAACAATCTACCGCCAATATTTTTATTAATTTCAAGTGTTTTCCATAATATTTGCCTAAAAATTTAGATGTGTCCATTTTACCCCTAATGTCCATTTTGCCCCACCTTCCCCTATATGAATTTATTCTTTCTTTCACAATTACATCTCCTTTTGTTACAGTTCTCTTTTTGACGATAAATTAATGAATTGTGAAAATGGAATGAAATAAATTAATTATCACCAACCGCGCGCACTTGAAAATATCTTCACTCCTGGATTGAAATATAATATTTCACTAAAAATATTCTAAAAATAATGAAGTCAATGTAACACAAATTCATGTCCACAATTAACATGCAAATAAGAGTGAAATGTAATGAATTATCAAGATTTAAAATTTAAATAATATAATTCACATTTAAATGATTTAACAGTCAAATGATTTCGAACGTTCCACACAATTTTTTCAGCGGCTTTCCGAATGATCAATACCTCGGCATTGTCAACCATTTCTTTCTGTAAATTAATTTTTTATTTTTTTTTTTCAGATTAAAGTATGTAGCTGTGATTTGAGGAGAACCGAATGCGTGTGGACAGTATTCTGATGTACAACCGTACTGAATGTCATTGATGAGCGCGTGCTTTGGAACACAGAGTTGTTCTGGATAGGGCGCAAGCCCCAATCAGCCTCCTACCCTAGCTGATATCAAAGAAAAATACTTTTAATGTGGAAATCTTTAGATCTCAATAAATTCATAGAAATTAATTGGAATCATTGCCTGAAAAATTTGGTAAAATAAAAAATGGGGAGATTGCAAAATTCATCTTTTCTATAGTTTTTCTTTTTTTCCCATGGAAAATAGCCTTTATTGAAGTTTCTTAAGCCTATTTTACACTGAGAGATTTTTCCTGGATTCACGAACTAAAAAATTATGGTAGAGAAAGACTTCGACTATGAAAATATTGTGAGTAAATATTGTGATCGGCAATAGGATATTTCATTCTGAGGAACGAATTTCATTAGCTTCAAGTACTAATAAAAACGAGAAAAATTGCATTTTTTGGATTTTTTTTGGAAAAATTGAGAAAAAAATACATTTTTCAATGTAATAAACGGACAACTTCATCTACACAGAGAAGAATGTTTTCTTAATTTAAGAATGTGCAGTCACTTAATTTAAGAATGTGCAGGTCACTTAAATTAAGAAAGTAAAGTCACTTGAGTTAAGTGAGAAAACTCACTTGATTTAAGTGAGTTCTGCTTTCTTAAATTAAGAAAGAAAAAGTCACTTGATTTAAGTGAGAAAAGTCACTTAATTTAAGTGACCTTCACTTTCTTAAAATAAGAAAGAAAAAGTTACTTGATGAAAGTGAGAAAAGTCACTTAATTTAAGTGAGTTTTACTCTCTTAAATTAAGAAGGGAAAAGTCACTTGATTTAAGTGAGAAAAGTCACTTAATTTAAGTGACCTGCCATTCTTAAATTAAGTGACTGCACATTCTTAAATTAAGAAAACATTTTTCTCTGTGTAGATCAGTACGTTACCCCAATACCTGGAGAATTAACTATTAAAAAATAGTAAAAACAATATGAGCACACATTAGTACCACTAAATAACGGTCAAATATTAAATTCGCGCGGAGTGTCACCCTCGTTGATCGACGTAGCTCGATGTGATGACTGGTGAAAAATGCCGGAATGAACGAAGGCCGTTTGAAAATTATTTAATGCTCTTTTATGGAAAAGTATAGCATCTGGTAGTGTAATGAATTCAAATTCACGGATAATTCACTAATATTGTTAAAATTTTCCAATTTGCTTTACTCCACAATATAATTATAGAAATACGAAAAATACCGAAAGTGAGAAGGTACTAGTGCTCTTACCTTAAAAGAATAAATAAATAATGCTGATAAATTTTTCTGTCTGTTTTGCTTCCTACAACTTTATTTGTTGACCATGACAGAGTCATGTTACCAAGTTATCTCACTCATGAAAACAAATATAGAAGAAGAATGAAGAAGAAAAAGAATAAAAATATCTTGAAAGCCTGAAATGCATTATTTTGCATGGATTTTTCTTATGTCAAATCTTGTTTACGTCTCCCTACGTATAGCCCATATTGCTGAGAAAAACAAGAATGACCCATGAAGAAACCAATATTACCGTTGAAAGCGTTGATCCATATTTTTGTCTCTTATGATTACAAAAATAGCTATGAAATATTTTCGATGACATTTTCACAATCACTTTATAATGCATTCTCGAGAATAAGCAATGATTAAATAACACTGAAACAATGTTAATTCACTTTTTCATAATTTTCTTTAATACGAAAACGGTTTTCCAATAACATGATTGCATTCAACAAGACTAATAGATTAATGACAATTACTGTAAAATTTCCTTTATTCTCTCAATAATTTTTATGAGATGAGAGATTCGCAGTAATACGAATAAGCTAACGTGACGACGCGCACGGTTTGACTAAAATTTTGAACGTCGTGAGGCGAGTTTTTGAAACCTCAACAGGCGCCTACACGGTGTGTTCTGCTGGGTAATAATACTCCCTGGGGATAAAAAAAGTGGTAAGAGAAAAGAAGAGAACAAGAACACACATTCGAGATATATCAAGGAGAATTTTAGAAGAAAGAGAGAGGAGGGGAGAAAGCTTTTTCGTGTGTATGAAAATAGAGAGGCTCGATGAGCACGTATAATACAAAGATTCGAGCCATAGAAATGATCATTTTTAACTTTCCAATATTTTCCTTATTGGTAACAACAAGCGTCTTGTGGGCGCTATGCACCCGCCATTGAGAGTTGCTAAAATCGTAATTTTTTCTTAGTTGCGATTACTGGGCACTACAGCACACGATCGATCTCATACGGTTATACCTTCTGTTTCTGAATTTATAATTCGAAATTCGACTTCCTTTTTTTTTTATTCTATACTGTGAAGTAAGCAGATAAAAATGTCATTTTCATTCAATATTCTGACTGATAGTGTGTACTGAAATGGCTGATAATTCTGAAATCCCTCTCGATTCAATATCTCCAGCTTCATCTAATATGGTTGATATTGAGAATGCCCAACAAAATGAGAGCGATCAAGAAGATCAAATTGAATTTACTTCTTCTGAAGTACTCCAATCTTTCTCACCAAATAAAACAAAATTGGTGTAAGTTTTTCTCATTATTTCTTGAACTAATTTAGAAAAAAAAATCAGTTTCATTAAAATATTTGAGATTTTTTCAGAATTTTTGAAATTTTTATAAACTTTGGTATATGCAATTTCTCTAGACGCAATGCAACAGAAAAAAATCTCAACATTTTCTATTCACACGTCCGACCTGATACAACATAACATAAAACATAATATTTTTCTCGACTTGTATTTTTCACAACTCAGCATTTTCCGAAAAAACTCATACTTAAGATCTTAATCAAAGGCTAATATAGTTTTTTAATGACCCCACAAGTTTAAAACAACATTCAGTTTCCATAATTTATTACGTTTTCTAAAGAAAATGAAATGTCTTCGGACAAACACCAAATCGATTTTTTTGTTCATTGAAATGATCGAAATAATGGAAAAATATTTTGCTTATTCTAATTCATCCTGTACCTGTAAAAAGTAGAATATGGAAAAATTTGATATATCGTGCTGGACCCAGTTACCGAACGGGTCCCAGTTTCCGGATGCAGCAGCAAAATATATTAATAATTAATATTCAAGTGGAAAAATGTAGTTTTTCAATACTTGCAAAATGTTAAAATAACAATCAAGGAATTGTTTGATTCATTTAATTGATTTTTTTCATTATTTTAATAATTTAATTGTAATTTGTCCGGGAACCGGTACCATTGCCTAAACCGTCCGATAACTGGTGCCTTCATGGTAATGATGCGTACGTCCAAATATTGTGTTCTTAGTAGAGAATATCAGAAGACAAAGAGTAAAAGTAGTACAATAAATAAGTCAAAGACTCATTAATTTCCGAAAAATGGAAAGATGGGAGCTTTGACACTCACTCGAGATCGATCATGAACACCGTAAAAAAAAATTCAGAAACTTGTGCATCTTAATTAATTTAATTAACTTAATTTTTCAATTTAATTGATTTATTCAACCCTTCAATTTCCATCATTACGCGATCATATGAGTATCAACTAATATAACCTGAATAGGTTAGAAGTTAGACTTGAGAAAATTTCTAGACTTCTCTTCTCCAACTTTATCTGAAATTCTTATAAATGAATGATTCTACAAAATGGCATAAAATAATAAGGAAATAAGTCAAAGGCACTTATACCACTTTAGCTCTAAAGCAATTGCATGATAATGATTCATCAACAATCAGCAACTGCTAGTTTCAGAAAGAATCAGCTAATGGAAAAGAAATGTTCATGTTTTAATATTGATCGATTCTTGTTTATGTATAGAGAGATATCGATTCTGGATGAAAATCCTCCGTTTCATGGGAGATTTTATCTATCTCGATCAATAGGGAGAGCAATCGTGCAATAGATTTCACAACGATTTCGGAATATAAGGATCAATATTTGCTCAATGAATGTAAGCATGCACTCACTTCACAGATATAGTCAATAGAATACGCTAATAGCCCCATAGATATAGTCCCTTCAGGGGGATCCATAGACACGTGTGTTGAATTGAAGAGAAAGAAAGAAACACATAGACCAGAGAGACACTTAATCTCAAAGGATCATGGGAAAATTCTGACGGCTATAAAACCATCAGATATGCATGACTCATTCTATTTCATCCTTGGCTGAATTATAATTCATTCCAATGCAGAACATCGATACACAATTTCTAACGAAGAATCAAAATTTCACCTTTTTTTTATGCAAATTAGTGATTGGATTTCCTCCATTGAAATTTCCTAATTTTACTTAATTCGTCATAACGCATAGAATTCATTACAAAAAATATAAAAATTGTTTAATAAATACTCAAATTTACGTTGAACTATTTCAATCAAAAATGGAAAAAAAATTCTTGAATCAAGGAGCTGCTTCAGATAATTGCTCCATATAAAACGCTAAAAAAATTGGAAAATCCATTGAGTACCCATCAAGTAATCATAGAACATACATCAATCACTTAAAAGTACTTGAATAACGAAAAATAACGAGGATTTCACGTGAAAAGAATGTAATGATCTTGTTCCTCTTACTATTGTCTGAATTTATCGATCACTAATGAAAATGATGCTACAAATTTTAATTTTTCCAATTTTGTATATACTAACGCTCATCATGAAACAATACCTCTTTAGTGAGTGGCCCCTTGAGCTGAGACTGAGGTCCTCCATTCTCTAGCAATAAACTCTTGGTACTTCCACCTTTAACCCTAACACTACTCCATCTCTGTTTCATCTGACTACCTTGTAGTGGTACTTCAATAACAATTGGCGTTGTACTTCTTTCATCTTTCAATGAGCCACCCTTAATTGTTCTCGACTGATGACCAACTGATTTTGATGTTGACATCATCATACGTTCATCACTATTATCGGTTTGCCCCAATAGGTTCTCCGACATAGCCCGTGGGGACTTGATACATGTCATTGTAGTTGGTACAAACGTGTTTGCTGATGATACAGATTTAACAAGTAAATTCTTACTTTCACGTCCCCAAGCTGCTAATTTACGTCCAATTGGCAGTGTTAACGATCTCTTTGGCCAAATACCGAATATTGAATCCTTAGCTCTATCGTCATTTTCAGTATCAGCATTATCATCATTAACATCATTAATATTTAATGGCACTGATGAATCTTCATTCTGCAACTGATTGCTTCTGAAACACCATTTTCTTGATAATGGACATGATGTTGATACTACTGATGATGCAGATGATGATATTGAAGCTGATGAACGTCTATAATTTTTACGTAATGAACGATTATTACTAGTTCTCACTGAATTATTATCACTTATAGCACGATTTTTCTTTCTTGATCTACGTATACTTGATGAACAGCTTGAGAATGTTGATGAACTTATTGGTTGATCCAAGTTATTTTCGTCATTGCATGATGATGTACAACGTAGTGATGGAAAAAAACATAAATTATCATCTTTTTCAGTTATTTTAGCTAAATCAGAGCCAGCTGAATCACTCGTTGTATCTGATGTTGGACGATGATGTAATTTCGTTGTTATACGTTTACGACGTATTATAACTGGAGGTGGAAGACGTTCAATTTTTTCAATTAAATAAGATGATGAATCATCAATTTCTTGATTATTTGATTTCAATTCAATTGGATCGTCCTTCTTATCCGTCCAACTGCTACGTTTCCACGGTCTGCCAACAATATTACCCCGCTTCCCCTCTTCTGTCTTGTTTCTCTCGTGCAGCTCAATTTTGAATAATTTTCCTTTACCTCATTCAGTATTTATGAATCCTAGATCTCTCCTTGCAAGTTCTACTTCTGTGTTAGTGACGTTGAAATTATTGAATTTCCTGGATTATCTCAATTTCCTATCTTTTACTATTGAAATCGTCTTTATTTCGTTAGAAAATCCAGAATAGATGAACCGTTTTGTGATTCTTGTGCTTCTGACCTTTTCTCCAGAGTCTCAGAAAATAGAGCCTTCAATTAATATTTCCTCTACTTCGATTTTTTTTTATCTTGCCGTTATTTTCATGCAGAATGTCCTTGCAAGCTTTCGCCAGGACGCTTCAATAAGATGTAAACTGTATTTTCTAATGATTTCGACAAGCGAAGAACTTTTTGAAAAAAATTTAGAACTGTGAGGACAATCCTTGAGCTTTCATATTATCGTTGACGCGAGCTTTTTCAATACAGTGCTTTATTACTTCATACTGAATAGCCTTTTCATACAATGTTCTGCATGCCTTTTTTCCCTTTGAATTTTCAAAAATGCTCTCCAACTCAATTGTAATGGTTTTGCATAAACCTTTTTTTTTAATGGTTTTCTTGGACATTCATTTATTCTCCATTGGGAATTATTGGTTGATAAAAAATATGAAGTATAATTGAATATTTATAACATAACATCACATTTGGTAGCTTTGCAGCTTCATTAATTCTTTAGAATTCGGGTTAAAAATAAGTACTTTCTTTCGCAAATATGGTTTCATGTGTTGTTGCATGGGATAATAATTAGTGGATGGAACAATTAAATAACAGTCTCGTGCATGGGAGAGGTTTATCTTTCCTCGATAAAATTTATAACTTGTAAGTGTAAATTAATTTTTCAATTCAGTTTTAGTTTTTTGCTTGCCAATTTAATAAACAATTGGATATTAATTAACAAATTTTATTAATTTCAGTCTCGTTGGATAAAATAATTTCATTAATCATTTCTTATCATTATTTATTTTTGTGAAGTCTGACGTGCAGATATGTTTCATCGTTCAATCTTGCTTGTTTCAATTTTTGTAAATTTATTCAATTTTGAATATTAGAAAAACGAGAAATCTTAAAAAATTCCAGAAATTTTGTCCTGACAATTATTATTTTTTTTGGCACAAATGATGCAAAAAAAAATTGTATTGAGTCCATTGATTATTTCATTCAGAACACTTGATTTATAGTTTAGAATATTAATTAATAAATAAGGCTTTTGAAAAATTATATTTTCCCCATCATTTGTAAAATATCATATAACTGTGTATTATCACGAATCTCGTCAATGAAAATAATCCGTAAAAAATCATCACAACTTGAAAACGTCATATTCTTTATTTCAGTCCTTTCTAGGATGTCCTAAATTTCGTGAACAAAGTATTGACAAATTTCTCGAATTAAGTGTTCCATTAATACGCGCAACACGAAACAGATGAAATGATTCTTTAAATAAATTCACTTCGAAAATCAAATAATGGTCCATGAATTTATCATAATTTTCCACAAATTTAGTTTATACACAGCAATTGAAGGGGCGCGCATGCCCCACCCGGATGCTCCGAAGAATAATTTATTTTTGCATTATTGAGAGCATGAAATATCTCGAAAATTCACACAACACAGAAGCAATTATTGAGAAATATCACAAAGATATTGAAAAATTAATGTTTTCACTCCTCAATGTATTATGAAAATAGATTGTTTTGACAAGAAAGACACATCACGTTTAGAGAACAGGCCTCGTGCGATAGTTATACTGCGCCGTCACTGGTTTTAGTCAGGCACCCTGATACTTTTCTCTCTCGCTCTCTGTTTGAACGCAACCGCCACCTGTACACAAGAGGGCTAGCCTATTGATTCGTACAGAGCGAGAGTAGGCTAAGTGGAGTGAGACAGATGATAACTGTGTTAGAAAGAGATGGAGAGTCTAGAGTCTTCCTCCTCTAGTTCTATGAAGACTTTTGCGCAAGCGTTGTGCCAATGGTTTTTTTCTGGTTCAGACATTGAGGCGACATTTTCCATTTAGAATTAACGCTCATCCAGCACTACGGAGCATGTAGAATTGAAAAGATTGATTTTCTCGTTTGTTTAATTATATCGTGTAGAAAGGTTATACTGATGAACTTCAACTGTGATGTTGAAATGCAGTTGAGTTTGAAATAAAATCGAATCAAATAGAGTAGTCTCCTTGAATTATTGACGGAAACTGCCATTTAGAATCAATGTTATTCAGTCATTCAACCTGAGAAGAGCTTTCAAGCATCGTGATGCAATGATTTACAGTGCACGTCCCGAATAAGGAGTCTTCGAATAAGGCGCAATGTTTATATTCGCGATGAGTTGGTTCCCCCACCAGGATCGGGCTTCTCCTCCAGCGCTGTTCTTTAGATCCCGATGTTTTGAATAAGGCGTTAGCGAGAAAAAGGAAAAATCAAATTATTTTTGGATAATTCATCTATTATTGAACTTTCTTTCAACTTTGGTTTAATTCTTAATTGTTAACAAAAATAAAAAAATGATAGTTAAATATTTTTTTTCTTACATATCATACGAAATATTCAAAGAATCTGTTAAAAAATTGACTGGCATTAATGGATCTTTTGTTCTACCATTATTGTTCATTTCATCAGGGATAATACCATTGTGCCAAGTTCCATCAGGGATATCTATTTTTTTTCTCAACGAAATTTCTATCATTTATACTAATTAAAGAAGTACTTACTTTCTTCAATGTGTATTTGTCACTATCTTGATCAAAAAAAAAGTTTAATTGTAATTTTAATTGTACAAAATGTTCAGTTTTTAATTCTTTCAACCGAACGCCTTATTGCGGACAGCCAGACCCAAAACACTGCGCGTTGATTTGGCAACAGGAGTGGGGGAACGACGATTCCAGGAATCGCCTTCCCCTACAAGACTCTTAGACGCCTTATTTGAGACGTGCACTGTATTAGAAATTTTTCATAGTGACTATTACAGATTGAATGATCTCAAATTTCGATAGGATCTCTCACACTCCGCATTGAGATTGAGGTGATATGTTCCTTGCTTTCCTTCCACGAAAAGGTCAAACGTGGCTCCCCTTCAGGGAAAATCTTGAACGAACGGACAAACTTTATTTTCTGCCCTATTTGGAAGTAAAAATAATACGTAAATGTTCGGCAGAAAGTAGGCCATTCCGCTTGTTTTCAAAAGGTATTGGATGATATGGGCACGAAACATGAGAAGAAAAGTGATTCAGAAGATAACAGAGAAATGGAAACGATGTGATCAGCCTATATTTATCAACAGGTGTTTGATTTTACTCGAACTGTTATAATCAGTGGTTACTATACTGGGAAATTATTCATTTTTTGTAAAGAATTGAATTTGTATTTGCCTATCTCGATCAGCATATGTTTGTTTATTTCAATAAATATATCATATTATATTATATGTATAGTATATATATTATAATATAATATATTATATTATATTATATATATACTATATATATAGTATAGTATATAGATATATACTATATCGTATAGTATATCTATAATATACATTAGGATAAGTGATGACAGAAAATGTCCCATGCTTTTTTATATTATGGACCAATCCAGTATAATGCACTCACTCATTTGGTACATATTATGAGAAGTTTCTCACTTCTTTCATTTTTCATGAATTTTTCTCTCCGTGTAGGATCAGTAAGAGATAAGGCTAACCATTTCAGATAGCACTGAGTCAACCATATCAATTGCTTATCAGAATTCGCTTAGTACGATCAGGCTGATCCTATTCTTACTCGGGAAACTAAATATTATACTATTGAAAAAAGTCAACGCTATCTTTCAGTAAAGCTTTGGCTTAGACATGCCCTCATAACAGTATAGACACAAAAGCTTGAACGTGTTTGCAGAATTTATGCTTTATTTCTTTGTAAATGCTTATTTCTACTTTTCCATGTTTTTTATCTTCTATTTTATCGTTAATTAATGTTTTGTACGAAATAATGTACACATTTCTTTTACACAACATAATGTGCAGTAATAAATTTCCGCAATCAAATCTCCGACCCTCAGTTCTTCTAATTAAAGTTAATCTCTCAAATGTATGATTTTTGCTTCGTTCTTAGGGGAACTAACATTCCCAGGGCCTCAATAAAAAACTTTTCCTTCTCTCTCTTACTCACTTTTGTATACCATTGAGATAGTAGGACGCATGCACACGCATCTCCTTTCACTCATCGATTATCTCTCTCACTCTCTCTTTCTCTGATGATTTTTTCAACTTATTGATGTAGAATCGCTTGTAGTTGCTTGTGGCAATGCAGTGTAAATGCTTTATTATTATATGTCATACAAGGAACTTTTGTAAGCTTAGCAATTAATGTAATTTCTTATTTTTCATATTCTTTTGTCATTTGTACAACATAATGTACATGAATAAACTAATGAAATTGAGGTAGCGTTAAAAAGTAACGCAAACGCTAAACGTGTAAACTTCGTATAAGAGGATCCACTTGGAAGGAATTCTAATAGATATGTTTTCAAGATATGAAAAATATGAAAGGTACACAAAGAAAAATGTTTTCTTAATTTAAGAATGTGCAGTCACTTAATTTAGGAACGTGCAGGTCACTTAAAATAAGAAAGAAAAATCACTTGATTTAAGTGAGTAAACTCACTAGATTTAAGTGAGTTTTACTTTCTTAAATTAAGAAAGAAAAAGTTACTTGATTTAAGTGAGACAAGCCACTTGATTTAAGTGAGGAAAGTCACTTAATTTAAGTGAGTTTTACTTTCTTAAATTAAGAAAGAAAAAGTTACTTGATTTAAGTTAGAAAAGTCACTTGATTCAAGTGAGTTTCGCTTTCTTAATGTAAGAAAATAAAACTGACTTAAATCAAGTGACTTTTCTCACTTAAATCAAGTGATTTTTCTTTCTTAATTTAAGAAAGTAAAACTCACTTAAATCAAGTGATTTTTCTCACTTAAATCAAGTATGAGACAAGCCACTTGATTTAAGTGAGGAAAGTCACTTAATTTGATTGAGTTTTTCTTTCTTAAATTAAGAAAGAAAAAGTTACTTGATTTAAGTGAGAAAAATCACTTGATTTAAGTGAGTAAACTCACTAGATTTAAGTGAGTTTTACTTTCTTAAATTAAGAAAGAAAAAGTTACTTGATTTAAGTGAGACAAGCCACTTGATTTAAGTGAGGAAAGTTACTTAATTCAAGTGAGTTTTACTTTCTTAAATTAAGAAAGAAAAAGTCACTTGATTTAAGTGAGAAAAGTCACTTAATTTGAGTGAGTTTAACTTTCTTAAATTAAGAAAATAAAACTGACTTAAATCAAGTGACTTTTCTCACTTAAATCAAGTGAGTCTTCTCACTTAAATCAAGTGACTTTTCTTTCTTAATTTAAGAAAGTAAAACTCACTTAAATCAAGTGAGTTTTCTCACTTAAATCAAGTATTTTATCTTTCTTAATTTAAGTGACCTGCACATTCTTAAATTAAGAAAACATTTTTCTCTGTGTAAATGATCAATCATAATGATTGAAATTTAAAAAAATAAAACAGTAAATGAAAAAAAAACCGCGAAATAATAATTTACCTGTTCTTCCTTTGGTCGATTTTTATCATCCTGTTCTTTTTCAATATCTTCAACGAAATCATGCAGCAGACGTATGTCTTGGGGGCTGGGAGTATCATTGGTCCTACCAGCCCCCGTGTTCATTGCACTGTGTGGCGCCACTTCACAAATACCACCTCTACTACCCTCACCAACAATCACAATAACATCCTCAGTAACTTCTCTTCCGACAATCAATTCAACTTCCTCGCCACTATCCCGATCTTCATCAGTATTATCTTGATCTCTTTGATTCCAAATTAATGCCCAATCTGACCAACTATTTCCTAATGTTTCATCTTCTGTCGAATGTCTGTTCTTTTCCTCGGCATCGCTCATTTAACTTATCATTCGTCGAGGCGCACTGTGGCTTTCCCTCACATTTTATATTTCACATTGTTCAATTCTATTCTGCACGCTATTATAATTAAGTGCTTCTTCGATATTCATTGACAGATTTTTTTTTCTTCATTCACGAATTTTCATATTTTAGATTCATTGAGGAAAAAATATGATTTGTTTCGATAAAGACTTTGAACTTATTATCCGCAGAATAGTCAGGCATTTTTTTTGAGTGGAATTTTCGTACAATGAAAATCATTTCTTTCTGAGAAATTATTTATATGAAATTTATGATGAGTTTTTGGAAAATATGACAGAATCTGAAAGATATAACGACTCATCATGAAGATCTATCTAACTGATTAGATCACAGTGAGGAAATCTACACAGAGAAAAATGTTTTCTTAATTTAAGAATGTGTAGTCACTTAATTTAAGAATGTGCAGGTCACTTAAATTAAGAAAGAAAAGTCACTTGATTTAAGTGAGAAAACTCACTTGATTTAAGTGAGTTTTACTTTCTTAAATTAAGAAAGAAAAAGTCACTTGATTTAAGTGAGAAAAGTCACTTGATTTAAGTAAGAAAAGTCACTTAATTTAAGAATGTGCAGGTCGCTTAAATTAAGAAAAAAAAGTCACTTGATTTAAGTGAGAAAAGTCACTTAATTTAAGTGACTTTTACTTTCTTAAATTAAGAAAGAAACAGTTATTTGATTTAAATGAGGAAAGTCACTTGATTTAAGTGAGAAAAGACACTTAATTTAAGTGAGAAAAGTCACTTAATTTAAGTGACTTTTACTTTCTTAAATTAAGAAAGAAACAGTTATTTGATTTAAGTAAGGAAAGTCACTTGATTTAAGTGAGAAAAGACACTTAATTTAAGTGAGAAAAGACACTTAATTTAAGTGAGAAAAGACACTTAAGTGAGTTTTACTCTCTTAAATAAAGAAAGAAAAAGTCACTTGATTTAAGTGAGAAAAGTCACTTAATTTAAGTTACCTGCCATTCTTCAATCAAGTGACTGCACATTCTTAAATTAAGAAAATTTTTCTCTGTGTAGTATCAAAGAGATCAAACAGAACAATTCTATTTTTGTTATACTTCATTTCCAAAGAATGTCACAAAAAATCAACGAATTAGTCTTTATTGTAATCTCTTGAACGAATAATGTCAACAGCTACGAAAAAAGCATCTACTAGAATTTTGTTTTCTCGTTTAGTTTCCCAGATATTCTTGAAAATTTATAGGAGAAAAAAATGAACATATCCTGTTTTACCTTTTTTACTACTGAATTCTCATTATTACTCTACTTTACTGGAACATTTACAAAATTATGTTAAGAAAGTCGAGATTAATTATTTCGTGTAAATGACCCTAAAGGAATTATGGGACATATGAGAGACCAATAAACTTGAAGAGACAGGATAAGCCATGAAGTTCAAAAAACGGGCTTTCAACTCGATTTATCACAATGAAATGCGAAGTAGTGTATTATGCATGCATAATGGAGGGAGTATGCATTGAGGTTGACTCTCGTAGAGCGAATAGTTGATATATTGACCCATAGTACAACTCATAGTCCTACTATATACTACAAAAAGTGAGAGAAAGGTCATTGTTACTGAACTACTGAATAATGCAAGTGTGACAAAATTATTCACGTCATTTATCTGTCAGCCCAATTGAAACAGAATTTTATTCATTCAGAGTGAAAAAAAAAAATCCTCGTTCCATGCATGGAATTTTGATGGTGAAAATGTAAAAAGACGCAATTTGACGCTTCACCGACTCTAGAATCAATAAATTACTCCCACATCTACACAATAAATCCTGAAAATGCAATAAATGAATTGCTCGCGGAATTAGGTTTAGCAATCAATGAATTTTAAATGGATTTGAAATTAAATGCTAGTTAACAATTTTTAAATGTGATACATGTACACAGAGAAAAATGTTTTCTTAATTTAAGAATGTGCAGTCACTTAATTTGAGAATGTGCAGGTCACTTAAATTAAGAAAGTGAAGTCACTTGATTTAAGTGAGAAAACTCACTTGATTTAAGTGAGAAGTCACTTAATTCGAGTGACTTTTACTTTCCTAAATTAAGAAAAAAAAAGTTACTTGATTTAAGTGAGAAAAGTCACATGATCTAAGTGAGAAAAGTCACTTAATTTAAGTGAAAAAAATCACTTAATTTAAGTGATTTTTACTTTCTTAAATTCAGAGAGAAAAAGTCACTTGATTTAAGTGAGAAAAGTCACTTAATTTAAGTGACCTGCCGTTCTTAAATTAAGTGATTGCACATTCTTAAATTAAGAAAACATTTTTCTCTGTGTAATGTTTAGTTAAATCTTGAACAAATTTTTTTCGTATTGTAAATTGTCCGTTTACTGGCGAACAAGGACACCAACTATCGATCAAACCACCAGTATATGCCGTCCAATAATTTACCAACTTTTTATATTGTTTTTACATCAAGAGTCTGTCAATAAAAATATGAAAAAATGGTTGGCCATTGTAAACATGAGAGAAATCGATAAATATCGTACAATCAGTTAGCTGATTTTGTTATTCATTCTTTCTGTTTGCTTTACAATTTTGAAATTTTTAGCTTTCTGATTAGCGAAATTCCTCATAATTAGATAAAAATTTGATAATTAATTCTTCGGATAATGCATATGTTTCAACAAATAGGGGAGAGTGGGGCAAAATGGACACCGTAATGAAACGGTTGGAGGTGGATTTTTTTTGACGATTCTATTGAAAAGCTGAGGAAATTTTAGCCGGAAAATGAGTGTCAGATGTTTTATTTTTTTTGAACATTCGATATTTTTTGGCATTTTTGAGGGGTAAAAGCACTGGCTCTTTTGGAAATTTTCAGTTTTTTTGCAAATATCTCTGGTTTTATTGGTCGTAGCAATTCGGGGCTAGTCTCAAATAAAAGGTGAGCTCATTTCTCATCGATTTATAGGGTTTTGAATTTGAAAATATCAATTTTTGGGATAGTTATAGGCCAAAAACTGTTTCCCAAAAGTGTTTCACAAAAATGCCCATAAATACCTATCTCACCTTTCACCTGCCATCGGAATTTTTACGCTACGACAAATAGAATGGAAGATATCCTCAAAAAACTGAAAATTTTCAAAAAAAGGAAGGGTTTACTCCTCTAAAATGCTCAAAAAAGTCAAAATCGCCAAAAATTCAAAAAAATTTATTCCGGCATTTGTTTCCCAGCTAAAATTTCCTCAACTTTCTAATGAAATCATTACAAGAAAACGAGCACCAATATTTCTATTAATTTCAAGAGTTTCCCATGATATTCACCGAAAAATTTAGATGTGTCCATTTTACCCCTGGTGTCCATTTTGCCCCACCTTCCCCTATATCAATTTTTCCATCTATCCTTCACTTTTGTGTCAAATTCCGCATTAATTAGAAATATCTGTTGGAGATAATACAAAAAAAACGAACAGAGCGTTGTCAATAAATATTAATCAATTTCAATTTGAAGAACATTGAAACTATCTGTCTGCCATGGTAATCATCAATCAAATACTTTCTGAATCAAGTCACGTATTATCGCAGGATACGCAGAAAACGTTCAATACCGATATTCTAAAGCTGACTGAAATTTTCGAGTCAGTGCTATTGATATCTCAAACAGATGAATCAATTCTAATCTCCAAAATCCGAGAAATTGATGGCTCCAAATATTTTAAAGAGTGATGAAATTCTAAAAAACCGAGTCTTCCAATTAATTGATAATACTCGGCAATCAACAAATGGAAAACTTTCGCTTATCGATTCAAGTAGTTAGAACATTCAGGTATACTTTCAACAAAAAAACATTTCAGGGGCTTAGAATGAATAAGAAATATGCAATTGACGGAGAAGCGATTAATTATTGAAGATGACTGAGAAATTTGATACTTGTAAATTGTACACAGAAAATTTTTTTTTCTTAATTTAAGAATGTGCAATGACTTAATTTAAGAATGGCAGGTCACTTAAATTAAGTGACTTTTCTCACTTAAGTCAAGTGACTTTTCTCACTTAAATCAAGTAACTTTTTCTTTCTTAATTTAAGAAAGTAAAAGTCACTTAAATTAAGTGACTTTTCCCACTTAAATCAAGTGACTTTCTTTCTTAATTTAAGAAAGTAAAACTCACTTAAATCAAGTGAGTTTTCTCACTTAAATCAAGTGACTTTTCTTTCTTAATTTAAGAAAGTAAAACTCACTTAAATCAAGTGACTTTTCTCACTTAAATTAAGTAACTTTTTCTTTCTTAATTTAAGAAAGTAAAAGTCACTTAAATCAGGTGAGTTTTCTCACTTAAATCAAGTGACTTTTCTTTCTTAATTTAAGTGATCTGCACATTCTTAAATTAAGTGACTGCACATTCTTAAATTAAGAAAGCATTTTTCTCTGTGTACAAATTGAAATAATCCTGGGATTTTGTTCTCCATGACTAATTTGAATAGCAGGATTCTGATATTAGCTGTCATTTAGGAGAAAACTTGGAATTCATTCGTTCATCATAAAATTCTAAATTTCTCATTTGTATTGAAATGACAAGTTATTAAATAAAAAAATGAAAAATTCATGAATTTCGTGTAATTATTGGGATTTAATCCACTAAAAGAGTTGAAAATTCCATGAATTTCACTAGTCAATTATTATTTTATGTGGAATCGAGGTAACTGTTGTAATTTCAAGTAGAACCATGTCACACTATGGTTTATCACGAATGTGCATGAGGTCAGGGAAATTTCAAGGGGTAAAAAAATGTTGGTCAAAAGGCTTTGTTCAGTGAGTTACGTTTTAGAAATGTATAGCTAATGGACAGAGTTAGAAAATTGGTCGATCCAATGAATGGATTAGGTCATGGCCAGTGTGTCTACGATTTTTTTCAACATATGAAATATTATGTTATATCAATCTCATTTTTCCGAGATTACTTTTGATATTGAAAAAAGGAAAAAACAATGTTTCTATTGAAAACTAGAATTTTGTGAAGAATTGAGAAGATTTTTTCCAGAAATTAAGGAGCGAAAAAACATTTATTAACGCTAAAAGATGATAGAAGAAACTGAAAACATTTTTAGTGATAATAAAGCTCAAAGTTCTTAAACTGATGAATAATTTATGAAATGCAAAAGTCCATGAAACTCAATTTTTTATGCATTAGACGGTGCGGTGCTTCTTGAGAAATTCAAGCATCCGAAAAGTGTAGAGAAAATCAAGTCGAAACATTCATTAAATTAAATTGGAGCCAAATAGCGGAAAAATATATGCCGGAAATGTAAGTTTGCATAATTTTTTTTCCTCAAAGAAACTGGGAGAAAATTTGCTCCTTATTGTATTGTTCATATCTCTCCATTATTCTCTTGAAATCAGGAAGTAAACAAAAGGAAACAAAATAATTTGTAATTTTCTTCTTTCATTCCACCCACATTTTCATCTTTTTCATCACTGATAATTCAAGGATTCTCCAAATTTCCAACTATCATTGCTGTTTTTCATTTTGAAAAATGAGTTATCAAAACCAATTATTTTAGCAAAAAAAAAATATTATTAAATTATTGTCAAGTTTTATTATTATCGTTAATTAAAATTATTTTAATTTTATTTATGATTAAAAAAAAAATATTCAAAAATATAACAACACGACACATTGGACGGAATTAATTATTGACGACTGCACATTTTTCAAAAAGAAATTATTAGTACTTGATCGTTTTCTTTTTTTTTTTCATTTGAAAGGAATTGAAGAAAATCGTGTACCACCGAACAGCACGGTGGGCAATGCGACACTGACTAAAACGCTGCCTGGTGGAATTGCCTCGAAGCACTTGCCGTTTCATGCTTTTTCCCTTCTTTAGCCCCGCCATGCAATAAAACGAGCGGAAGAGAGGTGGAATTTCGAGGGGGATAGAGGAAGAGAGAAAAAAAATATCATCAATAAAATTCTCAACCGAGGATGAACTTTTGTTTTTTATATCGACTATCGCGGTGGCTTCAGTGTCTGACAAAATTGACAAATTTCTCAATTATATGGGCGATTCCACCAATTCTCGAATAGAATTTCGGCTCCAAATTTTGGGGGGCGACTTTTCAGTCCTCATCGATTAAAACCATTAAAATGAAGAAAATCCTAAATTCTAAACCATTTTGCCCCACTATCGAAGCAGAAATCAATGAATTTTCATTTTTGCATCGAAATTCTCTCTTAAGAATGACGTGGGTAGCTAAATGAAAAAAAAATACAAAATATGGATTTTCATCGCAAATTTTCGGAAAAAAAAACATCCTCTTCTGTCTTTGTCCTTGTTTTCGAGGTAAAAATGCTCTTTCCCCGTATCACATTAAAGAATTCCTAATATCTTTGAATAAAAGGTCCTTGATTATTATTAATGAATTTTTTGAATCATGTGAATTAAACATATGAACATACAAGATAATTATGAACAACTATGTATCAAATTGTATCTCTTTTTTTTTTCTCTGATACTTTTCTTCTTTTTTTTTCTCTGTTCATATATATATGTACTTTTCTTTAGCAGTATGAACTCTGTACTTCCAAATGCATCAAATAAATTTAAAAAAAAAAATGCTCTTCGAAGACTTCAAATGCTTGTTTCGAATCGTTCCCCAAATTTTTTTTTCAATTTTTTTATTTTTTTCTGAGAAATTTGGAAAATTTGCTAGGAACTGTATGATTTTTGGCCCCTGCTCGTGAAAACCCCGGCGACTGTAATTAAAAATTTGAAATTTAATACTTATTAAGAACTAACAATAAATGCAAGTTGAAAAGATGAATGTTGCAAAAGACATATGTATATTGATCACATTTCATAATTCTAAATGGAAAACATCAGTTGTTTAAATGTTCTCCATTTAAGATTATAAAATGTGATCAATATACATATGTCTTTTGCAACATTCATCTTTTCAACTTGCATTTATTGTTAGTTCTTAATAAGTATTAAATTTCAAATTTTTAATTACAGTCGCCGGGGTTTTCACGAGCAGGGGCCAAAAATCATACAGTTCCTAGCAAATTTTCCAAATTTTCAGAAAAAAATAAAAAAATTGAAAAAAAAATTGGGGAACGATTCGAAACAAGCATTTGAAGTTTTCAAAGAGCATTTTCAGCTCGAAAACAAGGACAAAGCCAGAAAAAGATATTTTTTTTCAGAAAATTCAGAAAATTTGCGATGAAAATCGATATTTTGTATTTTTTTTTTCATTTAGCTACTCACGTCATTCTTAAGAGGAAATTTTGATGCAAAAATGAAAATTCATTGATTTCTGCTTCGATAGTGGGGCAAAATGGTTTAGAATTTAGGATTTTCTTCATTTCAATGATTTTAATCGATGAGGACCGAAAAGTCGCCCCCAAAATTTGGAGCCGAAATGCTATTCGAGAATTGGTGGAATCGCCCATGTATTAAAATTATTGAATTACATTAAATGAGCAAATAGTTGTTGCATTCGATTTATTCTGGCAGAAACTATCTCTAAAGTGTCAGAAACCGGAGCCCCTATGGTACTATTTTTTTTTAGATTCTTATAATTTTGTTATTTTCCCGGACTGAAAAAAGTTGTGGGTTTTAGATTAATTGTCGCGATAATTGCATGTTTTTCCAGAGTGGGTAGAAATCATGTGGAAGATTCAGTCAATATTTTTTATCAACATTTCAAGGAATCTCTACAATTGGTTCAATTTTTGTCCAATTTCGACAACTTTTTTCATAGTTCATTGGTATTCCGAATGTTTGGGAAGTTTCACTATCAATTAACGTGTTCATTCATGCGGGAGAAAGACACACATGCCGAAAACGTTCATGAAAAACGTTTAAGCTCGCATGTTGATCCAGGTATAACACTTTA
This sequence comes from Aleiodes alternator, assembly GCA_963921955.1. NCBI lineage: Eukaryota > Metazoa > Arthropoda > Insecta > Hymenoptera > Braconidae > Aleiodes > Aleiodes alternator. The sequence continues at coordinate 12,146,259 of OY998103.1, forward strand.
AAGTAAATATTTCAATTCCAGTATTTAATAATAATATTCGTGACTTCCTAGAATATTCATGAAAACTTTCATGTTAGAATCAAACTGATGGAGACTTCATCAGATGTAGAAACTCTAATTTCCGTTGATAGAATACAAAGACATACTATATTATATTACACTATTTGAAAAGATGATTATTATGAGGTAATTGGATAATTATATAATGGAAATTGGATAAAAATCCTCACGACCTTCTCCGACAGAAATTTCTCGAAAGAAATTTCTCAAAAAAAAAAATTCTCTAAATATCCATAATAATAATATTATGAAAATATTAAATTTTTTGTTGGATGAAATTTCAATTTCCAAAAATCAAAATTTCTAATGTGATGAAACTAAACACGTAACATTCCTCTTAATATAACAAAAAAACATTATGATCCTAGATATATTAAACACATCAATTGCCTTTTGATAAAAATATAAAAATTTATATACTTCTCACCTGTGCAACTTTTTCGCCCATGTTGGGTGTATGCATAACTCCCTGGAAGTACTTGGCTGAGCCGTTATCCTGAAGAGAAAACTGTGTCACGATAACGTGTCAGGAGATTGGGTTTATTCTTACAAGTGAAATGAATAAGTAAAAGGAATGTTTAAGAAAGTTCCCTAAGTTGAATAGAAAAGCTTCAATGGTGTGCTTATTCTTGGAGAATAGACATGAAACTTTTTGAACAAACAATTCAAATACAGAGCATATAGAAGTGAATATCGAGGATGAACAAAAAGCAAATTTTTTTCTAAATAATTTCATCTACACTGAGATAAAGAAGAATTTATTATTATTTGTAATGATATGATGATGAATTTTTGGCAACTGATGTATTATATTTTATGTTATAATCTGCCAACGATAATTTTCTTTACTCACAGTTCATTTTTTTAAAAATAATGTTTCATTATATTTATTACATCTGAGAAATTTGTTTTTAATTCTTTGATATCTCGTGACTGAAATTCATCGTTATCTTTGAAATAATATTGAATAAAAAGAATGATGAATTCAAGTCATTTGCCAGAGAAATTACAAACTATTCTCCGTTCTCCAGAAATTATTTTCTGTAAATTTAATCCCAATTGCTGTGACGCTGAGAAGCTTGAGGATAATATCAGATTACTTCGGAAGGTATTTGATTATTTTGACGTGATTATTTTTCTCATTAAATTTTTTTTTTCATTCTCATTAAAATTATTATTAATAGGATTGTGGTACTTGATGTTACTTTGAAATAATCAAGAACAAAAATGATAAAAAAAAATAAACATTGAAAATTTGAGGGATGGAAGTGTTCCTGATTATAACGGGATAAAAGTTTTGGGATTATTACACAGAGAAAAATGTTTTCTTAATTTGAGAATGTGCAGTCACTTAATTTAAGTGACCTGCCATTCTTAAATTAAGTGACTTTTCTCACTTAAATCAAGTGACTTTTTCTTTTTTAATTTAAGAAAATAAAACTCACTTAAATTAAGTGACTTTTCTCACTTAAATCAAGTGAATTTTCTCACTTAAATCAAGTGACTTTTCTCACTTAAATCAAGTGACTTTTCTCACTTAAATCAAGTAACTATTTCTTTCTTAATTTAAGAAAATAAAAGTCACTTAAATTAAGTGATTTTTCTCACTTAAATCAAGTGACTTTTTCTTTTTTAATTTAAGAAAGTTAAAATCACTTAAATTAAGTATAATAAAAAAAAAAAAAAAAACTTAAATTAAGTGATTTTTCTCACTTAAATCAAGTGGCTTTTTCTTTCTTAATTTAAGAAAGTAAAAGTCCCTTAAATTAAGTGACTTTTCTCACTTAAATCAAGTGACTATTTCTTTCTTAATTTAAGAAAGTAAAAGTCACTTAAATTAAGTGAATTTTCTCACTTAAATTAAGTGACTTTTCTCACTTAAATCAAGTGAGTTTTCTCACTTAAATCAAGTGACTTTTCTTTCTTAATTTAAGTGACCTGCACATTCTTAAATTAAGTGACTGCACATTCTTAAATTAAGAAAACATTTTTCTCTGTGTATATGAGAAAGTAGGATGAAATCGATGTTCGAATTGAAAGCTATGGAATCGAGTCGTTAGTTCCATTCAGAAGCTAACAAAATTTGTGTATCCCCTTCTGTTTGTAGCTTTCATTTTTTTTCTGAGAATATCGTACCACGAAAATTCAAAAATGAGCTCACTCTGAGTCCATTTATGTGTCCGAAAAGCGAATTTATGTGTCCGAAATTAATTAACTTCTGTTCGATAAATCAGAGACTCAATGCTTAACAAATACTCCTCCCTTCCTCAAGTTTATCAGTTTTCATCAAGTTCTCATCAAATACACATCTTTGATCATCGACAATTCAATAGAATCATAGAAAATATCTTATTTCAAGTACATCCACTAATTTCCGTCGATTTTTAGCCCAAATAACATCAAATTCCGATAAAAATCCAGTATTTTCCGTTCACCCCTGTTTAGGATTTAATATTAATTCCATTCGAATCTTTTTCTCAGTGCAGTTTTCAAGACGAATAAAAGAAGAAAATGAATCGAGTGTACAGAGTCAATGAGTTGTGAAAGAATTCCAATTTCTCAATGATGCCGTTTCTATATGAACGAGACTAGGGCGAAATGGTTCATCTAGATGAAATGAATCACGAGTTCTTTCAGAATGAAAGCCTTCACCAACAAATTTGAGAAAGGAATAAAAAATCAAATAAAAAATAAAAATTGCTCCAAGTTCACTTATATACCATGAATGTTCCAGTTGCCGATGTTGTAGTTAATGTAGTTAGAAATATTTAGGAGATTAATTAATTTTAACATGAGGGGAATCAGTGGAAACCAACATCAAAGACTTATCATGTCGTTTCAACGAAAATTATCGTTAATGAAAATAGTTTGATAAGTTTCAAAGGATAATGCTATTTACGCCATAACATCTCAAAACAATTCCAGAAAAAATATTGGATAGTCCTGCACCGGGATTCGAACCCTGGATCTTCTGATGTCGCATCAGGCGCTTTACCGATTAAGCTATCCAGTGCCATGCAAAAATGAAGAAAATCCTAAATTCTAAACCATTTTACCCCACTATGGAAGCAGAAATCAATGAATTTTGATTTTTGCATCGGAATTTTCTCTTAAGAATGACGTGAGTACACAGAGAAAAATGTTTTCTTAATTTAAGAATGTGCAGTCACTTAATTCAAGAAAGTAAAACTCACTTAAATTAAGTGACTTTTCTCACTTAGATCAAGTGACTTTTTCTTTCTTAATTTAAGGAACTAAAACTCACTTAAATTAAGTGACTTTCCTCACTTTAATCAAGTGACTTTTCTCACTTAAATCAAGTGACTTTTCTCACTTAAATCAAGTGACTTTTCTTTCTTAATTTAAGTGACCTGTGCTTTCTTAAATTAAGTGACTACACGTTCTTAAATTAAGAAAACATTCTTCTCTGTGTAGCTAAATGAAAAAAAAAATACAAAATATAGATTTTCATCCCAAATTTTCTGAACTTTTCTGAAAAAAATATCCTTTTCTGTCTTTTTCCTTGTTTTCGAGGTGAAAATGCTCTTTGAAAACATTTAGACAACTGATGTTTTCCATTTAGAATTATGAAATGTAATCAATATACATATGTCTTTTGCAACATCCATCTTTTCAACTTGCATTTATTGTTAGTTCTTAATAAGTATTAAATTTCAGATTTTTAATTACAGTCACCGGAGTTTTCAAGAGCAGTGGCCAAAAATCATTTAGTTCCTAGCAAATTTTCCAAATTTTCAGAAAAAATTGAAAAAAAAATTGAGGGACGATTCAAAACAAGCATTTGAAGTCTTCAAAGAGCATTTTCACCTCGAAAACAAGGACAAAGACGAAAAAGGATATTTTTTTCAGAAGATTCAGAAAATTTGCGATGAAAATCTATATTTTGTATTTTTTTTTCATTTAGCTACTCACGTCATTCTTAAGAGAGAATTTTGATGCAAAAATAAAAATTCATTGATTTCTGCTTCGATAGTGGGGCAAAATGGTTTAGAATTTAGGATTTTCTTCATTTCAATGGTTTTAATCGATGAGGACTGAAAAGTCGCCCCCCAAAATTTGGAGCCGAAATTCTATTCGAGAATTGGTGAAATCGCCCATATATACCCCCTCCTCTGCCCATCATGAAGTAATTTAAATTAAATTTTTAATCATATTTTTTGGTATATTATATTTGAGTGACTTTACCCGTGACTTTAATGTGGCGCAAACAGCATCACCGAGTTTTAAATGATCAGTTTACCAATGCACTTGCATTTTAAGCTTTTGAAGGATTTCATCGTAATTTTTTGTATAAAATTCATTATAAATTCCCGAAATTTTCATATGGCTGGTAACTGGAACATTGACAATACATAAATGTACAGTAACAGTAGGTCGTAACAATTCGATATCTAAAAATAACACAAAGTATAACAGCAAAGACAAAGCCAAGCTAAATAAAAAGCTTTTAAACGTTCACTGAATCAGAATCTATTGCACATAGATGAAACGATTATTTTTTAAATTATTTACTCACTTTGTGTTTTACTGAGTCTGATCCCATTTGACTGAGTGATGGAGATTTTCTTTCTCTCGATGTTCTCCATCTCTGCAAATCACTCTCCGATGCTACACCGGGAAAAATTTTCGAGTGTTTTGTCGCTTGAAATTAAAACAATAAATTTCATTAATATCTCATATTATCATTATATTTGGATTATGTGACGAATGAAAAGAAAAAATATTGTTTTTTTACAAAATATATTATTATTTTTTTTCTCTTCCATTCTCATTTTCTACTCTAAAGTTCTCTATTTAATTGAAAATAAAGAAATTTCCAAAGTTAATGGAACATTAGACGAAAATTATTAGACAGTAAAGCATTAAATTAATATTAGTGATGTAACAGTGGTAATAGGAATTTTCATCATCAATGATGTTATCAAATTGGCATCTATTGAAGCTGCATTCAGTATGTGAATGAGAAAAGACACGTTTAAATTATTTATTTATTAATTATGTGTGTCTGATGTGGTAGATGCTCGTTCAATGATCAATGAGGCTATTTACAGATGATTCTTTAGTTGAAGGATTCATTATGACATTCACAACAATTCAATAGTTGTGGATAAATTTGTTTTTTTGAATTGAAAATCGATTAAGGATGAGTAAATCGAATTCCGATAAGTGAGGAATTTTTTCATCGTAATTTATAAATTTTAAACATTGTAATCACAGAATTGTGAATTTATTCTCTTTAATTAATAGAGGAGAATAAAAAGATTCCTCAAAATATTGTGAATAAGACAGGAGTAGAAAGTAAAGCCTAAATAAGCGCATTCGTGATGATATTTTTATTTTTACCAGAAAAAAAATATTTTCACCTTTGTGTTCAATAAATTTCAAATTATTGAATTTTCCCAGATAATTTAATTCTATATTTCAAATGAAAGTGATGCCCTCTCGTGTAATCAAGCTGTATCAAGTGAATGCTCTTTTTTTCAGGTAAACAGAGACTGTATGAGCGACGATCGGTAATGCCAATCGTCGGTTTATCGAGAGTTGTTAATGAATTTTAAAAAAACATGGAAATAACAAAAATTGCCCCCAAGCTTATTTATATAATGAAATTGATTATTTTTGCATGAAATTATTTGAGCCAAATATATTTTGAATATTTTTTCTTATTTTTTCATTTCTAATTTTCTTTCTTTCTCATTCATATTTGTTTTACCTTCCATGATATTATCGACCGTTGCTGGCCATCGCTCAAGGCCGGTCACGTATTCGGTCCCTCGACCCGCTACTAAAATATTTCACATCTCAGTGTTTTTTTTTCTTCACATTTTTTTTTATTAATTCATAAATAACGTTTTTTTCTTTCTCTCTCTCTCATAATATCCTCTTTTTTGTTTCCTCTTCCTTTTTTTCTATTTCTCTCTCATTGCTATCTATCGATCCAAAGTCACCTAGAAATTTTTAATTCTGACGTTCTCTCTGAGCTTTTAAAAGCCCACACTAGAGCTTTTGAAGCTACGTACTCTGTGGGATTTTTTCCAGAAATTCTTCAAAACTTTGAAATATTTTACGAAAGTTTTTTTTCCACTCCATGAATTATTTGAATACTAAAATACGCTATATAAATCAATAGCGAATATTGAGGAATGAAATGCAAATGTAATGGAATTTTTCAATTTTAATGAAGATTGAATTTAAAGGAGTTCAGCCAAGATATTGCTTTGAGGAGAGGGTATGGATCCTTCAACTTCTGATAATAAAATCATGGTAATTGACCAATCACTGGTGAAATAGACTTGGGAATAAATTCAGTAGTAAAGAGTTTAAATAAGTCGAATGGACTTATTTTTATGATCGTTTTCATTAGAATAGCTTGTAAAATAAGCGAGGTGGCATAATTGTGTTGTGTAACCTACCACATTATATTATTTTTCCTAATATGTAGTCCATTACCTATGTTTATAAAGTAGACTCTCAAATAAGTTCCCCTTTCCGTTCCAGACCGCTCGTTAAAGTTCCGTTCCCCACTTTCACGTAGATTAGTCCCCTCTGCGCAGTTGATTGCGCCGTGGCACACTCTCCTATGCGCAGCTAGATGCGCGAAATGTATAATTCTAGACTACATGTTGTGCACGTAACCTCATTCAAAATGCCGCGCATTTAAACTCAATTTGATTGGTCCGCCGAAGAAGCAGAGTGGGGGAGCCAACGAGGAACTTTAATGGAAAAATCTGGGGATCTTTAACGAGAGTGGAACTTTATTGGGCGGAACTTATTTGAGAATCTACTGTATTGAGATGTACAGCGCATACCTTTAGCGCCATTTACAATTATTAATCCCTTGCCCATCTGTCCGTCCACCCAAGGTCTTAATCCATCCCTCCATTACTTGGGTCCTCAAATAAACTGACCCAAGGCCTCCAAAACATCTTAATCCATCCCGAAATTTTCCTATCATAAAATTCATTTCCGAACATTCTAAATAAATAACATTAAGGGAAAAAACCATGAAACTTCTAGAACAAGCGTTCCTCTTACTACACAGAGAAAAATGTTTTCTTAATTTAAGAATGTGCAGTCACTTAAATTAAGTGACTTTTCTCACTTAGGTCAAGGGACCTTTCTCACTTAAATCACGTAACTTTTTCTTTCTTAATTTAAGAAAGTGAAAGTCACTTAAATCAAGTGACTTTTTCTTTCTTAATTTGAGAAAGTGAAACTCACTTAAATCAAGTGAGTTTTCTCACTTAGATCAAGTGACTTCTCTTTCTTAATTCAAGTGACTTTTTCTTTCTTAATTTAAGAAAGTAAAACTCACTTAAATCAAGTGAGTTTTCTCAGTTGAATCAAGTGACTTTTCTTTCTTAATTTAAGTGACTTTTTTTTTCTTCATTTAAGAAAGTAAAAGTCACTTAAATTAAGTGATTTTTCTCACTTAAATCAAGTGACTTTTCTTTCTTAATTTAAGTGACCTTTTCTTTCTTCATTTAAGAAAGTAAAAGTCACTTAAATTAAGTGATTTTTCTCACTTAAATCAAGTGACTTTTCTTTCTTAATTTAAGTGACCTGCACATTCTTAAATTAAGTGACTGCACATTCTTAAATGAAGAAAGCATTTTTCTCTGTGTACCTTCCAACCCTAACATAAATACTCCTCAACCACCAAAAATTCAAGTGTTCACGTGTAATTTCAATTGTTTAAGTTGTTTAAGTTGTATTAATAAATAATTTAGTACTACAAAGTGAGTTCTTCCTTTTGGTGCACAACAATTGTCACTGAATTCTTTTGCACCCGAATAGGAGCTTTGTTTTCACAATTTTTTTCGAAATTCAAATTTTCGTTGGAAACTGCTCAAAATCATCTGAAACGTCAAGAACGCATAACGAGAAAAAAATGGACATGTATGTGTGTACGTCAGTCTGTACGGTCTTAGGATTCTCTGTTACTCGAGAACGGAAATAGATGAAAATTTGAAATTTTGCAAAGATATGAGTTCGATGAAGTGAATGTTCCATAAAAATAGCCCATTTTTCTCAAGATATCAGTAATGAAGAGAAAAAACAGTATAACTATTTTTTGTCATTAATTTTCAAAGAATATCCCGGAAACTAAGGGAGATGGCACAGTTCTCATAGGGACCTTTTTTTGTAGCTCCCAGTTTTTTCTACAAGGAAAGTTTCTCTAATTACCGAAATATTCTCAAAAATAGAGGGAGAAAATCGACGCATCCCACCTTTCTTCACTACTTATACATCATATATGTATACATATGTGATTATGGGGATAGGATGTGACGAACAGGAAACACCTCACTGAACGATCACAAATCCAACATTGTCAAACATTTTACAGAGGGCAGAGGAATAAAAAGAAAAAGTTGGCAACAAAGATCAACAAAATGAGTTGAGAAGTTTTTTTTTTCCGTGGAAAATTCTTACTTACAGACACTGCAGGTCAGACTTCTACATGGTATTCTTGATATTTCTGATTTAACCATTCGTTTTGATATTGCATCCAGGCTGGCTGCATGAGATACACTTCTGGATGGTTCATCATTACCATTCCCTGGTGACGTAGTTTGACCTTCCCAAATCCCTGATTTTGGAGATACCTGGAATTAATTGAAATTCATTGAGTGAATTGACAATTGAATAATGATGCTTCAATTCTATCTAATAATGATAAGAATACCGCAAATAGAATAATTGAGTAGCAAACTGATGAAAGCAGCTTAGTTGAAACATTACACAGAGAGAAATGCTTTCTTAATTTAAGAATGTGCAGTCACTTAATTTAAGAATGTGCAGGTCACTTAAATTAAGAAAGAAAAGTCACTTGATTTAAGTGAGAAAACTCACTTGATTTAAGTGAGTTTTACTTTCTCAAATTAAGAAAGAAAAAGTCACTTGATTTAAGTGAGGAAACTCCCTCTATTTAAGTGAGTTTTACTTTCTCAAATTAAGAAAGAAAAAGTCACTTGATTTAAGTGAAAAAAGTCACTTGATTTAAGTGAGGAAACTCACTCTATTTAAGTGAGTTTTACTTTCTCAAATTAAGAAAGAAAAAGTCACTTGATTTAAGTGAAAAAAGTCACTTGATTTAAGTGAGGAAACTCACTCTATTTGAGTGAGTTTTACTTTCTCAAATTAAGAAAGAAAAAGTCACTTGATTTAAGTGAGGAAACTCACTCTATTTAAGTGAGTTTTACTTTCTCAAATTAAGAAAGAAAAAGTCACTTGATTTAAGTGAGAAAACTCACTTGATTTAAGTGAGTTTTACTTTTTCGAATTAAGAAAGAAAAAGTTACTTGATTTAAGTGAGAAAAGTCACTTGACTTAAGTGAGAAAAGTCACTTAATTTAAGTGACCTGCCATTCTTAAATTAAGTGACTGCACATTCTTAAATTAACAAAACATTTTTCTCTGTGTACATATAGCTTATTATGCAAATAATTCAGTAAGTATTAGATGAAATGGGATTAATCAGAAGGAAATTCTTGCAGTCAAAACGCTGTTAATGAAATGCATTAACGAATTCTGTTCAACAAATAATAAATGAAATGCTCTGACTTGGCGGAGGATAACGCAGGATAAACTTGATATTTTTTCAAGTTTGAAAAAAGTGCTTTGCATTAATGGATACTCCCCAACTTTTCCGATAAAAAAAATCGATTGAATGGAGTAATACGATAGTTTTATCTGATCCAATACAGAATTTCTCATATAGAGTGATGCAGTGCTGAATATATCTAAATGGAATTTCCAATACCACAACAAAAAAAAGGAGAGCTAAAATTCCTTCAATGATATGAAAGTTATTTTTTTACCATGTTGAGAATCAGCAGAGTGATTTTTTTTTTGTAGAAATCACTGTTACTGAATCGATTGAGTCAACCCAGTATATCTTTTTCGAATTTAATGAAAACTCGTCAAGCCAGCAATCTATGAGACGTCAATCATTAAAGTTTTCAAAGTTGAAATTCTTTCTGAATAATTCAGTCCAACATTGAATCTTTTTTTCATAAAAGTATTCACAAATATCATTTTTATATATTTCGAATGAAATTGTAGAATTTTTTCACATTTTCCTGGTGCTTGGACACGATCTTATTAAAGTTTTTGAAGAAGACTCAATATCTAATTTTTTTTTCAAACTATTGCGAACACCATTGATGTAGTCCGAATTGTTGCAACGTAAATTGACAAAAAGGAAAATGGAAAAGTATTCACACAAAAGTGTAAAGTGAGAGAGAATAAATAGGGAAAGAAGAAAAAACTTGTAATAAACTTTTCATCTATATATATCAGGATGCTTTATTTTTGAGGACTCTTTTTTCTTCTTCGCTCCCAGGTTGGAATTCAGTTGAAAATGGTAAAAATAGAATCCTCTCAAAATTTCAGCTCTTAATATTAATATTAAGTACTCTTCCTGAAGGCAAAACGATTTCCCATTGAAATAAAATGTAATTTTTATTCATTATTTTCAAATTTCTATAACTTAGCGGCATTTTATGCAAAAAAATTTTCATCCTGAAAAGAAGTCAAAGCTCAATATCTCGAGAAATATAAATCTCAGAGATTCGGCTGAAAGGACTTTCTTCGTAGGAATTTGAAAATAAAAAAATTAAAATTACATGTTATTTCAATGAGAAATCGTTTTGCCTCGAAGGAGCGTACTTAATATCAATATTGAGGGCTGAAATTTTGAGGGAATTCTATTTTTGCCATTTTCAACGGAATTTCAACCTTGGAGCGAAGAAAAAAAAATAGTCCTCAAAAAAAAGCACATATATATCACAGATATTACATATATATATTAGAAATCACAGAGAAGGCATCCAGAAATTGAAAGTCTTCAGGTCTATCTTAAGGATAGTAAAAAGGAGTATTGTGAATTGGAAATGATTAAAAGTTACAAAAGCATCAATCGAGAGCACAAATGAGTCAAGAAAATCTTGAAAATGCGAAGAAAATGAGAATAATGAAGAGTGAAATGCATTGGATAGATGAATGAGAAAGAATTGGAGCAAGAGAAGACTGTGGACAGAGATATTGAAATATATAACCGTGTGGATGAAATCGACTAAGGGAGCCATTACTCCTAGGCTATACCGTTTAATTCCATTAGAAGCTCGGACGCTATATGTCTGTATATGTTCCAGGGGATTTCCTCAAACTCCCATTAAGGTATAATGTTGCTTGTATAAAATTGGGTATGGAAGGACCAATGAAATGACGGAAAAGTGGAAATTCGCATGAAAACTAGTGGGGAAACATGATAAATTGAATCCTTCCAATGGAATCAGACAACTTTGAAGTTCTTCAAATCATTCAATAAACGAGGATTTCTTTATAAAATCTGAATAAATAAACATGATAAGAATACTGACGTCGCTTACACCCTCAGGACTTGCGATAGGGGCAGCTGTTGGTATGGACGTTGGACTTGGTCGTGTGGCAGTCATTGATGTGAGACCACCGGAAACACCGCTGGTACTCGTGCTCGTTGGCAGAGGTAATGCGGATGGCTGAACCGATGATGGTGGTGTAGCTATTCTCGTTGAGCCCCAGGACTCTACTGTAGGCGATCCACATGTCAATGGACTGAAAAGAATAAATTATCTCATTAGGAAAGTTATGTTATGCATATATGAAAATATGCTGATTCTCCATTTGATTGACGAAATGTTACGGCCGCAACCCGAAAAACACGTGAATTGGGATGACCTTCTAATGAAAAAAATAGTAGATTATACGTACTAGTCACGGTTGCGGTTGTACCTGTAATAAAAATAAGGGAACGGTTTACCGCGGTAAAATACTAAAGTGTATCGATGTCTGAAGGACAGAGACTGTCGGACAAGATAAGTTTATTCAGAAATAAATGCTATAATTTGTTTATTTTTAACCAACATCAAATAATTTATTTGAGGATAAATCAAACGTCTCATTTGAGTCGCTATGATAGAAGAAAATTATAATCGCTTCAGCGTAAAATCAAACTTACAGTTGGAATTGAAAGAAACTAACAACGGTTTATAGTTGAAATTCAGTTGTCGGAATGCTGACGAATATTGCTGGCGATATAGATGACTCTTTGGTCTAATGATGATTGTTGGTTCATCGTAGAATGACTCGAACGTTTTCATTTAAGAATGCTTCTACGCCACTCTGAACTAGAGACTTGGACTTTTCTCCAAAAGGCTGAATACTTCAGTGGATTGATCAGAATTTGAGTAGAGTAACATTCTCGATAAAAGACTAGCTACTAGAGATGTTAACTCGGATAGAGTAACGTTACTGACTGCATACTTGTTACTGAATGTCTGATGAGTAGAGTAACGTTGTAGATTTGACTTGGTACTGATGGCAGAGGGCTGTGGTGCATTCCTCTTTTTATAGTAAGAAAGTCCCTGGGCGTTAACCAGAAGTGTAATCTGTCCCTCAATTTCCTTGTTGAAAGAAAACTGGCGCAATAAAATCGGCAGAAGAGAAAATATATGTATATGTATACACTTCTCATTGGAGAGACAACTGGCGTCGCTATCTTGTTTGTCGTCCGTTGGCAGTTTCGGGTGTTGGTGTATTAATTAAATATTTATCATATGTGTAATTACATAAAAATAGAGTTCCTCAGTATTCCTCACCGTGAAGTACGGAAATGCCACTCAGTTTCAACTCTCTGCTGATTTATTACGATTCCATATCATTTCTTTTCTTTTGCTCGTGAAATAATGGTTAAAAATCTCACTGCCTTGCGACCACTGAACTAGCATTTGTTGTGTATTTTCTTAGTGCAGTAACTTGCTGCACTGCATATGCGTTAATTTTTTAATGAATAATTCCATAGTATACTGAGCTGCTGGGCTCGTAACAGGAACTATTCCTAAAAATTTTAATTATTTGCTCCATGAATAACGTTCATCATGTGATTTATTGAAAAATCTAATTGATTGCTCCGTAGAGATCTAATTTGATAAGATTCGTTTCTCTCCTGTTGATATTATCCTTGCCAATCGTGTTTGTAATCCCATTAAATTCAATCGGATTCAATGCTCTCATATTCATTGCGCGAATTTGAAAATTTAGTCTTATCATAGACTAACTTGGGTGAAATCACAAAAAAACTCATCGTCAAGAGAGTAGAGTCCGATTGTTGAGCAATTTTTGTTTTTAAAATCACTGGGCTTTTCAGTGAAGTCATTCGAGAAACTTTTGCGCATTTAGATCTCAACGTTCCTAGGAACATTTCACAATTGTTAAAAATTCGCAACGTTCCGCACCAATACGTTTCTGGTACGCTGCATTTTGAATCAATTCCAAATTATTTCAAGAATCTCCACAAGACTATCTATTCATTATTACCAATGCAATTCATTCCAAAGATTGAATCTATGATTTTTTTGTCTAATTTCCGAGTATTAAAGGTTTTTGAAAGCTCAGGAATGTTGTGACGAGTTTTTGGGCAACAATTCCTGCCAAAGGCGATATCCAAGAAAAAAGTCAATTCGAGATCTCAAAAGATTTGAAGGTGTTCTTCGAAATCACATTGAATCAGTGATGCAGAAGGTGAAAGAAGAAGTCTATCTTCTTGCTATTGATTTCTCAATATCTCAAAAACTATGTGCTAATGCATAATTTTTGCGGAAAGCATTTTTCATTTACCCCCGAGAGCAACGCAGAGGGGTGTATGCATTTGGAATGGAATGCATTGGTATTACAACGCGTTTGTAACGCTTTATCTTATTGAAAACGAATGAGAAAAATGGAATTCTCGACTCAAAATGTAGGAATTTGTCCAGAGATGGTTTTAGACATATATTATCGAAGATTACGATTCGCATTTTTCTGAAAATAGTAACTTAAGTGGGAAAAATTTGAGTGCACAAATGATTAAAAAAGAGATAACACATTATTAAAAAATCTTAAATTAAAAAAGAAGGTGCTGGAGAAGGTGCAGAACTTCTCCAGCACCAGAGCTGTGTCACTAGAACTCGATTCCGTCACAAACTAGTCCCGGGCCAGTCCTGGGACCGTTCCGGAGACCAGAGCCAGCACTGTTGCCAGAACCACCTCCAGCAACCTTCATTTGCCAATATTTCTGAAAATTCACTTACATCCCAATGTGGGAATAAATATTTGGTAGACGTATTTTAACCCCAATTACTCTCTCGAATATCTATCTCGTCAGTTGGACAATTAAAATCTACTTCAAATTACAATCATTTTCTGTTTTCTTGTTTCAATTCACCGCGTCAAATACAGTTGATGAAAGTTTTATACAAACGCTGAAAAAAAACCCTGAAGAATTATCCGTTCACTTTGAGTTTCTTTCTAAAGATAGCGCTCTTTGGTAAGCCAATGATACAGCGGAAATGCTGATGTTGCCTCAACAGAGAATCGCGCAGATGGGAATAGTTACTTTTATGTTGGAGATGTTGAAGTGCAGCTTCCACTCTTTATTAATTGTAAAATTATATAAAATTCATTGAAAAGTGAAAATATTCCATATCAGAAGTTACGACAGAAATCAATTTCATGAAATGTAGCATATGATTTGGCTGTTTCTTGCTGTTTCGTATCCCTGATTGAGATGGGCTTGGACACGGTGCTTTTTGCACCAGCAATATGGAAAATAAACGATAAAGTACGTATTGATCGATAGTCGGACGACAGGAGGTCGCAGGTCATCTGGCCTCGAGATCGCCAAGTGTGTCAGTGTTAGGTCAGACATTGCTGCCAATCGATATATAACAATATGACGTGTTATGCGAAAACGTGGTTTTAACTGCAGTGGCAAAATAATTCCTTTGTTACTGCTTTTTTTTTTTTTTTTTTTGTTAACCCTGAACTGCTAAACAATATACTCAAACTTTTGAATGTTTCTTAGTTTCTTTTATAAACTTTCTACTCCATTATTGTCAAACGATTTGTGGAATTTGTAAGAATGAAAGGCAAATTTTTCATTTGATTTGTGTGTCTGTTACGAAAATCGCGTGCATGTTTTTAGGACCTTGAAGAACCGCAATCGTGATATATATATATATATAAGAAAATAGTAGATGTGTTTATGTCATCTAACCCTTTGGACTGTCCTCCGCTTTAACATCCGGTGTGTTACTCTTCAGGGTCTCCCATTTGTTCGTAGATGTCGCGTGATTCCCCTAGTGAAATGCTCCAACGTTTATCAGGCTCGTATGTACTTGGCAGCCCGTTGAATTTTACTCATCACAGGCCATTTCATGGTAATTGTTCTCTTCTTTTTCTCTACCTCTCATTTTTATGAATTCGACCATGGGGAGGGGGGGGGGGAGGGCTGAAAAATTATTTTTAATCATCCACCTCTATCATTGAATATTAATTTCCCCAGAGATTTTCATGCTTGTTCCAACATTATCAACGGTTTTACCGTGAATAAAAGAGTTAAGAGATATGAAGATATTGAATCAGAAAGGAATTTACAATAATTCAATACTCTTTTAATCATCTATATTACTAATTAGTGACAAAGTGGAAGCTCAATGGGAATTTCCAAAATATAATATACTTGCAATATTGGAGCTTCGTTTACACAGCATTTAACGTTGAACTTTTGAGATAATGAAGTTAACTTTTTAAGTAGGTCAACAGGAGTATCGAGATGCTTTTTAGAAAGTTGCAAGTGTACATCCTGATTTTTTACAATTCAAATAGTGAATTCTCATGCTTCTGTTTATTAATTTCTCTGTACACAGAGAAAAATGTTTTCTTAATTTAAGAATGTGCAGTCACTTAATTTAAGTGACCTGCCATTCTTAAATTAAGTGACTTTTCTCACTTAAATCAAGTGCCTCTTTCTTTCTTAATTTAAGAAAGTAAAATTCACTTAAATTAAGTGATTTTTCTCACTTAAATCAAGTGACTTTTCTTTCTTAATTTAAGAAAGTGAAATTCACTTGAATTAAGTGATTTTTCTCACTTAAATCAAGTGAATTTTTCTTTTTCAATTCAAGAAAGTAAAAATCACTTCAATTAAGTGACTTTTCTCACTTAAATCAAGTGCCTCTTTCTTTCTTAATTTAAGAAAGTAAAATTCACTTAAATTAAGTGATTTTTCTCACTTAAATCAAGTGACTTTTCTTTCTTAATTTAAGAAAGTGAAATTCACTTGAATTAAGTGATTTTTCTCACTTAAATCAAGTGAATTTTTCTTTTTCAATTCAAGAAAGTAAAAATCACTTCAATTAAGTGACTTTTCTCACTTAAATCAAGTGCCTCTTTCTTTCTTAATTTAAGAAAGTAAAATTCACTTAAATTAAGTGATTTTTCTCACTTAAATCAAGTGACTTTTCTTTCTTAATTTAAGAAAGTGAAATTCACTTGAATTAAGTGATTTTTCTCACTTAAATCAAGTGAATTTTTCTTTTTCAATTCAAGAAAGTAAAAATCACTTCAATTAAGTGACTTTTCTCACTTAAATCAAGTGCCTCTTTCTTTCTTAATTTAAGAAAGTAAAATTCACTTAAATTAAGTGATTTTTCTCACTTAAATCAAGTGACTTTTCTTTCTTAATTTAAGAAAGTGAAATTCACTTGAATTAAGTGATTTTTCTCACTTAAATCAAGTGAATTTTTCTTTTTTAATTCAAGAAAGTAAAAATCACTTCAATTAAGTGACTTTTCTCACTTAAATCAAGTGCCTCTTTCTTTCTTAATTTAAGAAAGTGAAATTTACTTGAATTAAGTGATTTTTCTCACTTAAATCAAGTGAATTTGTCTTTCTTAATTTAAGAAAGTAAAACTCACTTAAATTAAGTGACTTTTCTCACTTAAATCAAGCGACTTTTCTTTCTTAATTTAAGTGACCTGCACATTCTTAAATTAAGAAAACATTTTTCTCTGTGTAGTTTCTTAGTCTTGTAGTTTAGAGAGAAAAAAAAACATGCCGGAAGATGTACAAAATTTAATTTCCTGAGGAAAAATTTCTCACATGTGTTTTATGTTTGTAAACATGCAATGACTCTCTTTTTCATTGAAACCAAAAAAAAAGTGACATGAAAAGTATCCCTTGAAAATTGGAATATAATAATTGAAGCTTCCTATCATTAATTCTCGTCGAAAGCTCTTTTCTAATCCTTCTAATCAATCTTTTTTCTCCTCGAATTTCCTCTGTGAATCGAAGAATGACAATTTCTGAGTAGAATCACGAGAATAATGAGCGAAAAAAAAGTATTAATTATTTGCCCTTGCATTTTTCTCTCTCTCCCTGTCTTTTACAATCTGGGAAAAAAAAACATGAAACTATTTTATTACAACAGGGAACTGAATTGTCTGGCACGCTATAGCATGAAATTTTGCGACATTGTCAATCTTTCTTCACAAATCAACACGGGAAGTTGTAACAAATAAAATAAACAGTTGCGGAGACGAGCACGAGCTCCATTTTATTGTTCTTTTGTTCATTATTTTCCCATCGTAATTTATTTTTATTCGAAATCAATATATTGGCCTTTAGAATATTCGGTCAAATCCAATGTATACTTGAGATAATAGAATGAAAAAAAAAAAAGTTATTTTGAATGAAGGGATGAAATTTTCTGATACTAGACTTTTTTGCATGGTGCGCTTGAAAATTTATATATATTTTTACACATGGTTCTGAATTGACCGTCATTGAAGTGACGAAAAATTAATGTAAAGCGCGTTTTCACGTACAAAAAGCAGAAATTTGACCGTTTGAGGAAGAAATACGTTTTTTTTTAAATTAATGCATTTTAGAGGCAAAAAGGCGCAAGTCCTTTGCATTCATACCACTTTATTACTGAAGTCCTTAATAATATGATGAAAAGATAATAATAACGATAATTTGAGGGTTTTTTACCATTTTTTTTTGCAATAAAAGGCAGAAAAAAATCGTTGCATTTTAGAGTCAAAAAGGAGCAAGTCTCTGGATTCAAGCCCCTTCATTTCTGAGGTCCTAACACAGACTTTTTAGAGACAAAAATATATTATATACAATACTATATATATAGTATATATTTAATATAATATAATATATTATATTATTATATAATATATAATAATATAATATATAATATATAATAATATAATATATAATATATAATAATATAATATATTATATATATACTATATATATAGTATAGTATATCTATAATATATATTAGGATAAATGATGACAGAAAATGTCCCATGCTTTTTTATATTATGGATTATTTACTTACCAGTTTTCTGAGGCTTCCTCATCCAAAATGGTCCCATCGGCAAGCTGACGATGTTGAGGCACTGTTGATGGCGCACGTGGTCTATTTCTCACCCTAGATGGTCCAACAACACCAGTCCTCGATAAACCAGCACGAAAAGATGCTCTTGCACGGTCAACTGCATTGAAATAATTCATTTTATTTTAA
Organism: Aleiodes alternator; assembly: GCA_963921955.1. Classification (NCBI taxonomy): domain Eukaryota; kingdom Metazoa; phylum Arthropoda; class Insecta; order Hymenoptera; family Braconidae; genus Aleiodes; species Aleiodes alternator. The sequence continues at coordinate 12,164,743 of OY998103.1, forward strand.
TGCTCATGAATAAAAATAAAATTTTCATTTACAAAAAAGCCCCCCCGAATATAAAATTCAAAAGGTCTGCATGAACTGATCGACTTCCGATGATGAAGTTGAACGATTGGACACTAACCAGGATGAGAAATCAGAACTCGTCCCACAAATAGTCTTTCTTTAGATCTCTCTCCAATTCCGCTTGGGATAAAAAAAGACAAGAATTGGATTTTACAATTCACTGACAATACAAAATTTCTGAAGTGTTCATTATTTATCGACTAAATCACCACAATATTTTCATTGAACAATTCATGGCGTCTCATTTGAGTTTCTACAAGAACTGTGGAGGCAGATGAATTGGATGGAGAAGATGAAGCAATCGCTAATTATGGCAAAAACAGTATGGGACTATTTTTTCATTTGATGAATCCTTTTTCATTCAGGTAAATTGGAGCTACATCAAAGTATCACCACAGAAATTTAGCTATTTCACCCAGTTTCTGGGATGTATCAGGAGATTATGATCATCAAAGATAGGTCGAATGATCTTCTGAATTATCTTCAACCTATTGGAAGTGAAAGGGCGCCCAGTAGTCGCCTGATTCACCATCGTGCTCGAAAATGTGAAGTAAACGCTTATTACCAGGTCAGGGTTAACAGTTGAGACGCGTTCGAAACGTGGCTGGTCCGTCGTAGTGGCGCGCGAGCCAAGCTAATAATAGAATTTAAATGTCGTATCTATGCATGTAAGCTATACAAACATATACTCCAGATACAAAATGATAGGTAAGAATGTTGACGTGGCCAGTCACCCCCACTTAACTGACCCTCTTTGGGCCTCCTATTTTTTTTTCTGAGGCTCAGCCAATAGCCGATATCTCACAAAAGGACTCAAATGGGAGAACGAAAGGGAGGAATTACGATAGGCAAAAGCACGCGTCATTGTAACAATTTCAGGGCACATTATGCGGTGAAATTTAACCTCGATTGTTGGATAATTCGAATATTATGACAATTGCTCTGACCTACTTTGTATCATCAAGGGTTCGTATGTGTGTTATTTGACGTCAGGGTCAAGTCGGTGATTGATTCCTTCTTTGTGACATTGGCCGGAGATATACGGAGCTTTTTTGGCGTAAGGTTAAAGTCACGATCTCAACATTAATCTTATTCCATGAGAGTATACTAATCTATAAGTATAACTTTCGATTTTTTTCTTTTTTTTCGTACACAGAGAAGAATGTTTTCTTAATTTAAGAATGTGCAGTCACTTAATTTAAGGAAGAAAAGTCACTTGATTTAAGTGAGAAAACTCACTTGATATAAGTGAGTTTTCCTTTCTTAAATTAAGAAAGAAAAAGTCACTTGATTTAAGTGAGAAGAGTCACTTAATTTAAGTGAGTTTTACTCTCTTAAATTAAGAAAGAAAAAGTCACTTGATTTAAGTGAGAAAAGTCACTTAATTTAAGTGAGTTTTACTTTCTTAAATTAAGAAAGGAAAAGTCACTTGATTTAAGTGAGAAAAGTCACTTGATTTAGGTGAGAAGAGTCACTTAATTTAAGTGAGAAAAGTCACTTGATTTAAGTGAGAAAAGTCACTTCATTTAAGTGAGTTTTACTTTCTCAAGTTAAGAAAGAAAAAGTCACTTGATTTAAGTGAGAAAAGTCACTTAATTTGAGTGAGTTTTACTTTCTTAAATTAAGAAAGAAAAAGTCACTTGATTTAAGTGAGAAAAGTCACTTAATTTAAGTGAGTCTTATTTTCGAAAAACATTTTTAAGAAAACATTTTTCTCTGTGTAAAAGAAGAGAAATTTTTTGGATACTTGAATGAAATAATTATTTCGATGAGTTTCACGAGGCTCTATGTGGATATGAGCAAAGCTGTTCGAAATGGTCTGAGCTGTTTCGAAAAGTTTATTGGCTACATTCGTAAGCTTTTGTAGAAACTTTTCTGGAAGGAGAATAGAAGAGAAAGCAGCATTCTCTCATTTTTCAATAATAATCTGTTACATGCATCATTTTTTTTTTTCTGGATAAACCGAACGTTGATCTTACGTCAGTGGAAATTTTCTTTCAGTCCATTTCAGAGGATAATTTATCATAGGTTCAAATATCTAGTCCAATGAGAAATGGAAAAATGCTTTCAAGAATATCAATCAGCTTTAAATATGAAAAATTCAGTCTTAGAGGAATTATTTTCTGCTATTTATCAGCAAAATTGAAACAATGATAAATTTCCAGCTTTACAAATGAAAATGAATGATTTGGGATTTTTTTCAAGAGTGAAGGTATCTACAGAAAAATCTGACCAAATTATGTAATAATTTAGACATGAGCGAGCATCTTATCATTTTGTTTCTAGATTTTTTGGCAAAATCCTTTACACTGAAAAAGAATCCTGCACAGAAAAAAATGTTTTCTTAATTTAAGAATGTGCAGTCACTTAATTCAAGAATGGCAGGTCACTTAAATTAAGTGACTTTTCTCACTTGAATCAAGTGATTTTTTCTTTCTTAATAAGAAAGTAAAAGTCACTTAAATTGAGTGACTTTTTTCACTTAAATCAAGTGATTTTTCTCACTTAAATCAAGTAACGTTTTCTTTCTTAATTTAAGAAAGTAAAAGTCACTTAAATCAAGTGACTTTTCTTTCTTAATTCAAGTGAATTTTTTTTTCTTAATTTCAGAAAGTAAAACTCTTTTAAATCAAGTGACTTTTCTTTCTTAATTCAAGTGACCTGCACATTCGTAAATTAAGAAGACATTTTTCTCTGTTTAGATCACTGTGCCTTCAGGCCTATTTTGCCCCGGTCTTCTCTATTTTGAATTGAATGACGATGAAAATAGAATAAAAAAATTAATCAATAGCTTACAGCGTGTTACGAGTCTGTTGTTGGCAGGACTGGGTGCTGGTACTGCAGGTGGCGGAGTTGGCTGAGCGCTGAGATCTTCAAAGTTGATGATCTGTAGACAAATGTCGTCTACCTCGCTTCTTATCGGTGCGATAACCTCACTGCATAGGAACTTGGTGCCTGAAAGAGGAAGTAATTATGAAAAAAGAAAAACGAAGAAATATTTGACTCAGATCCATGAATTTTGAATGGGATGTTATTATTACATGTTGACCTTTCGTAGATGAAGGTCATTCGAGGGAGGAAAAAAGAGCTTTTTCTTTCAGGAGAAAATATGAAATATTGAAGAGGCAATTTCTTTCTCTACTGAAAGGGATTTCGCAATACATCACTTGACCTTTCTTTGCCAAAATTGACGAGAGAGTCTTCTCACAAAATTTCATCATTAGACCACAAAGAAAATTGGAGCGTCAGCCATGGACCACGCGAAAATATTTAAAAAACGATATCTCGTTAACCATTTCAAGACATATAAAGATAATTTACAGGAAAATCAAAAATAATTCAATCCGTAACATATATTTTTTCCAGATTTTTTAAGAGTTGTCAAAGTTGTGTTTCGGCCATTTGTTTATTAAGTTTTTCAACTTCCGGACTAAATTTTATTGCAAAATACCACTATTTTTCGAGAGAAAAGTCCTCTTTCGTTTTTTTCCATAAGACTAATATTGAAGAAGATATAAGTATTTAAAGTTACACATAAATGAGCACATATGCCATTTTTTCAAAATCAAAAATGGTCATAATTTCGTCAAAATTTTTTTTTTTTTTTCGGGAAATGTCTTCTGATAACCATTTCAGCAATATATTCAAAAATGAAAAAAAAATTAAAAAATCAGAAAATATTACCCGGATATCGAGTGAAATAGCGCGGAATGCCTCATATGTTGAAAATTTGTTATTTTTCTACCAAAAAAAATAAATGAAATCATTATCTTTCATTGATTGATAGCTTTGGCTTCAATATTTAGCAAATATTTTGACTTGAGGTTTAATTAGTGATGACATGAATGAATTACAGTCATCAATAATTCAAGAGAAAAAAGGAAAAACTAAAGAGTCAATATACACAAACAAAAATGTTTTCTTAATTTAATAATGTGCAGTCACTTAATTTAAGTGACCTGTCATTCTTAAATTAAGTGACTTTTCTCACTTAAATCAAGTGACTTTTTCTTCCTTAATTTAAGGAAGTAAAACTCACTTAAATTAAGTGACTTTCCGCACTTAAATCAAGTAACTATTTCTTTCTTAATTTAAGAAAGTAAAAGTCACTTAAATTAAGTGACTTTTCTCACTTAAATCAAGTAACTATTTCTTTCTTAATTTAAGAAAGTAAAAGTCACTTAAATTAAGTGACTTTTCTCACTTAAATCAAGTGAGTTTTCTCACTTTAATCAAGTAACTATTTCTTTCTTAATTTAACGATGGAAAAGTCACTTAAATTAAGTGACTTTTCTCACTTAAATCAAGTGAGTTTTCTCACTTAAATCAAGTAACTATTTCTTTCTTAATTTAAGAAAGTAAAAGTCACTTAAATTAAGTGACTTTTCTCACTTAAATCAAGTGAGTTTTCTCACTTAAATCAAGTGACTTTTCTTTCTCAATTTAAGTGATCTGCACATTCTTAAATTAAGTGACTGCACATTCTTAAATCAAGAAAACATTTTTCTCTGTGTAGAATATCATTAATTATATCACAATTTTTCAGATGTTGATATTATTTCCTTTTCCCATAGAGGGCATTACTTTTCGAAAGGAATTATCAAAGAGGGATGAATTGAGAGAGAGAGGGAGAGAAGAATAAAATGAAAGTATGGAATACCGGTCATTAGCTGTACTTATTGTGGAATGAAAAGGACAATAGATGTCGTTTGTTGAATTTCCCGTCGATCGACATTTCATCACAATGTATCGTTGATACATAAAATGGAACATAAACAGGTGAGTGTGTATGTAATCAATACGCGACCTTTTATATTTTCACGTACTTGCACTGACCAGCTCCGTTTTTTTAAAAGAATCTATACTCTATGTGCCGTTCCGATTATTTACGCTACCCGATCACGCATGCCTTTTTTGGCCAACCGAGCAGTTTATCTTTTTTCTTCTTTTATCTGCCCCAATTTCTTTTTCCCTCCTTCTAGATAGAACAGTCAGGTTCATTCAGTGCACCTTGCAGTAGTGCCAAAATGTAAAAATTCATGTTGCCAAAAATTTTACAACTTTTTCAAGGTATTCTGAAAGTGATAATTGAAATAATTTCTATGATTATCTGGGTCTCGGTGTAATTAATGAGAAATAATGAGCAATAGAATTTCTAAACGAAATTTTGGAATGAAGTATTTCATTTTTTATTTGTGAAGATGAAATTTTTTGTTTTGAATTTCATACACAGATAAAAAGGTTTTCTTAATTTAAGAATGTGCAGTCACTTAATGTAAGTGACCTGCCATTCTTAAATTAAGTGACTTTTCTCACTTAAATCAAGTGACTATTTCTTTCTTAGTTTAAGAAAGTAAAAGTCACTTAAATTAAGTGACTTTTCTCACTTAAATCAAGTGACTTTTCCTTTTTTAATTTAAGAAGGTAAAGCTCACTTAAATTAAGTGACTTTTCTCACTTAAATCAAGTAACTATTTCTTTCTTAATTTAAGAAAGTAAGAGTCACTTAAATTAAGTGACTTTTCTCACTTAACTCAAGTGACTTTTGCTTTCTTAATTTAAGAAGGTAAAAGTCACTTAAATTAAGTGACTTTTCTAACTTAAATCAAGTGACTTTTGCTTTCTTAATTTAAGAAGGTAAAACTCACTTAAATTAAGTGACTTTTCTCATTTAAATCAAGTAACTATTTCTTTCTTAATTTAAGAAAGTAAAAGTCACTTAAATTAAGTGACTTTTCTCACTTAATCAAGTGACTTTTGCTTTCTTAATTTAAGAAGGTAAAACCCACTTAAATCAACTGACTTTTCTCACTTAAATCAAGTGACTTTTTCTTTCTTAATTTAAGAAAGTAAAAGTCACTTAAATTAAGTGATTTTTCTCACTTAAATCAAATGACTTTTTCTTCCTTAATTTAAGAAAGTAAAAGTCACTTAAATTGAGTGACTTTTCTCACTTAAATCATGTGACTTTTTTTTTCTTAATTTAAGAAAGTGAAACTCACTTAAATCAAATGACTTTTCTTTCTTAATTTAAGTGACCTATACATTCTTAAATTAAGTGACTGCACATTCTTAAATTAAGGAAACATTTTTCTCTGTGTAATATTTAATGTCTCATTGTTGTCCATAGACTGATCGAAGAAAAGAGCCTGGAGTAGGTAATACATTTTCGTTGCATTACGTCAACGTCAAGAATTCTCGAATTTAATCGATTCTATCGAGAACCATTACCTCCTTGAATCTTTCCCAAACATCACAAAAAAAATAAGAAAATATCAGTCTTGAACTACAAAATATGTTTACAAATATTTTAATATATACAGAACAAGGTCACAACAACGTCATTTTAGGGAACTAACAATGAGTTGCGTTGTTTGGGTTGTCAGTAGAGGCCTTGGAAGCTGAAAAATTAGATGCGTGGAAAATCTATAAATAGAAATAAGCATGAAAGAACGGATGGAGGAAGAGGATTAAGGGTGAATGTACCTGAGTGTGCTGAGGGTGCAGTAGATGAGTAGGCGGAGCCAAATAGTTGCTGGCAAAGGGAGGCTGCGGTGTGGAAAAGCTAGGTGCAACGTTCATTGATCCGAAAATGTTGAGTTGGACAAAAGAGGGGGGGGGGGGAGGAGAGTGAAGAGAAAGGATTAGTAGGTGAGCAAAGCCGGTTCTGGATAAATGAAAAATTTTTTCCAGTGCTGCCACCTGCCTTTTTTTCCCGGCGTTAGTGCTGTATCGTAGAGCGTTGATGTGTGTGTGTGTGTGTGTGTGTGTGTGTGTGTGTGTGTGTGTGTGTGTGTGTATGTGTGTGTGTGTGTGCACATATGGTGATGAGGAGGCGGCGGGGGGGAGAGGGGTGAAGGCATGATGACGTAGTGATGACGAGGATGACGAGGAAGACGATCAGGTGTTCGTGTGTGTGTGTGTGTGTGTGTGTGTGGGAGGAAGCGACGAGCGAGAAGCGAGAAGCGAAGAGCGAGAAGCGAAGAGCGAGAAGCGAAGAGCGAGAAGCAAAAAGCTAGAAGCAAGGAGAGGGAGTTGAGAGGGAAGGGTGGGGTCAAATGATGAGTCTGAGCCATTAATGAGATATCTATGAAGAATATCCAGTTCAGTTGACGGTGAACTTTCAGTCATTATGAATCTAATGGATCCCATGAATTTAAATAAGTTGAGTGTGGATGAGAGGTTATCTCTGTATGAAGTGCCTCCGTATCAATCAAGTTATTTGGAGCTGGTGTCACAATACTATGGAGATGATGATGATGATGATCGCCGACCTGCGCGTATTTGGGAGTTTATCCAGGATGTGCTGGATTTGTCGAAAAATTTGCAACATCTAGAAGAGGAGCGAGAGGAGGAGGAGGAGGAGAAACATTCATTGAATGATTTCATAGACATCAAATCTAAGGTTCTCGATGACACTCTAAGGGATTTACTTATAAAGGTGGAGAATTTACTGGAAATGAAAGGAGCTATGAAATGGAAGCCAGGCTGCGAAGTACCTGCTGATTTCAATTTAAAATTATCAGCAATCATAGGATACCTGTATACTCTGAAAATCGATGCTCGATTACTAATTTTATCTCTGAAACATGAAGTAGAGGAGGAAAGAAAGAAAACTACTGTAACAATAAATGAATAAACAGATTATTTACTTAATATTATGATTTTTATTTCTCCATTTTGACAAGAACATTTTTTTTTCAATTATTACATATAAATATTTTTCTTTTAAATTAATTTTCTGACACTACCACTGAGTGGACTGTATTCCATTATTCGATCATGTAGAATTAAACAATAAGCTGCTGTATCATGGGGGAACGCTGCTACTGCTTCGAATTCTAGACGAATATCTACTGGTCCAGATTTCAAAAATTCATTCTGCTTTGAGCAGTCAATGATAATGAGAGGTGCGGTTGTTAAAAATTTCTTTCTATTTAATAGTGGCTCTGGTTCTTTGCCATAATAAGAATGTTGAAAATTAGCATACATATTGTAGAGAAGAGCATACTGATTATGAGCTATGTCCAAATTCAGATTTCCATATGGATAACTCTGAGAATTCAAAAATAATTTAATATCACGAACATTGCAATGATCAAATTCACTAGCATTCCCCTCATGATGATTTTTCCTATTGGTTTGAAATCCAACAATGACATAACGTGGCTTCTCCAATTGCGTAGAGCACTTGACCACCCAGACGTGTTTCGAGGCATTCGGCAACATCGGATACTCGTATAGTTCCCATGTTCGGAAACTCATTGAGATGGGTGTATCCTTGCTAATTTGATTCAGTAATTGAATTTTATGCGTATCAGCCACCTTGACATATGGAATGAGCCATTCAATTTTGTTGAGAGAAATTTTGAAATTTTCATGTACTGCACCCAGACCAGGTGGATTTTGCTTTACAGCATTGATATCAGTATGAGAACGTGTTAAAATCAATTCATGCTTAGCATTCACAATGATGCGTTGATAATCCTCAGCAAATCCCAAAATCATGCTGAGTGGTATGGAAATATCAAAATAGCCAGTATCATCTGTAATTTTCTCTTCTTCTCCAAGTATCCAGCCTGCATTTTCCAATACAGGCCATTGACTGGGGCTCTGAGAAATATAATTCTTCATGAGGGTTGTGAGGCCGACATTTTTACAACGATCAACTTCAATAGCATTCAGCTCATAGCGCACTTCCTCGAATAAGTGGCAAATGGCATTATTCACTAGAATAGTTTCCGTAACAGGAGTAGCCCCATTTTTGGTTAACCTTCCACAAATATGTAATGAACTCTTGCTGGGTAGTAGGCATAAATCTTGATGCTGCACAGCAATCCGAATTTCATCATTATTATTGAAAGTTGATGAAGCAAATGGCTGATGAGCATGAATCTCATAGTGTGCAATTGACTCATCAAAAAGAATGGGTTTCTGTATTTTTAAGATTTGATCCATGGCAAATGACAGGCGACAATTAGGCAGCAGCAGCAATTTATTTTAACTTTTTTTTCTTTCTGCGAAGTTTTAGACCCAGAGTCTTTAGGAACTTGACGTTGTCCGAGGTTAACGGCTTCACTGGTATCTGATGACTGTTCTGCTTTGGGCATGATATCTGCTCTTTATAACTCTTCCCCACTTTTCTCTTTCTACTCTCGAATACAATACCCATACTCATGTAGCCTTTACATGTAAGCGTATGGTTATGACTTCTCCACGAAAATTTACTAAGTGCCCGTCTTGATCCACAAGTTTTAATTGTAAGCGACTTATTGATTGAACGACGATTGGCAGATAAATGACATTGGCTGGAACTTCGATGACCTTATATCCTGGTGGAACAGTGGGGAAGAATTCATGTATAGTATGGACTCTCTCCCCATTCATATATGCTCCGCTCGTGATATTGCACTCTACTCGCAATGAATTAACATGAATAATGGATACAGGCATTTCCGATTGATGGACCACGTCACTGAGGATTATTTGAGGTAAAAATCCAAGCATAGAGCCAATGGAGTCTTTTGGCACAAAATTGATCCATTTGCTGCAAGATATTTCAGTTCTAAGTGTATTATTATCAGCTTTTAACTTGAACGACACCTTCTCTTCTGCTAATTTTTTCACTAAATACTGCTCAATGTCTTCAATTTCATAATTTCCAGTGGGAATGATGATAATGTATTCATCACTTTCATCTCCAAAGTAAAATTTATTATTCCCCTCATCAATATTTGGAATAGAATTAAATGTTAACAGTTCAACTAATCCTAAGGTATGTTTTTTCACTGATGATAGTTCAATTGGTGGAAAGTAATGAGCCTCTAGAATGGAGGATGTGCCACTCAATGTTAATGTAAAAGAATCGTCCATTATCATGGTTCTCTGTCAACTAACTGAATAATAAAAATGTCTCAAGATTTTATATTTATTTCGCCTGTGAGAAACTTCAAACACAAATGTCCACATATTACAGTATCAAAATCTTGATGTTTTGTATAATTATATTGTACTAAACTACCAGCACCGAAGTACTTGATAAGATCGTTAGGTGGTTTGAGATTACCGAAGCTATCGAAGTATATTATCTCTTCATTCTTCTTCATGTATGCAACCCAATGAGTACCAGGTCCATTCTTATCATCGAGATTTACAATGGCTGATTCATATTTTCGAGGACCATTATTGGGTAAGCCATTCCTCATATAAACACCCCGAAAATATGGAACTCGTAGGGATTTTGCAAATTTCAACAAATCAACATCAGTGAGAGCACGGTGTGGTAGTTTTATCAGTTTTTTGGACGTAGATGTAGACCCAGACCTTCTTTATAAGGTTTCAGATACAATCCTTTGCCCAGAGAAATTTCTTCCATTGCACGATTATGTCGCTGACTCTCTCCAAGTGCTGATTTCGCTGTTTTTACATCATTTATAGCTTTTGTAATGCCTGCAACGCCACCAGCCAGAGCACCAGTGGCACTAAGACCAGCGAAAAGTGGTATTAAAAATGCTGGTAAAATGCCACCAATTTTCGTAGGAAGAGGAATAATACGTGCTGACGATTTAACTTTATTTTTTCCCCCAGCTTCTTTGACTATCATACGAGCACCTCTCAACGCTGACTTCACAGCCCCCATATCAGGGTTCATAGATTTTTTTGCAGCAGCAACAATACGACTCAATGGGATTGTCCGTTTACGACTTTTCCTCCCCTTCTTCTTCTTTCTCAATCCTTTCCCAGTTTTTCTCTTCCTCTTTCTCACACTTTTCTTACTTCCCCCTGCACCTTGGGCTCCCATACCAAATCGTCGTTTCAATTTCATGGTTTTCGCTATAGTCCAAGCAGTAGCCTTTTCTCCAAGCCTAGCATCCGATGCGTGTGTACGATCCTCAGCTTTCTCAGCTAAAATTCTATCAGCTTCGTGTCTTGCTGCTAAATTTTCCCTATTTTTGGAATAAGCTATATCATGCTCTTTACATGCGGTATCCAATGGATTAATACCAGGATCACCACGGGCCAATCGTTTAGCTAACTTTGTACCAGGCCCGCAATACTGATAACCTGGCACATGTAATTCAAATGGCAGATTATTAATAACTCGATTAACGACACCTTTACCGCGATGCTCTTTTTTACATATACGCATGTTCGTGGTCAGGCGAAAACTAACGTTAAGCATATAAGTATCACGTATTTATAGCTTACAACGTTAGTCAACGAAATGGAGTTCACACAACAAAAAGTCAAACTTCCTATTATTAATTTTGATGAGATCGTTCAAACGAGAAAAGCAATGAAGAAGAAAAAGCGGCATGGCCTCTTGTTACCGCATAGTGTACGTGCAGTGATTTGTGGTCCATCCAATTGTGGTAAGACCAATGCTCTTTTTGCTCTCATCATCCATCCAAATGGCTTGAGATTCGAAAATGTATATGTTTATTCGAAGTCTCTAAAACAACCAAAGTATGAGTTCTTGAAGAAGCTCTTGGAGTCAGTGAAGTCGATAGGCTACTTTCCGTTCAATGATCATGATGAAGTTGTAAAACCTGAAGATGCAAAACCTAATTCCATCATCATATTCGATGATGTCGCATGTGAGAAGCAAGATAATATGCGTGCATTTTTTTGCATGGGGCGTCATAGAGACGTAGATTGTTTTTATTTATGTCAAACATATGCACACGTTCCCAAACATCTAGTTCGTGATAATTCAAATCTCCTCATGCTATTCCGTCAAGACGAAATGAACCTAAAGCACATATATGATGATCATGTGAATACCGATATGTCATACACACAGTTTAAAGAATTATGCTCAGCTTGCTGGAACGTTGGTAAGCATCAATTTGTTGTGATTGATAAGGATAGTGAGCTGAATGGAGGGAGATATCGTAGAGGATTCGATTGTTTTATAACAATAAATAAGGAATAAGCTGGTGGGATTACATCAGTATCCTCATGAACTCAGATGTGAAAACATGCGTACTAAAGAATTATCAGAAGAATCCAACGTTTTGCATCACATTGCCAAGGCAAGTGAGGCAATTCGTCGAAAATACAAAATGATTAAATTGGGTAGAAATTCTACTGAAAATGCTATGACAGAAGTTTTGAAACCTGTCATCACTCCTCTGGAAAAGCTGATTAGTCAAACGGAGAATCAAAATCGTATGGACAATCAGGGGAGAGCTGAATCAAAGATGGAATTAGTGCCTATCAATCCTCCTGAGAGAGATTCATTCATGACTGCACTATCAGATGATAGTCCTCCCGACCAAGATACCACTTTCACGAGTACTCCACTTTCTCATGAAGCGTCACACAATCGTCATCATCATCATCGTAGTCGTCGTCGTCGTCCTGGTCATCGTCAACATTTTGATGAATCATTATTATTAACACCGATATTGTCAGCATCACAACCATCAACATCATCATTATCCGTTGGAGAGCACACCGTAATTTCTGGTGCACCTATTGCTACGGAAAATCTTCTACGAAAATATTTGAAAGAATTGGGAACTGCTCGTGGAGTCACGTTGGATACGCGTTATGGGGTACGTAAGTTATCTAATACCTTGAAAATTGGCGATTCTGTGGTGACATTCGATGGAACGTCTATGTCACTGAAGAATGAGAAATACCAATTGACGCCTGGTCTGATTGAGCTAATCTTCAAAAAAACACCAGACATGGACAGTGTAACAGCAGCAGATGAGGAAACTTATCGGAGAATAATACATACTACTAACGCTCATCGGAAATTTTATTATTCAGATGGAGAAATCCGAATGAGTAATTTAACGAAAATGAAAATTTTTCTAGAAAATTCGTCTAAATCACAAAAAACTGGGAAATCTTTACTTCCTGAGTATATGATTGCTCCTAGAAACATACTGGATGAGAAAATTGACTATGTTTATTGGGATAATCCCAATGAATTGATTGAGCGACTGCGTTTACTCATGGCAGCCAAAAAAGCTGGCAACATGAGTCATACGAATGAGATAATGTCTATAGTTGAGGAATTACGAGAAACTGGCATTGTATATTAGAATTCGTTCTCAATGTATAACTATCAGTTGAATCATGAGTGTTGATGTGTTTGGACATCAATTATCATTGAGCTTTGGTAAAAATTCTGCTTCCACTAGACCAGGTCGACCAGGCATAGGCTTCAAATGGACTGATGATGGAAATTATGATATTGAAAGTAGGAGACTATGTAATGTAGCTGACTGTAGAGAAAATTCTGATGCTGTTACCCAGCAATTTCTCAAGGAATACATAACACAAGAAGTACAAGCGATTCGTCTGGAGTTGGGAGCAGTGAAACAAAGTTTGGAAAGTATCAAAAATACTGTAGAATCACTTCAGAAAACTCACACGGATAATATTGAAGCAGTCCACCAAATCGAAAATCGATTGAAGAAACAAGCTCGAAAAATTACATCATTGATAAAATTCAATGAAATCGCAGAAGGGAGTCGTAGCAGAGGAACTCCATAAGCCTGCTCGACGTAACTACACACGCAGACATGTTGTTATACGTGGACTGGATGAAACTTGGCAGGCTGATTTGGTGGATATGTCTGCATATGCTCATGACAATAAAGGTTATAATTATCTCCTTACTATTATTGATATTTTCTCTAAGTATGCCTGGTCTGTTCCATCAAAAACCAAGAATGGTAAGGATATTACTCAAGCCATGAAATCGGTGTTAAAACAGGGGCGTATTCCAAAGAATTTACATGTAGATCAAGGAAAAGAATTTTATAATAAAAATTTCAATGCTCTAATGGAAGAATATGGAATCAATATGTATTCAACCTATAGCAACCTTAAGGCATCGATCTGTGAACGTTTTAATCGCACGTTGAAAAATAAAATGTGGCCTCTCTTTACTCTTAATGGCTCATACAAGTGGACTGGTATTTTGAACGACTTGATGTTGAAATACAATGACACCAAGCACCGTACCATCAAAATGAAGCCTAGAGATGTTAATAGGAAAAATGAGAAATACATTTTACATCATGTTTATGGAGCGAAAAAAACGAAGAGCACCAAAATTACGTTCAGAGCTGGTGATAAAGTACGCATAAGCAGGTATAAAACAATCTTCGAAAAAGGCTACACCCCTAATTGGACAACAGAAATATTCACAATAAGTGAAGTAAAAAACACAAATCCTATCACATATAAGCTTGTTGATATTAATCAGGAGCCCATTGAAGGAGGATTTTACCAAGAAGAGCTGAGTAAAGTAAAATATCCTGAAATATATCTAATTGAAAAAGTATTAAGGAAGCAGGGTAATAGAATGTTTGTGAAATGGTTGGGTTTCGATGAAACACATAATAGCTGGATAAATATCAAGGATGAAGTATCATGATTGATATTCCATGAATAATTTTATGCGATATGTAAGGAATAATTTTTTATTGAATATAACCATGAGGTACAGTATCGGTACAGTTTTCCAGCAAAATCCTCTTATCATCGTGAGAGCTTAGCGCTAATTTTTCTTTCTGACATATTGTATATACATTATGTCGCTTACTTCGGATTGTATATTGATCTTTTGTAATTTTCACATGATTAAATAAACAATTTTTATAATCATCGAATGTTATTTTCTTCAACGTTGATCCTTTCACACCTTTTGCCCGTTTCTTCACTTCAGGATCATCCAACACTTTGAAACTATACATTTTAGCCCTCAATCCTACAAATTCCGTCATAATTTTCCCCTTACACTCATCTTTCATCAAGCCAAGCACTTTTTTATTCATCCTCGGCACTCCATAGATATTGTCTTCCGGATAATCAGACGTGTCGAACCTCTCGATGTCTCGTTTGATATAATCATATATATTTGGCACTGTAAATTCATATAAAAGACTATCCGTATCAGTGTACATTAATTTAGCTTTCTCGAGAAATACACTCTTCACATAATTATAATGAAAGTCATAAATGAATATTTTAGATAAATCGAGAATGGAGAAACCAATATATATTGGTTTATTGAGGAGTATTTGTGTTCGTTTTAACTCGATGAGTACAAGATTTCCCTCATCAAAAATGATACTACTATGAAAATTCGGTTTTGCAATATATTCTCTGGCTCCATAACGTCCTTCCCATGTAGAGACAAGTTTAACGATTTTTTGCTTCCTCACATTTTCCATAGTTTTACCGAATACAGCGTTATTCATGAGTTTGAAGAAATTTTTTTCAAACTCATTCGTCGAACTCATTCGCATTTCTGTATTCAAATCTATATAGGGCTTAAGCCAGGCAGCTTGCTTGAATTTTAAGATTCGATGGATCTTCGTTAATTTCAAACCTAATTTCAAGTACTGTTTCAAGTTCCTATAATGTATCACATATTGTTTTTTTGGATAAAATGTAGTCATCAACTTTACATTTTTACTGCCAGGAGGTGCGAAATGCTCTGGACACAATGGTAAATCTTTATGATTCTCCTGAAGTTCCTCCGGATAATCCAAATCTACTTCAAGAATGTATCCCACTGAATTATCATCATTTATGTGAGAGACCTCAAATCCATCTACATTTTCCCATTCGAATGCTCCATATGGTAAATACTCTGACATTGCGGCGCCATACAAGTTATTTACATCAAAATACATGAGATAAGATTCTGCTTTTTCCTCATCAAATTCCTCCCCCATGTATCGATTATTTGCTGAAGCATATCGATTGGTACACTGAGCCACACCACCTCGAATACCTTTTTCAATGAACAACAGTTTCTCTGGATCAGTGAAAAGTTCAAGCTCAATAGTTGTATACTTCAACATAGCATCAAAAGCGAATCCTGGAGCAGTATAGTAATGCAATGGATCAAGCTTATACACAGACAAACATTTATGTCTGAAATTTTCAAAGATATCGGCTAGTAGTAAGACATCAGTTTTTAAATATAAATCAGAGTATTCACCAAGTGTCGTAATTTTGAATTTATTCCACACTTTCACAGCATGTGCATACTCTTTTTCAGATATTCCTATGCCACTGAGCTTAGAATAAAATGCTTGTATCGCTGGTAATTGAGATTCATCAAGTTTTTCCCAATTATCTACGTATTCATAAGGAAATACACCTTTACGAATTAATAATTGAAATTTTTCCTCATCATTATCACAATGCTCTCGTACAATAACTTTGTTTGCAGCATCTAAATCTGAGGCTAATTTTTCCAAGCTTTCCGACATGAATCGAAATGAATCAATGAATTTCAAGTTTACATTTGATTCAGGAAGTCGTTTCTTGAATGCAATGTATCTCTCTTTATTCACTGGTAAGAGACTTAATTCACCTTCGAAGCCATTTGCTAAGTCTTTAATTAAAAAGTGTGAATCATAACCAGAAAGATTGTGAAATACTATTGGAATATCAAAAGACGTTTGATAATTCAAATTACATCCAGCATGAGCCGGACCACGATATTTCCCCGTAAAGTGACAATGATCACGATGTCTTATAGCTGTAGGTGTAAATGGTTGCTCACAAATGTGACAAATTGGAGCATTCTCAAAATTGTCTGATTCATCCGATGTCAGCTGGTCCATTGGTGAAATATTCTTGGAGTAAGAAGATACGATTCCTCCGATTTTCTGTAGCTCTCCAACAAACCATTTTATACAGTTTTCTCCACGGTGTAATTTGAATTCTGATAAATTTTTATTGTATGAACAGTGCAAATAAAATGCAATACTATATGGTACATGTTCTTGATACATTTTCTCATCATTTGTAGCTTTTAAAAGACACTCCAGATCGGCATACACAACGAATGGTACAGCTTCCTTATATTTATAATTCTTGAAGCGCAATATTTTTTGTTCTTCGTTCGGTAGTAGCATTCTACACTTATTAATTGTAAAGCAATCCTCTTTATGATTTCCATAACTTTTCTCTGACTGAAAGTGACACAAGCATCGATCACAGAGAAACATATGATGCTGATGATTGGAAATTTGAGAGCTCACTAGCCTTGAAAGATTGCGAATCCAGGCAAAATGATAAATACTTTGCATATCTGCCCCTACAAATACATTTGTACATAGTAGGAATAAATGAATCGTTGATATGACTGATTGTTCCTTACTCAAGTAAAAAGGTACGATCTGCTCAGTATCATTATTATCTATTCCATAAACATTGATGGATAGTCCATTAAGTTTTTCGAATTTTGATATTTCTCTCAGTGATATGGGGAATTTTATGCCTTGACAATTAAGCTGACGATTCGTTTGAGGTAATGTTGCCACTGTATAATGAGGATATGAACTAGTTGAACAGGAGTTTCGAGTAACTGGATAAAGTGCTGCTATCACTGACCATAGAAAACAATGGTCATCCATGTTCTTGATATTTACGACGGCCTTTTTCAATTGAATACGAGATGGCAATTGAATATATGTAGACTCTCCAGCCCTAAATGGAACGTATTTATTGATATTCATTAAGAGATTCATAATCTCAGTGAGTGTCCATCCAGAATCACGTCCTTGAAAATCCTCAACTTTTTTCATTAATATTTCCACTATATTCTCTTCGAACCAGTCCTCTATGTCCGTAGCAGGTAAGATGAGAGAATTTTTAGTATTAAAGTATTTGGTTTCTTCAAAATTCGCACCGTCTTTCATGAGTTGATATTTACATGCCAAAATTCCATTCACTTTCACGCTACCTACTTGATTTAGCAAAATCTTCAATTGTTCCTTAGTTAATACTTTGGCATCGTTAAAGAATAATCTCAACTCTTTGTGATGTAAATTCACTATAACACCGGTACGCATTCGCCCC
Source organism: Aleiodes alternator (assembly GCA_963921955.1). Lineage (NCBI taxonomy): Eukaryota > Metazoa > Arthropoda > Insecta > Hymenoptera > Braconidae > Aleiodes > Aleiodes alternator. The sequence goes on from OY998103.1 coordinate 12,182,650, forward strand.
TGAAAAACCGATTCTGCATCTTTCCAACGCACACGTTCAGTAATTTCTTCCTCAGACGTTGAATCTGATATTGCTCCACCTCTTTTCTGCTTCACTTTGAATTTTTCCTGGATCGAGTGGAGATTTGCAATTGCAGATTGCAAAGAATTTTTCTCCCCGTAGGATAGAGTCACGGTTTTTTGAACTTTTGAGAAAAGTTTGATATAATGTTCACACCAGGTGATCCATGACTCAATATCTTGCACTGTAGTATTTTTATAATAATATTCTAAAATACTAATGACTCTAGCACAATTTTGCAAATCCATGTTTTTCTTATACTTATGACGATTATTAAAAAACTGAGATATTTCAGTCTCTGTTCCATACTCTTATAGGAGTCATAAACCCGAATTTCGATTTTTTTTCATTCTTTCGCAATATCAATTTCTGCGAATTAGTCATAATGCGTCATGTGTGAGGTCTACATTTGATGCTCCTTCCGCAACTCTTTCCGCATTCCAGACACTCAAACATACATACATACATACATACATACATACAAATACACAGCTCTATCCTTTAAAAGCAGCGTGGTCCATCAGCATATACTTCATTATTATCTCGTAAGCCTTGCTATAAGCTGTTCACAAATATTACTATTCTTTTCTTGGTTTCGAAAAAATGCATAACAGTAAAATTAATGACATTGCGCGTATAGCTAATTATTTACCGACAAAAAAGTTGGGAGAGCTGGTTAGAGATCATGCCTACCAAGTGACTGCATTCAGAGTGCAGAGTACACGATATGGAGCAAAAGTTATGTGCACATTGGATGGAGAATTCACCATTTTTCTACCTCAACGACTCACTGCAGCCTTCCTGGAAGATTCAGAAGAAATGGAGAAACATAAGACGCTAGCAGCAGATAATCGACTTGAAATCAAATTTCTCGAAGGACTGTATAACCCATGTATTTTTATTTATAAAGAGCCGGCGAATATTTTGTAATAAAAAAGTAATAATATAAACGCGCATGAATTATGTAGTAGAGAGAGAAATTGATACATACATTTCATTTGAATGAAAAAATAAATAAATTGAAATAATACAATGTTTTTTTGTTTTTTTTAATTAACAGTCCATGAAAAAAGAAAAAGTTACATAGATAATTATGATATTATGTGTGTGTGTGTGTGTGTGTGTGTGTTGTCTGCAAATGTTTGAATATATATATATATATATATATATATATATATATATATATATATATATATATATATATATATATATATGAATTTCACATGGACACTTTTGGTTAAATATATCTTTTTTATTCCTTTTGTTCTGCAAGCAGTCTCTCCAATCTGAAAACAAAAAAATAATCAAAAAATTAAAAAATTTCCCCAAATGTATTAAAATATTACCAATTAAAAAATGTAGATAAGTCTCTAAATTTTTCAATCGGGAATAGAAGAAGAATACTGATAGAAAATAAAAAAATACCTCATTTTTCACGCTGTTCAGCATCCAAAATTGTCCAAATAGCAGTTTGGAGCTGCTCAACATATTTAACAGCTTCAGCAGCTTCCTCCTTCTTCTCAATCAAAATGAGAAAGCTGATGAATTCAGCCAATCGTCCTGTTACTGCATGTTTCTATGGAAAAAAATTGAAATTTAAGTATTTTTTTATTTTAGGATTTTTTAAATTAAAAAATATCTTAGAAATGAGAAAAATGATAATTTCTTTGTAGCTTATATTATTTTATCCCCATAACTCCTATTTATCTCTCTCTCTCTCTCTCTTTCTCTTCTCATGGATTCAGAAATATATTTGAAAACAAAAAAAAAAAATCGATCAAATCTAGTCCCCTTAAGAAAAAAAATTGAAATTGACATTTGAATAACTCTATCTTTTTTTGAATTTTTTATTGATATAACTCTTATTTTTCCCAAGAAGAAGAAGAAGGAGAAAAATCTGTCACTAAAAAATTCTCATCTTAATTTTTCTAAGATAATGCACGAATAGACTCATTTTCTTTCTCTTTTGAGAGTTCATTATGGAAGATTATGGACAAAATTAATTTCATTTTTGTTAAGGAGTTTTTTTCTTTTTTTTTTCGTAGAATAAATGACTATAGAAATGATTCAGTGAATAAATAGAAAATTAACTTACTGAGTATCCATAGTAATGTGGACCTAGAAAAGCCTTGAACTTGATTACAAGATTCAAGGGTACAGGAAGATGTCCAACATAATCCTGCAATTTTTCTGCATTCTTCTCCCTCAATTCTTCACTCTCATCTATCCACCACAATTCTTTTTCACGTAATTCCTCCTCAGCAGTCATCTGAGAGAAATCGAATCTTCTAGAACACATTTTTTCTCAATTCACTTAAAAACTTTTCGATGTAGAATATTCAAAGAGCAATGGAGAACTAACTAGAGCACCCGAAAAACTCAGTCGAAAAAATGTTTCTCTCTCTTTCTCTCTCATTCTACAATGCTGCCCATTGTTTCTCCTAGTGAGCCGCCGCAGCGTCGTAGAATTCCCCTGGTGACGAGCTACCATGGGGGGAGCACGTAGTGGAGAAGCATGGAGACGAGAGGCGGAGAAGAAGGAGGGGTGGAGCAGCAGTGTGAAACACAGTGCATGAATTTCACTCTTAATTTCATGTTAGATTACTTGAACTTGAAGCTAGCCAGCACGGAGAGAGGAAACTGTAGCAGAAGAGCAGAGAGGGAGAGTAAGAAGTTGGGGGGGGGGGGGGGAAGAGGGGTGGTGTAAACCTGAAGCTAGCCTGCATGTTTTGGAGATTATAGAGAAGAAGTGTAGAGCAGGAGAGGAGGGAAGGAAGGGGAGTGAAACTAATAATACGAAAAAAGTCCATGAATGATCTACTGCATAGAATTTTCATATTTTTTTAATTGAAATTTCGAAAATACATCAATAAAAAATATTCTTTATTTTCAACACCTTTCATTTCTTTTAATTTCTCATTTTTGTTTTTAGCGAAACCAAATGTTGAACTTTTACTGCATATTTTACAACTGAAACAGAAAAATTAATATTAGAATAATAATGCATGACCCTGATTGAAATTATCAAATTAATGAGAAAATATATTGAAAATTACCTCTGGATATAGATTGATCCGATTTATATTAATTGAAGAAGATGCTTCAGTATCTGAATGAACTGGCTCGAAGAAAACATTACCATGAGGGCACATATTAAGCCGTGTACGAACCCCAGCTATAGTTATGAACGTACCACCTCGTTTCTCATGTTTCTTCAAGACATTAACCACAAGTTTGGAGAGTCTTTCTTCAGAAAACTCCTCCTTCCATACTTGTGGTATAAAAACACGAATTGGTTCTACACTCTGCTCACACTCATAAGTATTTTCTGCCAATAGTTGCACCCCACCTGATGATAGATTTTCAGCTGATTGGGATATATCATTCAGCTGTGAATGATTAGCTGAGCTAGAGAGTTCAAGTGAATTTATTTCTTCACTTGATTTTTCCTCATTCACTTGTCCTTGATTTTCCACTGTTTCGGGTACTTTTATTATGGATTGTTGACTCATCAATAATTGTGGAGATCCACTACTGATTATAACACTTGGACGCTGAGATATTTCCTCTCCATTGATAATATTGGGAATGGAAGATGACTCAACAACAACAACAGCCTCATCTACTGCTACTTCTTGTTTAATCACCTGATCACTTGTAGATGACGCAGGGCTCGGAGGTGGTGCAATAATCCCTGATGTAGCTCTCATTTCCACAATTTCTGGGCTTGTTGGTGACTCAGGTGCCTCAATGACATCTGGCGTAAGTCCCTTATCTATTGCTTCTGGGCTTGCAGGTGACTCGAAAGTTTCTGGAGCGAGTCCTTGATCTATCAACTCTGGACTTGTTGGTGACTCGAAACTTTCTGGTGCAAGTCCTCGATCTATCGGCTCTGGACTTGTCGGTGACTCAATAATTTCATCTACCACTTCTCCAATCGTATCAATCTCTTCAGCTGCTTTGAGGGCTTCCAGCATAGTCTCCTTGCTATTTATCTCTGGATCCATTGATAATTCTTCTATCTCCATGAATTCTGATTGTTTCATCATCTCTGAATTTTCGTTCAGCTGTTCAGGCTGTGAAACTTCCAATGAGTCATGAGATTCTTCTTCTGAATTGATTGAAATCGCAGATTCTGGCAATTCAATGACTGATTGAACTGAAGATACTGATGATTCTATTCCATTCTCATCTGCAGATGCCAGTTCTTCGTCGTTTTTTTCATCCATTTCTCCAGCCACTGATGCCTCTGATGTATCGGACATGTCACCAGTTTCTTCCTCATTCTCCACTACTCCCCCCTCCTCCTCCTCCTCTTCTTCCTTTTCCTCAAATTCATTCACTTTGGTAACTATCTCGGATAAGCCTCTAGCAATACGACGTTTCTTACTCGGTGAAGACTCTGAACGCTGTTTAATTAATTCGATAATCTTTATTATTTCAATAATTTCCGGTGATAAATCGCGAACACGCGCAGAATTTGAGGCCATCTTTCTTCGTGACATTTTTATTATGAAAAAAAAAAATTCAAATAAATACGGAGTAACGCTCTAATTCACTATCGATCTTACACGATTGGTGTTTCTTATTAGAATGATTCTCTGGAGGCATGACCCTCTACTTAAATAGTATTTATGAAAAAAATTAAGTAAAAAGAGAGAACAATATACCTCTAGAAGTCCAAGCAATGAGCTCGCGTCTAAGGAATGTCAAATTATTTTGATGAAGTGTGGTGGTGGTGGTGGAGACAGGGAGAGGAAAGAAATAAAAAACATTTTCAAAACATCAGAATTGGATATTATAAAAGATTTATTTTTCTCTGAGTATAACTCTGTGTGTGTGTGTGTGTGTGTGTGTGTGTGTGTGTGTGTGTGTGTGTGTGTGTGTGTGTGTGTGCTTGTGTGTATGTAGCAATACCCGATACAAATTATATCATCCGATTTATTTCGCATCCTTTCCAAGATTCCAAAGTATATGAAAAATGATGAACAACTTTATCATGTAAGCCCCGAATGACCATTTCCAGCCAAAAATAAGTGGACACCCATAACTGCACAGTTATGGATCTTCAACTTTTTCTGGCCGGAAATGTGCATTCAGGAGCCTACATGATATCATTGATCCTCATTTTTCAGCTACTTTGAAATCTTGAAAAAGATACAAAATAAAGGAAGAATACCATTTGCAACGTTGATTCTTACTACAACAGTTCCCCTCCACGGAGAATTTCTATTGTGTGTGTGTGTGTGTGTGTGTGTGTGTGTGTGTTTACATATGATCAGAGCAATCAGATTTCCAATTTTTTACGTACGTCGGTACAAATGTTATAAAATCATGCTCACATACATGATATCTTGCTGCTACTTTATTAATGACCAAATACTGATCAGCTGAATATTTTGCAGATTTGCGTACTTGTGCAATGAGTTCTTGAAATTTATCACTACCGATAGCATCGCTCCATTCATGTGGGATGGAGACACGATACAGTTCAGGCCCTATGCCTGGCTTCTTGTTTTTCTCATAGAAAATCTCACCGCTTTTCTTTACAATGAGTTTGGCTGTAGTGTTAGCCACAGTAATGGATATATCGAGGGAAGATGTTCGATGTTTTATCAGAGCCTCATTGGTGATGTCGATCAAATCCGAGTCGGATAACTGATTCATCCATTCCATAGGTAAATTTACCTTAACTGCATGAGGCTTATGATTCAGCTGGAGATTGAGGGTGTGATAAACTCTATCCATTTTTGTGGAAGAATGTCTGACTCCTATGATTGCTTGCTGTGGAAAAATAAGAAATTTCAAGTAATTAGTGAATTCTCAAAAAAATATATATAAAAATTCGATTATCTGAAAAATTATGCAAAAATTACCTTAAGAATTTTGGGTATGATGAAGAGAATTTCCCTGCTCTTTCAACACTTTTGGTTAGAATGAAGAAATTGTTGGTACTCCACGATTTTATATGTTCACGCAAAATTTGGAAAGTGGGGGCGAAAAGTTATGCTCAGAGTCCTCTGCAATCCATATTACATCAACTGCCCCTCGAACTGTCCTCCTCATTTACCGGAACAATAAAATACTTTGTTTTGCCTTTGACCGTAGCACAGACTTTTTTATTTTTTATTCACGATCACCCACAATGCTATGGATCAGATCGCAATTGGAGAAGCCACGTTATGTCATTGTTGGATTTCAAACCAATAGGAAAAATCATCATGAGGGGAATGCTAGTGAATTTGATCATTGCAATGTTCGTGATATTAAATTATTTTTGAATTCTCAGAGTTATCCATATGGAAATCTGAATTTGGACATAGCTCATAATCAGTATGCTCTTCTCTACAATATGTATGCTAATTTTCAACATTCTTATTATGGCAAAGAACCAGAGCCACTATTAAATAGAAAGAAATTTTTAACAACCGCACCTCTCATTATCATTGACTGCTCAAAGCAGAATGAATTTTTGAAATCTGGACCAGTAGATATTCGTCTAGAATTCGAAGCAGTAGCAGCGTTCCCCCATGATACAGCAGCTTATTGTTTAATTCTACATGATCGAATAATGGAATACAGTCCACTCAGTGGTAGTGTCAGAAAATTAATTTAAAAGAAAAATATTTATATGTAATAATTGAAAAAAAAATGTTCTTGTCAAAATGGAGAAATAAAAATCATAATATTAAGTAAATAATCTGTTTATTCATTTATTGTTACAGTAGTTTTCTTTCTTTCCTCCTCTACTTCATGTTTCAGAGATAAAATTAGTAATCGAGCATCGATTTTCAGAGTATACAGGTATCCTATGATTGCTGATAATTTTAAATTGAAATCAGCAGGTACTTCGCAGCCTGGCTTCCATTTCATAGCTCCTTTCATTTCCAGTAAATTCTCCACCTTTATAAGTAAATCCCTTAGAGTGTCATCGAGAACCTTAGATTTGATGTCTATGAAATCATTCAATGAATGTTTCTCCTCCTCCTCCTCCTCTCGCTCCTCTTCTAGATGTTGCAAATTTTTCGACAAATCCAGCACATCCTGGATAAACTCCCAAATACGCGCAGGTCGGCGATCATCATCATCATCATCTCCATAGTATTGTGACACCAGCTCCAAATAACTTGATTGATACGGAGGCACTTCATACAGAGATAACCTCTCATCCACACTCAACTTATTTAAATTCATGGGATCCATTAGATTCATAATGACTGAAAGTTCACCGTCAACTGAACTGGATATTCTTCATAGATATCTCATTAATGGCTCAGACTCATCATTTGACCCCACCCTTCCCTCTCAACTCCCTCTCCTTGCTTCTAGCTTTTTGCTTCTCGCTCTTCGCTTCTCGCTCTTCGCTTCTCGCTCTTCGCTTCTCGCTTCTCGCTCGTCGCTTCCTCCCACACACACACACACACACACACACACACACGAACACCTGATCGTCTTCCTCGTCATCCTCGTCATCACTACGTCATCATGCCTTCACCCCTCTCCCCCCCGCCGCCTCCTCATCACCATATGTGCACACACACACACACATACACACACACACACACACACACACACACACACACACACACACACACACACATCAACGCTCTACGATACAGCACTAACGCCGGGAAAAAAAGGCAGGTGGCAGCACTGGAAAAAATTTTTCATTTATCCAGAACCGGCTTTGCTCACCTACTAGGATTGCTATAGCATACTGGGTTGTTGAGCTAGCTTGTGTCGACGCCCAAGAAGCTCCTGGCCGATGCCCCTCTCTTTTTCACTCTTCCCGAAAAAAGCACAAAGAGGCAAACCGAAACAAAGAAAAGAAAAAACTGAGACATGAAAAAAAAAACATGCGCTATGATCCCAGATTAATTCAACATGGCAGTATATTTTCTCATTTCGACTGACAGGAGCTTTTCTGTCAAGTTGCAACTATGAAGTAACCAATTTCTATTGTAATTTATCACACTGGCAGCTTTATCAAGTATTACAAATGTGTCAATTAATTTAGAATTCTTAGATTCAAGTGTACTGTCACATAGAAATTGAAGCTACACAGAGAAAAATGTTTTCTTAATTTAAGAATGTGCAGTCACTTAATTTAAGTGACTTGCCATTCTTAAATTAAGTGACCTTTCTCACTTAAATCAAGTGACTTTTTCTTTCTTAATTTAAGAAAGTAAAACTCACTTAAATTAAGTGACTTTTTACACTTAAATCAAGTGACTTTCCTCACTTAAATCAAGTGACTTTTTCTTTCTTAATTTAAGAAAGTAGAACTCACTTAAATTAAGTGACTTTTCTCGCTTAAATCAAGTGACTTTTTCTTTCTTAATTTAAGAAAGTAAAACTCACTTAAATTAAGTGACTTTTCTCGCTTAAATCAAATGACTTTTTCTTTCTTAATTTAAGAAAGTAAAACTCACTTAAATCAAGTGAGTTTTCTCATTTAAATCAAGTGGCTTTTTCTTTCTTAATTTAAGAAAGTAAAACTCACTCAAATTGAGTGACTTAATTCACTTAAATCAAGTGACTTTTTCTTTCTTAATTTAAGAAAGTAAAACTCATTTAAATCAAGTGAGTTTTCTCACTTAAATCAAGTAACTTTTCCTTCTTAATTTAAGTGACCTGCACATTCTTAAATTAAGAAAACATTTTTCCCTGTGTAAGTTTTATCATGCAAGAGCTTTTCTTGTTTTCCATTTTTTTTTTTTTTTTCAGCATCCCCATTTCTGCCTGTATTATAATCTCCTCATGTTCGTTCAATGAGTAAAGATGGTTTTGAAGGAAAAAAGGAGCAATGGAGAACAATAAATGCAGAAGTGGCTTATCGAAAGATCCTCCTTCCATCTCGCCCTATTGGAATGAAAAATTCCGCAATATACATGTGTATGCATGTACAGAAAGATACTTCAACATTTTGGCGGATGTCCAAAAGGTCTGTAGGTGATTTTCCATACTAAAATATACGAGATAGTAGTCAAATCGAAGAATGCGTGGGATTTTTGCCAGTTATAAAATTTATGATAAGTCAAATCAAACGAATAGAGATAGAAATAAGAGTAAAAGATGGCTCTCTGAAGTTACAGATGATAGTATAAAGTGTTGGTGAGAGCAACAAACACGAGGTCACACAGTCGGCTTCAGTAGTATGGGTCAACGGCTGCGGGTTTCACCTACCCAATTGGTCGATGACGCTCCTTCTCTCCTTCGGTCTCATGACGTCACTACCACGTGAGTACATTGCCCCAGTGACGTGCTGGGTTGTACTTTCGAGCCTCCCATCGTCTGTATATGTGTACGAGCTACAGATATGAAAGAGTAGGAGAGAGAGAGACAAGTTGGTGGCGTGAAGTTCGGAAATAGGCAGCCAGAGCGCGTGTTGCCCTCTTTTCCAATTGTCCTCTTTTCCTCTGTCACTACTTGTAGATACTATTATATGCACACCTTCTGGCCTTTCCTCGCTATTACTCTGTTATTACTCATTTTCCTTGTATTTCCTTGTTATGAACTCTTGGACCAAGTTAAATGGACTGAATAACATCTGCTTGTCAGTTTCATTTCTCTTGGACTTTTTGATGAAACGTTTAGTCAGCATGAAAAGCTTTTTTATTACTGTTTCACCAAAAAAAAAAAATGGAATATTCACAAGGACGAATAGAATACATCTATGTTTTGGCATTCTTTTGTAGAAAATTTGAAAAACAACGAAAGAAAAGAATAAATATGTCACTATCTCATTCATCTTTCAAGATATTCTTTAAAAAAAATGAAGAGCCAACTTATTCTGTTTCACCATTTCACAAGTGACTTAAAAAATCATAAAAGTTCAATCATTTCCAATGAACTATTTCGTTTATTCATTTCTGAAATGGCTGTAATGACTTATGCAGTAAGAATTTTATTCTCAATCCCGTCGTTCATCTCAACTTTAAGAAAAAAATGACTTTTTCCAAATCTTCAATGTAATTCAGTAGTGAAGGAGTAGAATAGGATAACTCGATTTTTTCTACCAATCATTTTTTGAGAATATTTCGGAAACTAAGTGCTATAGAACGTTTTTGTCACAGTGAAAAGTGGATTTTGTCTTCAAGAAAGGCCTCATGTAGAATTGTACCATTTTGCTTTGTTTCAGAGATATTCTCCGAATAAAATGAACAAAAAAAAAGTAATCTTTTTTTACCTCATTACTACTGAATTCATATTGCGCCTTGAACTCGATAAATGCGCAGAAAAAATGAGTTTGTTTGTTCAACTTGATGTCGATACTCCATTAACGTGAAAATAAATCAATGAAATAAAAACGTCAATGAAGGACATCTGTGCCTTTTCAGAGGCACGAAATTTTGGCTTCATATCATATTATTATCACAATCACTGGAAACCATAGAGAAAAAGTTGTTGGAACATTGCGGGAATAGAAAGCACAGTTGATGGGAATATTCGACGAAATGGAAAAGAACAGATGTTTTGACAGTACATATTCGATTGATTGAGGTACTGTCAAATCATCTCCTTCACAGTCAGCTGATAGATTTGATTGAAGCTGGTCAGTGTTGATTTTAGAATATTATATGATGAAAAGCTTTCTATTAAAATGAATATTATTACCAAATTTTATGATTTAGCCCAGGTAGGAAAAGACAAGTGGCCCAGGCTTGTCCCAACCCTAGCTAAGTTTGGATGCGGCTTTGTAACCAAGCCCGGCCGAGGCCTGGCGAAACCTCGGAGTGTAACATTGGGCCAGGGCTGGTATATAAAGACAGGACAAGTGTTGGTATTCCGCCTTGAACCAAGGTACAATGCACTAAAATGCCAAGCTTCAAGCAATATTCATTCAACATTCGTGTAAAATATTTACACAATTTTGAATCATCAATGATTATCCGATTACTAGCCTTCAGATTTGAACCCGGAACCATCGATTCCCAAAAATTTCAACTAAGAAAAGTTAGTTTATTGTGAATTACACAAAGAATAATGTTTTCTTAGTTTAAGAATGTGCAGTCACTTAATTTAAGTGACCTGCCATTCTTAAATTAAGTGACTTTTCTCACTTAAATCAAGTAACTATTTCTTTCTTAATTTAGAGAGTAAAAGTCACTTAAATTAAGTGACTTTTCTCACTTAAATCAAGTGACTTCTCTTTCTGAATTTAAGAATGTAAAAGTCACTTAAATCAAGTGACTTCTCTTTCTGAATTTAAGAATGTAAAAGTCACTTAAATTAAGTGACTTTCCTCACTTAAATCAACTGACTTTTTCTTTCTCAATTTAAGAAAGTAAAACTCACTTAAATCAAGTGAGTTTTCTTACTTAAATCAAGTGACTTCTCTTTCTTAATTTAAGTGTCCTGCACATTCTTAAATTAAGTGACTGCACATTCTTAAATTAAGTGACTGCACATTCTTAAATCAAGAAAACATTTTTCTCTGTGTATTCTCAATCCGGATGGTATGGATATACATTGATCCAGATGCCGCGTTCTCGGATGTTTTTCCCCAGAGAAGATGATTCAAGTGTCGCCGTTGTCCGCGATATCCCTAGCAATTCAGTTATACCGATTCTTCGAGTATTTTTTGGGTATAATTTCGGTCTAGTAAGTTCAATATAAACCATCCTATCATGATATCAAAAGTCTTATCCATTTTTAATGACTCATTCATCATTTATGAGCTCTTCAAAGAAATAATAGTTTTGAAGCTTTTGCAAAGCTTCAATGGACTTTGTACTATTCGTACACAAAGGGTATTCAATATCCAAATTCAAACACTAAATTTCATATGTTCCAGTATTAAAATTGAATCAAGTTCTTCACGAGCTTGACAGTGGAATCGATAAAAAAAAATATTCATATGATTTCCTACGAGAACAGCTGAGATACTTCGAAATTTCAAAAAATCTTTCAAAGACAATAAATGGCAGAAAAATTGAGAACAGCCGCACGAGTTATGTTATAAGAACTACTTCCTTATAACATAACTAGTATAGTAACTACAAAGACAGCTGTGGAAAATGCATGCACAAAAATATATTCCAGCTGATTTGCCCTTGTATTTTCCATATAAATGAAAATTCCACTGAGGAACTGAATGTTACAGGTGGTCGTTGATTCTCATAACACTTGATTCCCCGAATACACAGAGAAGAATATTTTCTTAACTTAAGAATGTGCAGTCACTTAATTTAAAAAAGCACAGGTCACTTAAATTAAGAAAGAAAAGTCACTTGATTTAAGTGAGAAAACTCACTTGATTTAAGTGAGTTTTCCTTTCTTAAATTAAGAAAGAAATAGTTACTTGATTTAAGTGAGATAGTCACTTAATTTAAGTGACTTTTACTTTCTTAAATCAAGTAAGAAAAAGTTACTTGATTTAAGTGAGAAAAGTCACTTGATTAAAGTGAGGAAAGTCACTTAGTTAAAGTGAGTTTTAGTTCCTTAAATTAAGAAAGAAAAAGTCACTTGATTTAAGTGAGAAAAGTCACTTGATTTAAGTGACTGTTACTTTCTTAAATCAAGTACACTCTAAAAAAAATATACTCATGGCAAGTAAAAATAGTACTTGCAGCCAGTACATCGGAAAATCTTGGATTGAGTAAATGTTTTTACTCGTTACGAGTATAAAATAGGCTCCTCATAAGTATATCAGCTTGATCCCGAATATACTCATGGGAAGTATAAAGTATACTCAGTGCTAGTATACTTTATACTTGTGACAAGTACCTAACTAATTCTTGAGCTGGCATCATCTTGATACTTGCTACAAGCTCAGAGAGGACTGGTGGTAAGTATATTCGATCATCATCAAATATACTTGGGAGTAGTACTAAATATACTGGAGAGTAGTACTAAATGTACTAGAGAGTAGTACTAAAGATACTTGACTCAAGTATAAGTAGTACTCATATCGAGTTTTTTTTTAAATTTATTCTAAGTATCGAATGTACTTGATGCAAGTCCGAAAAATACTCCCAGCGAGAATTTTTCATATTTTAATATTTGCCGCTTTCAAGTGCAAGGACTTAGAGGTAAAAGGGCGTAAGTTCCATTTCTTCTGTCTTTTCTTGAAATAACAAAGGCATATCTCCAGCATTTTGCATTGATATGGAATCAAGAAGGAGTTTTTCCAGTTTTTCGGGATTATCTTGGTGAATAAACGAAATAGAGCGAAATAGATATCAATATTGAATCAGGAGAGAGTTTTTTCAGGTTTTCATTAAAATCTCGGTGAATAAGTGAGATAGAATGAAATGGACGATGATATGGGATCACCGGGGAGTTTTTTCCGTTTTTCGCTATTATCTCGGTAAATTAACGAGATAGAGCGAAATGGACGTCAATTTGGGATCAGGAGGGAGTTTCTTCAGCTTATCACGATTATCTCGGTGAATAAGCGAGATAGAGCGAAATAGATATCAATATTGAATCAAGAGAGAGTTTTTTCGGTTCTTCACTAAAATCTCGGTGACTAAGTGAGATAGACCAAAATGGACATCATTATGGGATCACCGGGGAGTTTTTTCAGTTTTTCGCTATCATCTCGGTAAATAAGCGAGATAGAGCGAAATGGACGTTAATTCGGGATCCAGAGAATATTATTTCATCTGAAAACTTCCTCATGATTCCATATGTGTACTTCGCTCTATCTCGTTTATTCACCGATCTAGTCGCGAAAAACTGAAAAAACTCCCACCTGATACTAAATTAACGTCCATTTCACCTTCTCCCGCTTAATTACAGAGTTGATTGCGAAAGTTGAGGAGACTACCTCCTGATCCCCTATTAACGTCCATTTCACTCCATCTCGCTTATCCACCGAAATAATCACGAAAAACTGGAAAAACTCCCTCCTGCTCCCATATTAATCTCCATTCCGCTCTATCTCCCTTATTCGCAAAGATAATCGGGAAAAACTGGAAAAACTTCCTCTTTCTCCAAAATTAACGTCGATTTCGCTCTATCTCACTTATTCACCGAGATGTTAGCAAAAAATTGAAAAAACTCTCTCCTGATTCAATAATGATATTTATTTCGTTCTATCTCGCTTATTCACCGAGATAATCACGAAGGGCTGGAAAAACTCCCTCCTGCTCCCATATTAACATCCATTCCGCTCTATCTCGTTCATTCACCGAGATAATCACGAAAAACTAAAAAAACTCCCCGATCATCCCATATAAAGATCCATTTCGCTCTATCTCATTTATTCACCAACATAATCACGAAAAACTGTCAAACCTCCTTCTTGATCCCATATCAACGTCTATTTCGCTTATTTACCGTGTGCGAGACAGTACTTGTCACAAGTATAAAGAAGTACTTGTGATAAGTACAAAAAGTACTTGGGATAAGTACAAAAAAGTACTTGTGACAAGTACAAAAAAGTACTCGTGACAAGTACCAGACAGTACTTGTTACAAGTACCAGACAGTACTTTTTACAAGTATAAGAAAGTACTCGTGACAAGTACAAGGCAATACTCGTCACAAGTATTTTTTATACTCGTCGCAAGTATTTTTTGTACTTGTCACAAGTATTTTTTATACTTGTCACAAGTATTTTTTATACTTGTCACAAGTATTTTTTATACTTGTCACAAGTATTTTTTATACTTCATGTGTGGCCGTTGTACTCATGGTGAGTACCACATTACACTCATCGCCAGTATTTTTTTATACTTCTCACAAGTGTACTGTACTCAAGTACCAGCTTGTACTTGTCACTAGTATATTTTTTTTAGAGTGTAAGAAAAAGTTACTTGATTTAAGTGAAAAAAGTCACTTGATTTAAGTGAGTTTTACTTTCTTAAATTAAGTGACTGCACATTCTTAAATTAAGAAAACATTTTTCTCTGTGTACAAATTGACTGTAAAATGAACTAGAACTTGAATTCCTTCATTACTTCCTTCCTCTTTTATTGAGCAGAGTTATCAATCTCTTTTGATCATTGGTGAGCTCTCTACTGAGCGTCCAATCCACAACATCTTAGCAATATTTAAAGTAAATGAATAAATTGTAACTGACAATTAAAGGTGAGAAGCCAAAAAAAGCCGGATGTGTTCAAATAGTCAAATCTCGTGAATGGAGTTTTTTGGTGATAAAGAAAAAAAAAAGAAAGCAGGAAAAAGGAACAGGTCACAGAGTCACGGTGTGCAGTAAAGGACAGACCTGACAAGCAAAAGGTAGGAGGCCGCGGTGCCTCTATAACGGTCATAAATTATACAGTAGTGGCTATCGATCTCACCACGCCTAAGGTCAGCCAATGCTGATACTACCCAACCATCTGTATCAGTGCTCGCAGGAGCAGAAGTTCATATACAGATAGATAACGCGTGGAAATAATTAATTTCTTTCATACTTATTTTTTTTTTGTCTCATTAATTGGATAGCAAGTCATATACATCCACTAAAATGACTCTGCTCTGACTTGTTTTTTAATTGAAAATATGCGTATTTTAATGAGAAATAGGAAAAAGATGGGAACTTGTAATGATGAATAAAGGAGACGAATTCTGGGTCTAGGAAAATATTTCTCCACAATAAATTTCTCTAAAGAAAATTTCTCGAACAAAATTTTCTAAAAAAAAAATTTTTTCCAGAAACATTTGCCAACCAAAAAATTTCTCCAAAAAAATTACTCCAAAATAATCAATCAAGAAAAAAACGGAATCAGCGAGTGGACAGAACAGCCCTGCATAAAAAATAATTTTTAAAAATACCTGAAAAGTATTGCAAATATTACAAGTCTGTGAGAAATGAATTTTTAATTAATTTTTAATGAATTCTTAATTAGTCTGTAACGAACTTTTATTAAGAATTTGGTCGATTTAAAATGAGTTTTTGAGAAATATTAGTGCTTTTATAATGAATTTGTATATGTTGAATATGAAATGAATGACTAAATAGGAAATTTTATTTATAGTTCTTAAAGAGAATAAAATTTATTAAAACTTTGAGAATTTTTTCTCAGAATAAATAATTTCAGAGGAATTATTGAGAGAGAGATTTTCGTCGGGAAAAATATTTTCTAAGAAAATTTTGACAGAAAATTTTTTTTTTTAGAAATTTTTTCCGAGAAATTTCCGCCGAAGAACTAATCGACTGCTCCCCGAATTCTTCTTCATGAAAGAAATATAATATTGTATGGGACTTCTCCGGAATTGTTTCTTGGAGAATATGGGTATATTGAAGAGAAATTATTATTGTTCAACTCACCATCTTTTCTGTAATAAAGTATCTCAAAATGTTTTTCAGCTCCAGCAACTAGTGCATCCCTCAGTGCGGCTATAGCGTGGGGTGAGGTCATTGGACCGTGAAGAAAGTCGCATACCGCTGGTCTCTGCATTACCTCTGCTCTCGAAAATCCCGTGAGACGGCAGAAACCATCTGAACAGTAGATTATGTGGCATAATCCCTGCTGAGCGTTCGCAACTATAAAGCTCCGATCTGTAAGAAGTGAAGGAAAAAAAAATCAATTAATTTAATCAAATATGGTTGATATATTTGAACTATATATTCGTTGTAACTACATTTCTAGGCCTGAAAATTCGTGAGCTCTCGCAAAACTTTGATCTTCATAACTAAATGTTGCCTCGACGAGTGGTAATTTTCTCATTTCTTTCTTCCGTTCCATCAAAAAAAGTGGTGTGGTAAAACGAATCATAGAACACTCTCGTACTCACATACAGCTCAACGCTTCCATACTCTCTTATATGATGAACCTTTGGTTTTACGACAATTTTCCCATTCATTTTCCATTTTTTTTCTCTGAAATAATGGCACCGCAAAAAAATATTGCAGTTAACGTTTTTTCTTCTCCACAGAGAACAATGTTTTCTTAATTCAAGAATGTGCAGTCACTTAATTTAAGAATGTGCAGGTCACTTAAATTAAGAAAGAAAAGTCACTTGATTGAAGTGAGAAAAGTCGCTTCATTTAAGTGACTTTCACTTTCTTGAATTAAGAAAGAAAAAGTTACTTGATTTAAGTGAAAAAAATCACTTAACTCAAGTGACCTGCCATTCTTAAATTAAGTGACTGCACATTCTTAAATTAAGAAAACATTCTTCTCTGTGTCATGATACTAAATATTGGAACCTGATGTTGTGATGGAATACACAGAGAAAAATGTTTTCTTAATTTAAGAATGTACAGTCCCTTAATTCAAGAATGGCAGGTCACTTAAATTAAGTGACTTTTCTCACTTAAATCAGGTGACTTTTTCTTTCTTAATTTAAGAAAGTAAAACTCACTTGAATTAAGTGACTTTTTTCACTTAAATCAAGTAACTTTTACTTTCTTAATTGTAGAAAGAAAAGTCACTTAAATTAAGTGACTTTTCTCACTTAAATCATGTGAGTTTTTTCACTTAAATCAAGTAACTTTTACTTTTTTCATTTAAGAACGTAAAAGTCACTTAAATTAAGTGACTTTTCTCACTTAAATCAAGTGACTTTTTCTTTCTCAATTTAAGAAAGTAAAACTCACTTGAATTAAGTGACTTTTTTCACTTAAATCAAGTAACTTTTACTTTCTTAATTGAAGAAAGTAGAAGTCACTTAAATTAAGTGACTTTTCTCACTTAAATCAAGTAACTTTTTCTTTTTTAATTTAAGAAAGTAAAAGTCACTTAAATTAAGTGAGTTTTTTCACTTAAATCAAGTAACTTTTACTTTCTTAATTGAAGAAAGAAAAGTCACTTAAATTAAGTGACTTTTCTCACTTAAATCAAGTGACTTTTTCTTTCTTAATTTAATAAAGTAAAACTCACTTAAATCATGTGAGTTTTTTCACTTAGATCAAGTGACTTTTTCTTTCTCAATTTGAGAAAGTAAAACTCACTTGAATTAAGTGACTTTTCTTACTCAAATCAAGTGACTTTTCTTTCTTAATTTAAGTGACCTGCACATTCTTAAATTAAGTGACCGGACATTCTTAAATTAAGAAAACATTTTTCTCTATATAGGGCTGAGCCTAAATTTCTGTAGTGTTGGAAAATTCTTACAACTTTGACAAGGATTCAGCATTTCATCTGCGTGAAATGTCCTTTATAGCAAACGTTTCAGACATAATTGATCTAATTCAGTAGTGAAGAAGTGAAGCCTGCTTCATTCCTTCTCTCGCTCACTAGGATGAGTCTTCTCTTTTTGCCATTAATTTTTTTGAATATCTAGAAAACTAAGTGAGTGTACAAAGTTTTTAATTGAGCCATTTTCTG
This sequence comes from Aleiodes alternator, assembly GCA_963921955.1. Classification (NCBI taxonomy): domain Eukaryota; kingdom Metazoa; phylum Arthropoda; class Insecta; order Hymenoptera; family Braconidae; genus Aleiodes; species Aleiodes alternator. The sequence continues at coordinate 12,200,933 of OY998103.1, forward strand.
TAGAAATATTTCATTAACTACAACAAAAATTGTCAAAATAATTTCGATATTTGACTCAGTTTTCGAGATATTCTGAAAAAATTAATACCAAGAAAAATAGGTCGTTCGCTACCACATCATTCTCCCAAAAAATTCGTTTTCTTGGAAATTCCCTAATCAAGTCTGAGGATTTTGTTTTTCCTAAGTCAGATCATTTTAATTCATTGAATTAATAATGTTCGATGAAAAAAAAAAAAAAAAAGAATTAATAATATCTGGATGACAGTAGATTTCGATGAACACTCCATGTTCTAAGGAAACTTCCTGCAATACTATGTAATGATGAGATTATCTCGATTGCATTTGAGTTTCATCCAAATTTTTTTACAACATAAAATGAAAAATCTCGATGAATGAAAATTCAGCAATGTATAGCCCGTATAAAATTATAGGTTGCTTCTATCTCCATGGAAGTACTTTGAAGTTTGGAAACGATCCAGGATCGTGATACGAAATAATCATAACTTCTTGGTCTAATTTTTTGTTCGTTCATTGGGTGAAAGAGGGAATCCCCTTTTTTCCTGAATTTCTTTATTTCTTGTTCTCTGAAAAATAGTATCTCTGAAAGAATTTGAAAAACTGAGAAATAAAACTTTAAAAACTATAAAATATTTTCACTTCTTATGTTGGATTCTTGAATCAATAAATTATTTTCTATGTGTAATCTCTTCAATCTGGAAATAGGAGAAAGAAAATGAGAATTACCAGCAAGAGTTTGAAAAGAAAGTGCGATGCACCATGAGTTAATAGAATTCGATGAAAATGAATCTATCATAGAGAGTAGCTCTCACTAAATGGTTGCTAAAAGCTACAAATATATATTCTCTATATGCTATGACATATATTCCAATGACCTCGACAAATGGTATACATAGTGTCCTCGAAAAAGTCAAACAGACAAATTTTTAAGAAGAAAAGACCTAATGAAATTATTTAACGTGCCCTTCTCACTAACTTTTCTATTTTTATGCTCAGACCAGCGTTATATAGTTATTTTAGGTACGGAATCATAAAATTTCAAGGTGTGACGTTGAATAACGAACCACCGGAAATCGCAACCATGTGAAACAAGACTTGTGTGTTAAATCAAATAAATTTACTGAATAGTTTGAAAATTTTCGCTTTTGCTTCTGAATGGAAGCTATGTCACCATCAGAATTTTCGATTGTATTTTTCTTGATAAACGATACTTAAAATGGTCGAAAAAAGAGAGAAATGATATTTTTAGCGCATATCTGTGTGTGTGTGTGTGTGTGTGTGTGTGTATATGGCTGTGTGTGCATAAAAGTCTCGATTCCAGCAAAATTGTTGCATAGAAAAATTTCATATTTTATGGAAAACTTTCTCTCGACGAACTCTGCTTTTCAAATTTTATTTGGAAAGAATCAGATCAGTACTTTCTAAGATATGTCAATTTTTTGAAAATCAGTTTTTAGTGGAATGTTATTTCGAGAGTTGTATTACACAGAAAAAAATATTTTCTTAATTTAAGAATGTGCAGTCACTTAATTTAAGAATGTGCAGGTCACTTGATTTAAGTGAGAAAACTCACTTGATTTAACTGAGTTTTACTTTCTTAAATTAAGGAAGAAAAAGTCACTTAATTTAAGTGACTTTTATTTTCTTAAATTAAGAAAGAAAAAGTCACTTGATTTAAGTGAGAAAAGTCACTTGATTTAAGTGAGAAAAGTCACTTGATTTGAGTGAGAAAAGTTACTTGATTTAAGTGAGAAAATTCACTTAATTTAAGTGACTTTGACTTTCTTAAATTAAGAAAGAAAAAGTTACTTCATTTAAGTGAGAAAAGTCACTTAATTTAAGTGACTTTGACTTTCTTAAATTAAGAAAGAAAAAATGACTTGATTTAAGTGATAAAAATCACTTGATTTAAGTGAGAAAAGTTACTTGATTTAAGTGAGAAAAGTCACTTAATTTAAGTGAGAAAAGTCACTTAATTTAAGTGACTTTGACTTTCTTAAATTAAGAAAGAAAAAGTTACTTGATTTAAGTGATGAAAGTCACTTGATTTAAGTGAGAAAAGTTACTTGATTTAAGTGAGAAAAGTCACTTAATTTAAGTGAGAAAAGTAACTTAATTAAAGTGACCTGCCATTCTTAAATTAAGAAAACGTTTTTTTCTGTGTAGTTAGATGCCTATCAATTTTGAGCTTATTTGCATAGTTCTCGAGTTATTGCCGCTTTAGCGAGTTTCTCAAAATTTGATATTTCGATGATGCTCTCAAAAAAGTTGTATCAGTGCTTCTGGAGATACCGAAGATCTGAGTAAATATAGAATGGAAAGTTGCATTGAGTAGAATCATTAATAGTTCTGCTAAATGAGTGGATTAGAAAAAAAATGCATGAAATACATCTTTCTGAGAAACTTCTGTTTTCAGCCATTATTGAATTCTATGCTTTGATTAGATGACGAATTCGTAAGCCACATTTATCTATCGCTGGATAAATGATAGTTCTTAAATACTCGGGTCAGTATTTTAAAGTCAGGACAGAATTCATAAGTGCTGGAGTTGTGTTAGACGATTAATGAATAATTGATAAATAAGAAAAAACAATCAAGGAATATTCTGAAAAATCGGATAGAAATGTTATTCAAGACTCACAGGATAACTGTTGATAAATTCAATGAATAATTTGACAAGTTCAATTCCATTTGGGAGCATATTGCTAAAGTATTAGCAGAAGAAGCTATATCAGCTGGGAACTCATCGTATTATCAGCTTGTTTTCCATTGAACCAAATTTCTTGTTTTTTTTGCGGAAATCGAAAAAAAAAAGGAAAATGAAATCTTCAATTGATCAATTTCTTTTAATGTCAAACTATCCATCGGAAATTGAATTAATGTTCCTCATCAGCTTTCTCAAAAGCTCATTTGAGGAAAAAAAACAAGCATCCAATTGACAGATAGTGAAAGGCAGTGAGTAGATTCTCATATTGAGAGAACAATCAGTTAGATAATGAAGAAAAAAGAAAAACATTGGTATAAAAAAAGAAAAAAAAATGATAAAAAAGAGTAAGAAGCGGGTCACGCAAGTCTCGAGGTTACGTGCTGCCACAGTGTTTTGTTAGGCTGCGGGAAAATCATGCGGAATCGGTTTGAATTCGACGTTACTGCCACCTGAATGTCACTACCGGAAGTCCTAAACTGGGGTATTTATGCAAAACATTCACGGAATCCAGCCTGGTATCTATATATCTATCTCTCTTCAGAGAATGTGATGAAAATTCACGATGAGGTGCTTATGATAATTGACGTATTATGTGTTTTATCATAAACGTACTATAGTTATGAAAAATTGTTGAAGTTTGCAATTAAATTACTTGGAATGTAAATGCCGTAGAGGAACTGATTTGCTTATAATATTGCATCATTTTCTCCGTAGATTGTGATGTTTCTCTAAATATCCGTAAGGATCGGATGTAAGAAAATTTCCCCTAGGCAAAATAATTTTTTTCCCTATACCAGAGAGTTTTCAAAGCTCTACTAATGTTGACCGGAAAAATGCAGCGATCATTACGATCCAATGATCGAATGAAAGCTCATTATTTTCAGCTGCATGGCGGAAATTAGGTCTAGAGATTGACAGTTATTTTTTGAAATTATAATCATCAAAAGAAAATAATACCTCTATTATCCCTATATGGATGATTTGAATACAGACAACATGGCGTCCAGCCGATGCTGATACAAAACCACTAATGATTATTTCTACAGGTATCACATCACTTGAAGACTGAATTTCCGCTGTTTGCACTATTTTTTACTATCTATTAAAATTGTTTTCAGCACAATTACTACTAAATTACGCCTGTAATTAGTAGAGCTTCTGATGAAGCGGTCAGCTTCCCGACCGACCAATCAATGAGAGGTCGAGTCAATAAAAAAAAAAAAACACTATATTTTACATCCGACCCTTAAGCAAATTAATCAATGAATCATTTTCCATTGCAAAAAAAAAGAGGAATCGAATTTCTCTGAGAGGCTTACTGGAATTGAGAACGTCTCTACAATTTGGCGAGTAAAGCGATAAGAATCCAAAGCTCAGGGATTTTCTTTTGAATGTGTAGAAAAGAAATGAGAACGAAAAATACTTGAATTCCGTTTCACTGGAGTGAATTTGAATTTCGTCGAATCATACAGATGCTGTTGACTTTTTTTTTCAGCCTTTATTTTCATAGGAATTTAAATGTGGATTTTCGAAATCCAACGATCCTCAACGAGAGAGATAAGTACCGTCAGATTAAAGAAGCCAGAAAAATAAAACGAGACAATAATTATCCAGGAGGAGAGAAGAAGTGTTTCATGGACAGACAGAAGGAGGACAAATAATAGGTGAAACTGTCATATCTAGAGATATCAGTCAGAATAAAAGACTGGCATACTTATGAAACTGATCTTCTTTACGATCTATTTTTGTTTCATTTTTTTTTCTTTTAGTCGTATCTCTATTTTATTACTGAAATTTTTCACTACTGAGGCTTCGCCACATTTTTCATCCGTCTGTCAATTAAGATTAGATTTATATGGCAAAATTTGAATAAATCCGCATTAGCGATTACATTCCATATGTGAAATATCATTTGGACTTTCAAAGTATTTTATGATTATCATCAGAAAAATAGGAGCTTATCGAGTTCATCTTATGAGAGATCTCATTAATTTAATTTCGTAAATAGTTATTCTCAAGATAGATAGAAAGTGCGTACACAGAGAAAAATGTTTTCTTAATTTAAGAATGTGCAGTCACTTAATTTAAGAATGGCAGGTCACTTAAATTAAGTGACTTTTCTCACTTAAATCAAGTGACTTTTTATTTCTTAATTTAAGAAAGTAAAACTCACTTAAATTAAGTGAATTTCCTCACTTAGATCAAGTGACGTTTCTCACTCAAATCAAGTGACTTTTTATTTCTTAATTTAAGAAAGTAAAACTCACTTAAATTAAGTGACTTTCCTCACTTAGATCAAGTGACTTTTCTCACTTAAATCAAGTAACTTTTTCTTTCTTAATTTAAGCAAGTGGAAATCGATGAAATTAAGTGACTTTTCTCACTTAAATCAAGTGACTTTTTATTTCTCAATTTAAGAAAGTAAAACTCACTTAAATTAAGTGACTTTTCTCACTTAGATCAAGTGACTTTTCTCACTTAATTCAAGTAACTCTTTTTTTCTTAATTTAAGCAAGTGAAAATCGATGAAATTAAGTGACTTTTCTCACTTAAATCAAGTAACTTTTTCTTTCTTAATTTAAGCAAGTGGAAATCACTGAAATTACACTCTAAAAAAAATATACTAGTGACAAGTACAAGCTGGTACTTGAGTACAGTACACTTGTGAGAAGTATAAAAAAATACTGGCGATGAGTGTAATGTGGTACTCACCATGAGTACAACGGCCACACATGAAGTATAAAAAATACTTGTGACAAGTATAAAAAATACTTGTGACAAGTATAAAAAATACTTGTGACAAGTACAAAAAATACTTGCGACGAGTATAAAAAATATTGTGACGAGTATTGCCTTGTACTTGTCACGAGTACTTTCTTATACTTGTAACAAGTACTGTCTGGTACTTGTCACGAGTACTTTTTTGTACTTGTCACAAGTACTTTTTTGTACTTATCCCAAGTACTTTTTGTACTTATCACAAGTACTTCTTTATACTTGTGACAAGTACTATCTCGCACACGGTAAATAAGCGAAATAGACGTTGATATGGGATCAAGAAGGAGTTTTGACAGTTTTTCGTGATTATGTTGGTGAATAAATGAGATAGAGCGAAATGGATCTTTATATGGGATGATCGGGGAGTTTTTCTAGTTTTTCGTGATTATCTCGGTGAATGAACGAGATAGAGCGGAATGGATGTTAATATGGGAACAGGAGGGAGTTTTTCCAGCCCTTCGTGATTATCTCGGTGAATAAGCGAGATAGAACGAAATAAATATCATTATTGAATCAGGAGAGAGTTTTTTCAATTTTTTGCTAACATCTCGGTGAATAAGTGAGATAGAGCGAAATGGACATTAATATGGGATCACCGGGGAGTTTTTTCAGTTTTTCGCTATCACTCGGTGAATAAGTGAGATAGAGCGAAATCGACGTTAATTCTGGAGAAAGAGAAAGTTTTTCCAGTTTTTCCCGATTATCTTTGCGAATAAGGGAGATAGAGCGGCATGGAGATGAATATGGGAGCAGGAGGGAATTTTTCCAGTTTTTCGTGATTATTTCGGTGGATAAGCGAGATGGAGTGAAATGGACGTTAATAGGGGATCAGGAGGTAGTCTCCTCAACTTTCGCAATCAACTCTGTAATTAAGCGGGAGAAGGTGAAATGGACGTTAATTTAGTATCAGGTGGGAGTTTTTTCAGTTTTTCGCGACTAGATCGGTGAATAAACGAGATAGAGCGAAGTACACATATGGAATTATGAGGAAGTTTTCAGATGAAATAATATTCTCTTGATTCCGAATTAACGTCCATTTCGCTCTATTTCACTTATTTGCCGCTATAGTCGCAAAAAATCTAATCAACAGCCTCTCGATCCCAAATTAACATACGCTGTATCTCGCTTATTTGCCAAGATAATCACGGAAAACTCGAAGAAATCTCCGGTGATCCCATATTAACATCCATTTCGCTCTATCTCGCTTATTTACCGAGATGATAGCGAAAAACTGAAAAAACTCCCCGGTGATCCCATAATGATGTCCATTTTGGTCTATCTCACTTAGTCACCGAGATTTTAGTGAAGAACCGAATAAACTCTCTCTTGATTCAATATTGATATCTATTTCGCTCTATCTCGCTTATTCACCGAGATAATCGTGATAAGCTGAAGAAACTACCTCCTGATCCCAAATTGACGTCCATTTCGCTCTATCTCGCTAATTTACCGAGATGATAGCGAAAAACGGAAAAAACTCCCCGGTGATCCCATATCATCGTCCATTTCATGCTATCTCACTTATTCACCGAGATTTTAATGAAAACCTGAAAAAACTCTCTCCTGATTCAATATTGATATCTATTTCGCTCTATCTCGTTTATTCACCAAGATAATCCCGAAAAACTGGAAAAACTCCTTCTTGATTCCATATCAATGCAAAATGCTGGAGATATGCCTTTGTTATTTCAAGAAAAGACAGAAGAAATGGAACTTACGCCCTTTCACCTCTAAGTCCTTGCACTTGAAAGCGGAAAATATTAAAATATGAAAAATTCTCGCTGGGAGTATTTTTCGGACTTGCATCAAGTACATTCGATACTTAGAATAAATTTAAAAAAAAACTCGATATGAGTACTACTTATACTTGAGTCAAGTATCTTTAGTACTACTCTCTAGTACATTTAGTACTACTCTCCAGTATATTTAGTACTACTCCCAAGTATATTTGATGATGATCGAATATACTTACCACCAGTCCTCTCTGAGCTTGTAGCAAGTATCAAGATGATGCCAGCTCAAGAATTAGTTAGGTACTTGTCACAAGTATAAAGTATACTAGCACTGAGTATACTTTACACTTCCCATGAGTATATTCGGGATCAAGCTGATATACTTATGAGGAGCCTATTTTATACTCGTAACGAGTAAAAACATTTACTCAATCCAAGATTTTCCGATGTACTGGCTGCAAGTACTATTTTTACTTGCCATGAGTATATTTTTTTTAGAGTGTAAGTGACTTTTCTCACTTAAATCAAGTGACTTTTTATTTCTTAATTTAAGAAAGTAAAACACACTTAAATTAAGTGACTTTCCTCACTTAGATCAAGTGACTTTTCTCAGTTAAATCAAGTAACTTTTTCTTTCTTAATTTAAGCAAGTGAAAATCACTGAAATTAAGTGACTTTTCTCACTTAAATCAAGTGACTTTTTATTTCTTAATTTAAGAAAGTAAAACTCACTTAAATTAAGTGACTTTCGTCACTTAGATCAAGTCACTTTTCTCACTTAAATCAAGTAACTTTTTCTTTCTTAATTTAAGCAAGTGAAAATCACTGAAATTAAGTGACTTTTCTCACTTTAATCAAGTGACTTTTTATTTCTTAATTTAAGAAAGTAAAACTCACTTAAATCAAGTGAGTTTTCTCACTTAAATCAAGTGACTTTACTTTCTTAATTTAAGTGACCTGCACATTCTTAAATTAAGAAAACATTTTTCTCTGTGTAATAATTCTCATGCAGAAACAGTTATGAATCCTCGCTGATTAAAACGATGTTACAACATGATAAAAATTTTCATCTACACAATTCCATGGCTCCACAAGTATATTTCAAGCTAACAATTATTGATTATCAATAAATGGCTATCTATGATAAAGTGTCGCACAACTGCACATAACAATGCAATCGAGAATAATTGCTCAGTCTCGTGGCATTTGACTGCCTCTCTGAGGCGATGTAAACTAACATTAAATGGTGAGCTCGGTGGAAGTTGAGACATCACGCGACACACACGGTGAGAGGTTAATGTTAACCCTCCGGGTATTATGACCACGTGAAATAGAAAGGGGAGAATAAAGCTTACATCAATAGCCAAGTAAAATGTGCCCTAACATCGAACGATATAAGACTACAACAAGTGGTCATTATGTACTTATCGAAAATGGCATATACTTTTTTCCTTTTACCCTATTCGAAGATAGGAATATCATGTTTCCTGCGATAGTTCAGGGTCAAGAGTGATTAGCTAAATTATTTTCAATCTATCTTTGGAATCAGGTTAATGGCGTGATTAAGCGAGATTATTCTACATTTATTTCAATAATACTCATTTATTCCAAATTTCAGGAAATGATTAATTTAAATTTATTATTGATGTTTCTGGTAATTGTAAGTGGTTACTTGAAAAAAGTAATTTTCCGTATGGATTACACAGAGAAAAATGTTTTCTTAATTTAAGAATGTGCAGTTCATTTAAATTAAGAAAGAAAAGTCACTTGATTTAAGTGAAAAAACTCACTTGATTTAAGTGAGAGAAGTCACTTAATTCAAGTGAATTTCACTTTCTTAAATTAAGAAAGAAAAAGTCACTTGATTTAAGTGAGAAAAGTCACTTAATTCAAGTGAATTTTACTTTTTTAAATTAAGAAAGAAAAAGTCACTTGATTTAAGTGAGAAAACTCACTTGATTTAAGTGAGTTTTACTTTCTTAAATTAAGAAAGAAAAAGTCACTTGATTTAAGTGAGAAAGGTCACTTAATTCAAGTGAATTTCACTTTCTTAAATTAAGAAAGAAAAAGTCACTTGATTTAAGTGAGAAAAGTCACTTAATTCAAGTGAATTTTACTTTTTTAAATTAAGAAAGAAAAAGTCACTTGATTTAAGTGAGAAAACTCACTTGATTTAAGTGAGTTTTACTTTCTTAAATTAAGAAAGAAAAAGTCACTTGATTTAAGTGAGAAAGGTCACTTAATTCAAGTGAATTTCACTTTCTTAAATTAAGAAAGAAAAAGTCACTTGATTTAAGTGAGAAAACTCACTTAATTTAAGTGACTTTTACTTTCTTAAATTAAGAAAAAAATAGTTACTTGATTTAGGTGAGAAAAGTCACTTGACTTAAGTTAGAAAAGTCACTTAATTTAAGAATGGCATAGCACTTAAATTAAGTGACTGCACATTCTTAAATTAAGATAAAATTTTTCTCTGTGTATCGACACAAAAATATCATCAAGTGAATGGGGTGATTTTTTCAATATAAATATAATATTATTATTATTATTATTATTATTATTATTGTTATTTTTATTGTTATCGTTGTATAAACGCAAAATATGAAATCAACGGAAGCAACAAAATTGGTAGATTTTCAATTTTCTACATCGGAAAAATTGATTGATAGAAAATTTCAACTATCCCTGTCTGATTATAATTATTACTATCATAATAGAGACATAAATAGTGAGAAAAAGAGAATACCGCGCAGTTGTTCGCTAAGGTCTTACTCCTGAATAATTGAGAATCACCTAGGTCGATACATAATTTATTGTATCGTACTTCTTGAATTAATTCAGTATTTATCAGCTTGGTAAGAAACATTTTGTATTTTAATTAGTTGTGGCGAATTGAGATTAGAGGCAAGTGTATTGCGAAACGATATCAGAGACGTTACTGACGTGAAACATCATGAATCATTTACGAATATTCGTCGAAGTTGAAAGATGATAATTCTCAAAGCAGCTTCCATTGAATTTCCATCAACTAAAATGTGAACAATTCAAAGGATACTCTAGATATTTAGGAGAATTCATAGCAGGAGGAGTTTTTTTATAAAGCTTTTGAAAATAACGATAATCCGTCAGAGGAAATTATCACCGGAAGAAGATAATTTAAGATTTTTTTTTTTTTTTATTAGAGATAATTTAAGATAACTGTATAATTTTCTTCGAATGAAATAATATCATCAAAGATTCTATAAATACATGAAATATGTTGGCTTATGAAAGGCAGTTATTAAAAATCCAATTTGGATCAATCTGTAATTATTTTTCAACTACAAAATTTCGTATTCATTCGAGGAGAATAATTAAAATTAGTAGGTTGGAAAAATTATGAACAATTATGAAATTATGAAATGAGCTAATTTTATCGCAATCGTAGAGAACAACGCTAAGAATGTGCAGTCACTTAATTTAAGAATGTCCAGGTCACTTAAATTAAGAAAGAAAAGTCACTTGATTTAAGTGAGAAAATTCACTTGATTTAAGTGAGTTTTACTTTCTTAAATTAAGAAAGAAAAACTCACTTGATTTAAGTGAGTTTTATTTTCTTAAATTAAGAATGAAAAAGTCACTTGATTTAAGCGAGAAAAGTCACTTAATTTAAGTGATATTTACTTTCTTAAATTAAGATAGAAATAGTTACTCGATTTAAGTGAGAAAAGTCACTTAATTTAAGTGATTTTTACTTTCTTAAATTAAGATAGAAATAGTTACTCGATTTAAGTGAGAAAAGTCACTTAATTTGAGTGATTTTTACTTTCTTAAATTAAGAAAGAAATAGTTACTTGATTTAAGTGGGAAAAGTCACTTGATTTAAGCGAGAAAAGTCACTTAATTTAAGTGATTTTTACTTTCTTAAATTAAGATAGAAATAGTTACTCGATTTAAGTGAGAAAAGTCACTTGATTTAAGTGGGAAAAGTCACTTAATTTGCGTGATTTTTACTTTCTTAAATTAAGAAAGAAATAGTTACTTGATTTAAGTAGGAAAAGTCACTTGATTTAAGTGAGAAAAGTCACTTTATGTAAGTGAATTTTACTTTTGTAAATTGAAAAAGAAAAAGTCACTTGATTTACGTGAGAAAAGTCACTTAATTTAAGTGATTTTTACTTTCTTAAATCAAGAAAGAAATAGTTACTTGATTTAAGTGAGAAAAGTCACTTGATTTAAGTGAGAAAAGTCACTTAATTCAAGAATGACAGGTCACTTGAATCAAGTGACTGCACATTCTTAAATTAAGAAAACATTTATCTCTGTGTATCAGTAACGATTCCATTAAAATGAAAGAGTTTAAATTTTTACTGAAAAAGAATCTTAAATTCATACGTAATAAGTCATGTCATTGGTCAAGAAATTAGTCGCGCTGATTGTTATTGGCTGCTTAAAATTTTGGCGGAAAAATTTGAAAAAATTCCTTAATTTTCTTTTCCTTCGGATGGTAGAATGAGTTTAGTCATACAAAGTCACTGCTATAATTCATCAATTGAAAACTGCATGAATGTATGAGGCAAGTACTAAAAAAAATAACCTTACCATGTGTATCAAACTTCCTGATGATAGTTTCAATGATGGTGGTCCTCGGAGCAACGTGACCACGTCTGACAGGCATCTCTCAACCACAATCTCTTACAATCACAGTAAAATAAACCTTCTTAAAAGAAGATGGCTAGCCAAACCACTTTTTAAACTCTTCACATGCACTCAAAAGCACTTCAATAACTACCGCTAATGAATCCCTTTTTCTTCCAATAAAATGAATAATCAAATGATAATTTAGCACCGAAAATTTTTAAGTGTCAAAACTATTCTATCCCCCATGAAAGAAAATAATGTTACAAACTGATGACTGCGTTCTACTTCTTTCAAAGTTTCTTGATTAATTTTCTTTTAATTATTTATGTAAAAAAGCACAGCACTTATTGAGCATGATTATCTTAATAATTAATTTAAACGCACTTTTTTAGATATCAATTAATTTAATTCTTATTTTTTTTCCCCTTAATTATTATTATTAACGATGAAAAAGCTTTGTATATTAGTTGAAGAATGTGAAATTATCAATTCTCATATCACTTTCAGTAATTAATTACAATTATATTTGATGATTTTAATTATATTCAAGTGCTCGGAAGGCCAACGTGAGACACAATTTTTTTCATCTTCTGTAATTTCGAGTTTAACTGAATATTATTAATATTTATTTTTAAACTCTTATTGGTGTAGGAAAATGCAAAGTGATATATAGTAAACTTCTTTTTTTTCTTCTCATTTAGGTTCAATCAATTTTTCGAATTCATTCATTATCATGAAGCGTGATGATTAATTCTTTGCGGTGTTTGAATCTTGAAATTTAATGTAAATGATAATTTTAATATTTATTTCTCGTTTTTCATCTAGAGATATCAATGAAATGAGAAAGGCAATAAAGAAAATTTATTTTTCTTCTCAAATTATTTTATTGAAAAAAAAAAAACGAAAGGGGATTTAAGACACTTTTTTCCTTTGTTTCGAGTCTCTTCTCATTTATTTCGGTAGATTTTTTTGTTTACTTCTTCAGTGCATTGCTTTTTGCTATGAATATTCCTCCACGGGGCCTCATCTATTCCTTCACCTAAATTTTCTCTCTAATATTTTGATTTGTGGAAAAAAGATATTCTCATTATTCTCTTTGTTTCTTCAATTATACTTTGTTTATGTATGAATTAATTGGACCGTTTTGTATTATCAACTGTGGCTATTTGAAAATTTCATGATTCTCATTGTTCATCTACATTATTTGATTGTCAGAAAAAAAAAGAAGAAGAATTTGAGAATGAAGCAGAAATTGTTAATAATAAAACTATCAATTGAATGGAATTTTTGGAATTATGTGGATCCTGAGAGAATGATGTTCGTTGTTAATTGCTGCATTATTGTTGGCTTGATCTTTTTGGTAATGCGATAAATCCTCGTAATGCATTACACGCCAATGGACGATTGTCAAAAGGTCATCGTTGATTGTACGATGTAATAATGACTCGTAACAACACGACATTTCGTTGCCTCCTCATATGAATATTCTCTTCACAATTGTTTTATTTTTTTTTTCCGTTAATTTAAATTATTTTCAAAGATCATTCTTGGTTTGACTTTCGTTGAATGTACATGATAGACTTTTACATGAATTTTGTTTTTCATTTTTTCATTTACTTTGGCTAATGAGGAATATTAGTGCGTAATTTTTGGACCAATTTGCGAGTGTTTTTTTCTTTTTCCTCTTTCAATCAGAGTTTTGATCAATTTTAATTTGTTATTGTGGCAAGGCACATGCTGGTAATTTCAGCTTTGGAAATTAAAACCTCTAAAATTACTTCTCTGTTATTCGACTGAAATTATTCCAGTTTACTTGAATATTTCCATAGATTCATTCTTTTAGTTTTGTTTCGAATTCCAAATTTATTGAATGAAAATGATTGATTTTTTTTCTTTTTTAGTTGATAAGCTGTGCATTATCGGTGAACGTTCCTTTCTCAATTATAGAATAATTTATTTTCTCACGTAATTTTTTAAATCAATTTCTTATCACATCAGTCTCCTTGAATGATGGAAAATAGAAATTGTACAGGTTTATCATTTATTTTTCACATATTTCAAATAATCAATCATGATCTTCCACTACATTTCACGAATAAAATCAATTTTCTTTCTTTTTTTTCTCTGCAGTAAAAAAAAAAAAAACTAGCACCAAATAGTCACTGTCGCCTTGATTGTCATCGCAAATCGGAAAATTATATTCTCCATCACTCAAATTTTTTAAAAGAATGCGAGAATAAATATTAATGTTCATGCACTGTCATTTACCCTGAATCACATTATTTTCCAGCCTCTCAATTTATTCCTCTAAATCCTCCAGATATTTCATCGTTATTATTATGATTTTCTCAACGTTTTTGTTATTAATAGAAGCGTAAATAATATTTGAAGCTCGGCGAAATGCCTCGAAAAATTGATACGAAGTAAATTCGCAACTCAACACTTTATTTTACTATGTATCGTAAAAAAAAAAAAAAAATTTTTGATTTCCGAAAAAGAAGTGACACAACAAAGACGAGGGAGACGTCCCTCACTCGACGACGAGCAACAACGGCAGAGCTAAAGCAACGGTCTAACGCCACAGATACTTGCTCTACTGATTCAGTCCCGCGCATGCGCATCTGTCACAACTCTCCTTCCACCGAAAATTTATCCCTTCCGCACAGTTCGGACATCAGCTGCACGAGAAAAGGGTGAAAAAAGCAAAATGATAAAAAATATAAATAATAACAATAAACGAAATTTCTCTTGTGATAACGCTGATAAGAGGACATGGTACTATTTTTTAATGTGAGCTTTCGGTTTGACAGCTTTTTTTTTCGGCATTGATAGCAACACCTTTTATTTCTCAAGGCAAATGTGGAAAAACATTTGTTTTTTTTTGAGGTCACCCTAGATATGGAATATGCCTAGTTAAATTAAAGCCAGCGAAAGATAGAAATAGACTTTTTTTTTGGTTAATATGCCGTTTTTTATTTTAACTTTAGGTCTGCTGAGTTTCAAGTGATAAGAAACAGACGCTTCGGCGCACCGGGAAGCAATTGATATAAACTTTAACTGGGATTTTTATGATGCTGAATATAGGCTAAAAAGTACACGTGATTTTTTCTGCGATTAGTGCTTGGATCCAAATGAATCGAGAAAAATCCCTGCATGAAATCGTTTATTACAGAAATAAGTGGTGAAAGATATTACCACTTATTTCTGTAATAAACTCTCTTATAAACTGTCAACGATACACTTCGACAACGATATCGTTGCTTGTATTTCTTTTTTCAATTTCGGTTTTTTACCTCTTATTATCAATTTTAAGCTCTGAATTGGCTTATAGAATGAGATTTCTTTTAATTTTTTAATTTCAATAACTTTTTTGTGAATGTTTTCATAATCTCATACCATCGACTTACTCTATAACCTCTTCAATAGCATTATGTGCATGGTGTCTCACCAATCAAATTTGAAAAACTTTTATTAAATTACTTTCATCATTATGTAAGTTTTATCTCATACACAGAGAAAAATGCTTTCTTAATTTAAAAATGTGCAGGTCACTTAAATTAAGAAAGAAAAGTCACTTGATTTAAGTGAGAGAATTCACTTAATTTAAGTGACTTTTACTTTCTTAAATTAAGAAAGAAATAGTCACTTGATTCAAGTGAGAAAACTCACTTGATTTAAGTGAGAAAATTCACTTAATTTAAGTGACTTTTACTTTCTTAAATTAAGAAAGAAAAAGTTACTTGATTTAAGTTAGAAAAGTCACTTAATTTAAGTGACTTTTACTTTCTTAAATTAAGAAAGAAATAGTCACTTGATTCAAGTGAGAAAACTCACTTGATTTAAGTGAGAAAATTCACTTAATTTAAGTGACTTTTACTTTCTTAAATTAAGAAAGAAAAAGTTACTTGATTTAAGTTAGAAAAGTCACTTAATTTAAGTGACTTTTACTTTCTTAAATTAAGAAAGAAATAGTCACTTGATTTAAGTGAGAAAAGTCACTTCATTTAAGTGACTTTTACTTTCTTAAATTAAGAAAGAAATAGTCACTTGATTTAAGTCAGAAAAGTCACTTGATTTAAGTCAGAAAAGTCACTTGATTTAAGTGACAAAAGTCACTTAATTTGAGTGAGAAAAGTCACTTAATTTAAGTGACCTGCCATTCTTAAATTAAGAAAACATTTTTCTCTGTGTATATTTGCTGTCATTGCAATAGAATTCATAATAATTTTCATAATATTTTTTTTTGTCATTTTTTACAGATAAGAATAAAGATTTGTTTAACGTCCTGATGAGGATTCTAATCAGGATCGAAACGTTGACGTCATGAACTAATTGCTCCATTTTTTTTTGCTTTAATTTACCTGATCGCAAGGCCAAATAGCCAATTATTAATGTAATAGATATTGTTGGAATGAACTTTCTTTTTTGACTCTTTATCAAATATCATAAATATCTCAACGAGCAAATTTTTCGAGTGATAAATAGGAATTTGGAATTCCAAGGAAAAAAGTGATAATAATTTTTTTCATCCAATATTGAGACCAAATGAATTCTCCGAGACCACAATAATACATAATGTCCATAAATAATTTGTACACAGATGCAATAATTCGTTAACGAATATACAAACGAGGTAAATTATGACAATTCGATAACTAATTTCTGACGGATGACCTTGTACAATATTCAATGTGAATTAGTTTCAAGATAGATAACGCATTTTGATTGATTAATTGTTAATATTCCACTCAACCTCATGCACTGCCCACGTATTCATCTACCTCCCCTACCGCGCTCCTTAACTCCCTAACGCCTTTTGACTTACCACCCCTCGATACATTCACTCCTTTCCTTCCAATAGTATAGGAACTAAAACTATGAACTCTACTCTATAGTTTAAACTCGAAGCATTGAATTTGAAATAACGAATACATAATGCGTCGTATTGTCATGGGGATTATATCGCGTGAGTGTGTTGTCAAACACGAAATAAACTCAAACGTTTATACATTAATGTATATATGTACAATAGGTAGACTAGTGCATTCGCTATTAATTCAGTATTCTACACACGGAATGTGCTAGTTAATTGCACTGGCACTGACTTACTGTCATTCCCTGCGTACTGAGCGTGTAAACTATTATAATTGTTTAAAAGCTCTATTTTTAGAAAATCCAGCTTATTTTTCTGAATTTATCGATATATTGAGTCATTTAAATTTTCTAAACTCATATTAATTATCAGTGATTAATCATTACTTACTCCCTGATGAGTTTGAGTTTTTTTACTTGGCGGGTAGGATGATTACTCTGCTCGAGTTTTTGATTGCTCACTCCATCTCTGCACGGACGATGGCAACTTTTGATCCCTCGAAAGAAAATATTGGTATAATGTAACATCAAACCTGGAAAACCGGGAAAAGTCAGGGAATTCTAAAATTTATCTGGAATTTTAATTTTTTCTCAAGGTGAATGAACATGAAAATTCTCTGATTGTACAGAGGAGAATTTATGATGCAATTCAATCGAAGGAAAGACTTAAAAATTTGTTTGTGACAAAACACATATGAGAATACTTGATAAAGTCTTTATAAAAATGTTACAGTCCTTTATAAAATAAAAAGTTTCAATTCCTTACAAAAATATTCTTTATAAAACACTCTCGTACGTGAAGCTTTAATTCATGCAGCTCGTGATTTTCACGCGCAGTGCAAAGAAGATCTGGCGAAACAAATGAAAATGAAAGAGAAGAAAAAAAAAAAGCGTGAAAAACCCGAAAGAGATGGGCTGGAATTGTGGAAGAATAGAAGCAAAAGAACGGAACTTGATGATGCTGTGAAAGCAACCGCTTATATTGACGAAAAAATCCAAAAATTAAGACAGGCGTGACTTTTATGCCAAAAAAATACTTTAATACAGCTATGAAGCAATATGAGGTTTATATTACACAGAGAAAAATTTTATCTTAATTTAAGAATGTGCAGTCACTTAATTTAAGTGACATGCCATTCTTAAATTAAGTGACTTTTCTAACTTAAATTAAGTGACTTTTCTCACTTAAATCAAGTAACTATTTTTTTCTTAATTTAAGAAAGTAAAAGTCACTTAAATTAAGTGACTTTTCTCACTTAAATCAAGTGACTTTTTCTTTCTTAATTTAAGAAAGTGAAACTCACTTGAATTAAGTGACTTTTCTCTCTTAATTTAAGTGAACTGCACATTCTTAAATTAAGAAAACATTTTTCTCTGTGTATCACGGTTATTCTATATCGATCCTATCAATATTTTCAAAATGAGTTATTATGCTGTGATTAATAATGATTAATAGTATGTTAATAACATCATTAGAAGAATGTTGAATTTTCTTCATGAATTGTATTCATTAACATAGGGCATAGGAATGTGATTATTTGCGGCTAGTTTAATAAGTTCATATTTGCATTACGGAAAAAGTCAGTGTGTAAAATTTTAATTCCTATTATCATGTATGAAAAAAAATATTATAATGTGTGAAAAATTTCAATTTAAATTTTCGCAACAAATAAAATACATACTGAAAACGAGCGTGAGCAAGACACTAAAAATTGGTCAGGGAAAAATAATTTTTTCGACCTGGAAAATCGGGAAAAGTCAGGGAATTTTTTTGTGATGGCCTACTGGACACCCTGGACTCTTGAAGACTGAACATTTTATCGTGGGGGGCTTTTATGTTCAATCATCAATTAAATTCTTATCTTATCTCGCACTGTTCCGTTGGCATAATTATAGAATCGCATTTTCCGTTACATATCGTCACCTCAGAATTAAAAAGGCGTAAGTGCTATGCTTATACACAGCACTTACGCCTCTCCGGTACTAAGGCGACGATATTTTTCATGTAATAATCGTAATCTTTATAATTCCTGTAATGATGAAAGTACTAAATGATTAAAAAAAAATCATTTTTTAAATATTTTTTCCCTATAGTAGATATATTATTATCTATAGTAAGATTTATATTATTTTTTGACAGATTTGTTCGAAGAAATCCAAAAAAATTCAGATGTGGACCAATTTTATCATCATAAAAATCGCGGAAAAACAATAATAACAATTTGAAAATTATTTGCCATCGAACGCCTTTGCTTGAACTCCTCTTTCCATACGAACTCTATGTTATCGGCTACAGATAGAAGAAGAAATGAAAAAATAGTGAATGTACATACCGAGCAGCGATACAGACGAATTCATGGAAATTACCATCCGCACTAAACTAATTCCTCACATTTAACAATCTGGATTGGAAGAATCCGAATAAGTTTTCGTTTGATCGAATTTTAATCCTTCCAGTAGTTTTTTCTTTCCAGTAATGAAACAATCAGCAATATATGATTTTCTATGTCATAACACTTTTGACAAGTTTACTGACTTCGCATATTGAACCGAGTCCAAATTATATTCCGAATAATGCAGTAAATTAACATTTTTTAAAATGCTTATTATTTTTAATAAGCGTGAATAAAGAATCTATTTTCAATTTCGGTCTAATTACAAACATTAAGGAGTTTGTAGAGTTATCTCCAAAATATGGAATCATTCTGAAAATCATACAGGACGTTCCTAATGTCATCATTATTATATAGTACTTTCTTCAAAATTTTCATGTATTTTGTTTCAGGCTAATTAACAGTCAAAATTGCATATGTATACATGGGCTCTTATGCATAAAATCTGTCATAGCCGGAGACCTTTGTTATCACCTGAGTTGATAGCGCAAATCGATGCTAAACCAGGTTTGATACATAAGAGCCCATGTATAAAATGCAATTAAATGAAAATGAAATACATGAAAATTTTCAAAAAAAATACTACATAATAATGATGACATTAGGAACGTCCTGAATGATTCTCAAAATGATTCCATATTTTTGAAATAACTCCCCAAACTCCTTAAGGGAGTTCCTCAGTTTCTCGGCAAAAAAAAGGAAATATTCCAGACTGCTGAAAATTTACGAACAGGCTTATTGCGTAATTGCCATTATATAGTAATTTTTTGGAATTTATTTTCCATGAGAATAAAGGAGAAAATAATTATGGAAGTTAGATATTATACATGGGGTTATACGGAAAGTCGGAAAACTTTGGCGAGTACCTACGTAGCCCGCTTGATCGATAATGAAGTAATCATGCTACAATTCTCCACCGCTCATATAACCCCATGTATATCTAACTTGCATAATCATTTTCTCCTTTATTCTCATGGAAAATAAATTCCAAAAAATTACGATATAATGGTAATTACGCAGTAATCCTGTTCGTAAATTTTCAGTAGTCTGGAATATTTCCTTGTTTTTACCGAGAAACTGAGGAACCTCCTTAATTTCCATATAGTATCTTGATTTTCGTTTTTCCGACTGTAACCGAAGATAACCGAGAGTAGCCGGCCTCCGGGGTCCACGGGGTTGAGGCCACGGGCCCCACAGTAAAAGTAACCAATGATGCAACATACCGAAATAGAAGTTCCTAGGAAGCTATAGGAGTTGCACTTACTATACCATAAAATCTCTGTTTGACAGAACGCAATTCAATTTGCTACGGTCAATTTCCGAGTGCGTACTGAGAAGCATTTTTTTTTAATTTAGGCTGTAGTTCGCAAGACTACAAAGGGTTTAGTAATAGTTAATGTACAGAGTCTTATAATGTACAATGATGAAACATTAAGAGACGTACACGATTTAAAAAAAAAATCAACTATAACGATCAAGAACACGAAAGAATATATTTAAAATATGCATATTTCACAAAAACGCGACCTGTCTGAAACGCATTTGGCAAAGATCTAGCGATAATGTATAGATGTTTTTGCCCAATTGATGAATGCAAGCAGGAATTCATAATCCAAAAGGTAAAGAATTAATATCGGAGTAAATTGAAATTGTGAGGATTTCATAAAACTGAAGTTCCATTCATAGCATTTCGTTTTGACAGAGTACAGGTAATTGTTTATGTTATTAAGGATTCATTTTGTATTGCCCTTAATATTTGTAAAATAAGATCTCACCGTCAATTGAATTTCATTAATTACTGTAATGGTGTGAATGTAGATCCGGGAAACTGTGTATAAAAGCTGCAATTTAATTGTAACTGACTAACATTGGGATGAAAAAATGTTGCGTTCCGGCTGCGAATGCATAAAAATTTCATTTATTATTAATTGGGGAATAAAATGTCGAAAGCTTGAACGATTTTGAATGCCTGGAAACTTTTCACTCCTCAATATTGTTTGCATTCTGCCATGACTGTACTAGTGTAGGAGATTGTATAAGTTGACTATAATGAGTATAAACAATGAGTGAATTAAAAATCGAACAACTATTCATTTATCCAAATGCAGATTATGGTGTGATTTGGCTTGTCGGTAAAGTCGTCAGTAGCTCAACGTTGGCCGCTCGATAACTCAATTCCGATCAGTAGAAGGTTACCCTGGATCGGTACAGCCGGTAAGTGTAAATAGCTTTTTTCAGTATCCATAGATGGCGCCACGAACTCTTCTTTTACACTTACTAGAGATGAAGTTGAAAAATGAGAAAAAGCGGCTCCTGCCCTGAAAAATATTCTTGTGCATAGGTGGGAGCAGTTGATATAAGAGAATCAAATTATTAACGACATAAATATATAAAATAAAATATAAATAAAATCAAAAATATATTTTCAAATATATGAATGAACAGAAAAACTTGACAAAAAAATTACGAATCTAGAGAGTTCATTCCCATAATTATAGCGAATGTTTTGAGCATAAGTTGGTGTGAATGAGCCCAGTATTTTTTGAAAAGAAAATCATTTCTTGCGAATATCTCAGAAACTACTCAACCGGTTTTGCCCAAATTGAATAACAAACTTTGCGTTCAGAAGATATACAAACAAATAAATTTTGAATCTCTAACTCAGATATTCGTTGATCTATTATTGTGCCACCAAGCTCTTCAGTGAAAAATCACTAAAATTGATATTATTTCCAAAACGAAAAATCAGAGAAAAATTTACCCTGAGTAGAAACTGCGAGATCTAATGGGATGAATTTCATATCTCATATTGGGGGGCTACGAATCAATTTTCCGTAGAGAAAATAAAATAAAACGCGTTTTGGCAAATTCCATTTCTCTCGGGAAATTAATCAACTGATTCTGTTGAAATTTTCCTTGCAACATTTTGCATGCGGAGGAAAAATACTGCAAAATACCTAGAACGATATATGTCAAGACGCCCAGGCACGCACACACACACATACATGCATGAAACCTATGATTTCTTGAAATTTTGGTTTATTTGCAGTCATGTTCCAATGAAAACTCGAAATCAGAAAATTTCGTGTTGACAATGCTTTGATTTGGAAACAAAAAAAAATAGATTTAGTAAAATTTTCAAAAACGAAAGAATATTCAAAAAAAAATTGAGCAAGCAGGAGCCCAGCCCGTGGTGCGTTATTCACAAACCCTACTTTTTGGGCGACTTTTAATTTTTTGCCAATTCGATTAGCAAAATGCTTCCGAATGGGATTATACTTTACGATCGTATTACTGGAAGTAAATGAAAACAAAATAATTAATATAAAAGTTATGCTTGATTGTTTTTTATTCAAAAAAAGTGAAAATTTAATTAAATGAAATTGATTAGTGAGGAGGTGAAGAAGGGGATGAATGTTTTTTTTTTAATTAGATATTTGGGATATCGAGGGAAGACCAAAATCAATTTTCCTCAATTTTTCATTCCAGATCTAAAAATTGACGAGTGCCAGGAGATAGCTGTTCTCCAACAACAATTATTTGAAAAAGGCTTACAGCCTCGTAAAAACAGAATTAGCTGCAATTAAAAGGACAAGCAAGGAATAGAATGTGAAGGTAAAAATAAAGGGAAGAAATGATAATGGTAATGAATTTATCGCACATCTCTTAATGCTACAAATTTCTTTAAACAAGTAAATTTCTATTAAAAAAATTTGCACTTGCAGTTTTTCGGATTCCTCATATGTACATATTCTTCACTCTTTCAAAAATAATTCATCTGTTGAATTAATGGAGATAATAAGAATTGTCAGATGTCGGCTATTTTCTGTATCATGAGAAAAAATAAACAAGAAAGAAGAGACGAAATCAAAAATTCAAATGAAATTACTACATAATTAATTAAAGTTATACTTGGAAAAAAGTGAATTTGGGAGACATTCAGAGAATAGTTATGGATATGGAGAAATCTGGACGTTCCTCGATTCCACCTCTTTTTCCAAATATAACTTTCATTAATGAAAGACATTTGTATTTTCATCAGGATTTTTCTACCTCAATCTTTCTATCGGGGGTTATTGAAGGTCAATTTTTTTCTTCTCTTTCTTTTTGTCATTTTTTTTCGTATTTCAAAAATTTTTATAATACATTTCCTCTTTCCTAATCTGGATACGAGAATTCATCAGACCTTTTTTGGACAGAATTTAATTCTTCACAAGAAAGGTCTCTTAACATTTTCCTTTGGACCCACTCTCTTCAAAGATACTCGCAAAAAAATTGGATTTTTTTTCAACTCTTCGCAGAATTAATATATTTGATTCACTGATTTTGTTTTTCTTCATCTTCAGGTGATATCAGCCGCAGCTTATACTACTGGAGAGTAAAATTTCTACATTCGTTTCCTACTAAACTGAGCACTTCAAAAATACTGAATAAATGAATAAATAAATTATTTATCCATTCCTTTCCCTCATCATTTACTCTTTTCCTCATAATAATTGGATAACATTATTTATTCTAAAACTTTTGCAATTTTGCAGAGAAATATCTCGATTTTTGTTTTTTTTTTTGATTTATCCACCTCAATTACATTGTTCCAATCACAGATCGTCTAAACATACATTTTATTATTCTATTATCATCCGAATGATTGATTAGAGATTCACGTGGGTTGGAAATTAAAAAAAAAGATTGTAAAGCAGCACGATGTAAAGCGAAAGAAGAAAAACATTTTTTTATTTTTTTCTTCAAATATAATTGAAAAGAAAATGCAAAAAAAATATACTCATCTTAAATAAATTCGATTACGCTATAGACTGTACATGCGTCGGTACATGAAAGTACACTGAAATAACAGAAGTAATTATTCACGAAAATAAAATTGCAATTTTTTTAGTACTGAAGAAGAGGGAGAAAACATCAGAGAGAAAAAATAAAAAATTATTTGATGAAAATTTAGAATCATCCGATCAATTGGGAATACAAAAAATCCAAACTCGTTTCTTCTATCTATGGATTTAATTTGATATGAATGGAAAAGAAATTACAATAATTTTCATTAGCATTAGATAAATAATTAGATGATGAAAACGTTTTTATGGAACAGATATGAATTCGAAATATAAAATTTCCAATAAAAATATTAAAATGAATGTTGATCAACTAGTTCAATTAATTAGAGACGAATATAAACGTTCTTGAGCCTAATAGCCTAAGGATACTTGTCCACATTATAAAACTTAAACTACGGGGTGAATTAAAAGAGAAACAAAAACTTTATGCTGCTATAAAACTGATAACACAATTGTATACGTTATTTAAGGATTTTTGTCATTAATAACAATATAATTGATTGTTTCGAAAATAATTGTGGTAAACAGGGCTACCGTATAACCTGATCTTCGTTTAATGATTGATAATAACTAGATTATCTTCATGACTGATCAATAATTCAAAGTTTAAGTGAAAATTTAAAAAAATATGGAATTTTTTGGTGATATCTAGAGAAGTTTTGGAGATAGGAGCTCCAGAGTCCTCTCTCTGCCAAGAGAATATAATTTCCAGTGAAAAGTGTACCCACATGAGCCACTTTTCTCCACAATCTCCAGAGTTAAAGATAAATAAGTTATTTTGCTATGAAAATCTCTCTTCTTTGGAGTATCTCGAGGATTGTTAGCAGATGATAGCTCTTGTTGTAGTGTTTTTCATTGGAAATTTCCCAAGCTTTCCAAAAAAGACATTCTCAAACTTATGCGACTTCAACTTCTCTTAATAATCCTTGAAAAAGTCATGCAAATAAATCAATAGCGAGGTTTCAAAAATGCATCAGATAATGTTGGGATCAGTTATTGTTAAATATCTTTATAAATAATTGAGTCAGAGAAATTTCCTCAGTGAGCTTTTTTGTCAAGGTGATGAGAGCTAAACGAAAAGTCTATGGAAATTCCCCTGTCTCTCGTAGCTTCCGAGATATTCCTAGAAACTGAAACGTGGAGATTATCTCACTCACTCTCCAATGAAAAGGGAAAAGAAAATTGATCAAGAAGGAAAATTTGAAGAAATCAACAGGTTGCCCGGGACGATAGTAATAATTTGAATACGTTTTCCTTCATATCAATTTTTTTTTTCTATCAATTTATCAGAAGCCCATTTTTTTTTCTAATCATTAATTTTTATTTAATCTTTTTCTTTTTCCTAGTATAAATAATTTTCATGATGAACGTGAAATAATCATGGAGATTAGTAAATTAATGATTATTGATAGAGTAAAATAAATATCCCATTGGGTTGTCTTTATTTAAAAAAAGGAAAAAATAATGTATAATTGATGGAAAATAAAGAATGCCTCTTGTTTGTACGTTCAACCGTTGTACATATTGTTTCGATTTTTCCTTCAAAAAAATGAAAATCAGAAAAACGATTTGGTAAATAAATAGTATTGAACAAAAACAATATCACCTTTGCTTCCGATCGATCCATTTCAAATATTCGATTAGTCAATGTTCCCTGTTCTGATTTGAGGAAATTGATCAAATTCAAATATTCGATTAATCAGTTATTATATCACACAATTATTTCAAGATATCGCATACCATTCTCGATCGATCATATTCAAAAATCGAGTAATCGATGCAATATTAGTTCAATGGGAAATACTATTCTCTATTGTTTTCCAGGAAAAAGTCGATACGATTTTTCCGAAAAATATTCAATTTTTTATATTATTGCAGAAATTTGATTTCAATGAAAATTCTGATCAGTCGGCATCAGTTATCATAGTCTGTACCGACTTGTGATTTTCAGTCGATAAAGCAGTTTTCGCCTTATCCTCCTCCCTATTCCTGTAAAGCCTAAGACAGTCGGTAACATTATTTTGGAGAAATCAACAATTTCTCTCATTCCGTTTTGATCTGAAAGAAGCATTTTTCTAACTCTAATAACTTAGCAATCAAAATGTTACAATCATATTATTCCCTTATTTATAGCCAACAAAGTTTATCGAGAATATTTAATCCATTGAAGCTTATACTAATTATATATTAAATACACTTTCAATTTGAAAATTATTCAATTCACCTTATCTATTCAACCTTCCCCCCATTTCTAGAAATTCAACTCTTCATCAGGAATCTAGTGGACCGATGGAATTTTGCAATTGAAAATTCGAGACCACTGTAAACAGTTTTGAAATCGATGGATTCCGAATAGTCGGCTGTGTCCGAATATCCAAGTATTCAATTCATGTATTTAAATGTACTATATATTTATTGAAAAATATCAATATCTTCTTGCGAAGGTTTGCGATAATAGCGTTCTCCATAATGCACATTATAGGAAACCTCACAACTTCGGAAAAAATAATTTAAGGAATCATACATTACATCTATAAAATGATTGTATTTATATATGTCTTTATTGTTCTCAATATTTAATAAATAATCATTTTTTATATTGTAAAACTGACAAAATGCGCAATCTAAATTGCAGCGCACTAGGAATGAATAACAGAATTTTTCTTCACATCATAAATTTTCACAAGCTATACTCATTACCAATTAGACCACATTGGATACAACGAGAACATAACCGTAATTTGAAAGGACTGTAAATAAGAATCATTTCCAACATACAAGTACATCGAAAAAAGTATTTTTAAATTACATGATGACTTTTCTGAATAATTCTTATAATTATTAATAAGAGCGGCAATTCATCCATTTTGTATTATACTAGCATGGCTATAGGAAGTTGCAGTCTTTCTGAATGCTAGGGATTTTTTCAATTTGATCAGTCACACCTGTCTAACAAATGAGCACTGGGGCTCGTGGCCTCAACCCGTCCACGTATGAAGCCCCAGGGAGACCCGCCCTACACATTCAACCTAGTTGTCGCCACCGTCAACATCCCCGTGAAGCCAGACTCCAGTTCCCCTCAATTTTTCTCGTAAATTCACTTAATCACATAACCTCCTTGCTTCAGATACCTAATGGAAATTTCGAGAAAATTATACAAAGCATTGAAAAAAATTTTCACAAGAAAAATGCAGAAAAAATGATAAAATTTTTATGAAATTCCAGTGATTTTACCGATGTATCCAATTTCAGAATAAAAAACCGGCGCTCATAGTGCTTCTGCTCACCCGGCGTCAGATCTCTCCTTCTCTTCGCCCCTCTCACTCTGCTTTCCCCTCGTCCGAATGGAAACTCTATACGTTGTACATGGATTCTACAGTTTAGTACGGGTATTGCGCGCGCCTGTACTCTGCTTGTGTATTAGTAATAACTGCGTTTCCTCGTAGTGTGCCCGGGTTGTAGCAAGATACGAGCGGAAGCTAGTGAAGAGTAAAGAAAAAAATTGTCCAGGCGGTGGAAAATTGAGGCAGAGGTAAATAAAATAAGGAAAGAAGAATAAAACTCGGAAAAGGAACTGATTTTTTTTCATTTAAAATTTTCAAAATTTAAGATTAGTTTCATTTATATTTTTTTTTCTCTGTTGAAAAATAAAAATAAGTTGACGTGGGAACAAGAGACGTCGTTTCATGTAGTGGCGGTTTGGAGAAATAAGATCAAAGTTTTTGCATGGTGATATTTGCTCAGTTTATAGGAACCATTGTATCGCGTATGAATGAGAAAGAACCTTTTTTCCGGTGATTTTACTGATTGAAGAAAGAACTGAAGGATAAAGTTTGTGCGAGTTTTTTTAAAAAAATTTATTTCCTTCTCTGCGGATCTTCTAGAAATAAATAGGCGAGTGAATGGTGGATAAATTAATGATTGTGAGTGATCTCAGTGGAATAGTGATTATTATTGAAGAGGTTCAATACGAGACGCTTTGGACGAGCTGAAGGGTGAAGTGGAGTTTGACATTACTATTTCGGAGTAATTTTTGGGACAGGCACGGCTCCGCACAGGAGCTAATCTAGGTAATTTCACTTATTCATTATAAAATCATTATTTTAAAATGAAAATATAAATTCGACTGATTGCAGAAATATTTTGACTGTCGTAAAAAAAAATAGGGGAGAGTGGGGCGAAATGGACCGTCATAGTGACATGATAAAGGAATTTTTTTTGGACTGAAGGACTCGACGAAAAAATCTGAAAAAATTTGAAAAAATCCTTCAACATATGCATATTGTTTGTAAATTTTTTCGGATTTTTTGGTGCATCCGCTGCTTTTTAAAAAAATCTGGAGTCATCTCGACTTTTAGGTCCATTTTGCCCCACTCTCCCCTACATATTTTCATGAAATAGTCATTTTAATACTCGACATTAATAAAATTTTTCTGTGTTCTTAATAATTAAATATAAAAGTTTTTCGTTGAAAATTTTCTCATGGTAGAAATGATTTTTTGATATAATATTGTGAACAAATTCAGTGACTTCTGTGTAGACTCAATCATATAGTAGGTTGTGCCAGCAAACATGGCCGCCGCCTACTCACTATGTGTCTGTCAAATTCTCCCGGAGAAATCCGCAGATTCCGAGGGTTTCTGGAAATTTTTATTGCACAGCATTTTTTTGGGGCCTGAATTATTTTCATCAACGTAAAATTCATACCTTTCTCAATAAATTCATGAACACGGTGGAGAGGAGAGAAAATACAAATGATTCCATAGGGAGTCATTACAGTTTCTCACAAAAATGAAATTCATTTTTTTTTTATAAAAAAAAATCTAGGGCGGAAAATTTGATTCTTCGCGTTAACGAACTAGCCAATAATTCCTAAACGCAACGAATGACAATAAGTCATGTTTTTCAACTTGATTCCAAGATTGTTAAAATGTATGCTCCTCTCATATGTAAAGTGTGTGGCCTTATTGGTCGCTGCTCAATTATTAAGAAGAAGACAAAAAAAGGAAATTATTTTTTTTTTTTTTTATAAAAAAAAAAAAAAAAAAAGGAAATTATCAAAGAAATTTTTTTTTTTTTTTTAATCACTTTTATGTGTACCAACGTTTCAACCTCTATGTAAGGTCCTCATCAGGGTTCTTCTCGTTTTCAATTAATAAATTAAAATTAAATAAATTGATTAAATGAAGCAAATAACGTCCATGAAATGACAAGTAGCACTGCAAAGAGGATTACTTAAAAAACACGAGTTATATGCTTATCATTCATTCAAATATTCTTCTTTTTATAAATTTTTGTACTGAAAGTAAAATGGAATGCCGAAAAACGTCAGGTCAATTTGCTGAATTAATCATTAAGCATGTCTTGAAGGAACGGCCGAATATTTTTTTTTTCCATTAGAATGATGAATATAATATTGAGAGGAAACAATACGCATACCAGCGTCACTTTTCTCTTGCATAATGTGTGTAAAGTTGTACTGGCCAATGAAGTAACCTCGGAAATGTTCGGCTTCTATGCTACAACATTCAAATCTCCGCTTCGGGTCGACTTCGGAGATTATGTCTTTTGCTAGTTCGACAATACGTATGATCCATGTAATGTGTGTGGGAGTTGATGCGCATGCGAATGAGGAAAAAAAAAATAATACTAAAACGGAAAAAAACTAGAGAAGAAGTAGAACAAAATAGACTATACCTTGAAGTTTTTTCATGATAAGAAAACAATTCTTCATCTGAATGGAGTGTTGAAAAATCGTTAGTTTTTTCATTGAAACAATCCAATGCCTGCCAACTATCGTACAGTTACTTAATGAATCAAAATAATGTGAAAAATGTTCAATTAATTTTTTCATTAAGTAGCTCTTCGATATTTTATAAATAATTTATTTCTTATATTAGCTGAGATGAATGCTCTGTTCAGGTTGGACTTGTGTGTAATGGAGAGTTGTGTTCCCATTGGTCAGTCAATTGATATGATGATGTTTCAAGTATGGCTTAAATGACTTTAATTGTCGACAGAATATCGTTATGAGCATCATGAATAAACTCTCATTTCCCACCAAATTGTCATTAAAATAATTCAAGACAGAAGATATTCATTGTTAAATTGATTTCAATTGTATATTGATAAATCATTTAATTATTCTAGTGATAATTACAGGATAAAAAAGCTTGCTTCATCATGATTCTTATTTGAGAATTTATTATTATAGGGAAAAGTGGGGCAAAATGGACCTGTTTGTTAGAATGATTTGGGATTTTTCAGAGAATAGGCAGCTCTATGAAAAAATCTGAAAAAATTAGACAAAAATGGAGACATATTGGAGCATCTTCTCACATTTTTTCAGATTTTTTCTTCGAGTCCTTAATATCGAAAAAAAATCCTATATAATGTTGTTGCAAAGGTCCATTTTACTCCGTTCTCCCCTACAATTATGGTAATTTGGAATTATTATCTGGAAAATATCTCACGTTGCCTCTACAGAGGAACAATCGATAAATTTTATTGATACAATTCGAAAAAGAAGAATCACTGTTTTGCCATTGAAAGTCTAAATATTCATTAATCTTAAAAATGAGAGAAAATCATTCTGTCAATGATATTTAGATGCAAGTTCGGAATTAATTGACTTGTATTGGAAGAATTAGTTTTTCGTGAAATTAAAAAAACATAGTCAATGAAAAAGTTGAATAAATTTCATTCAAACTGATTCTCCCAGATTTCAGCGATATTTCGGTAATTTGTCAGTTTCACTCTGCCAAATATTCCAAAATTTTCCAATAATTTTACCAAGTTTTTTATTTTAAATTGATGTGTCTTGATGTAGCAGAGGCCAGTGGCAAGATTTTGAGGCAGACGGACATAATCCTGAAGATATTTCTAAATCAGTTGAAAGAATTATTTAAAAAGGCAAATTTCATTCTCTTGCTTGGCTTTATGTAAAGCGAAAAAACGACAGATATATGCCGGAAGAGCAGAACCAGGATAATGTGAGACGGTTAGTAGGCTGGCTACCGGTTAACCTCAAAGTTTTTAGGGTCAATGTATTTGGTATGATTCGTACTGTTCCCCTCCACTTTACTGTTCTTTCCTGACATCCAAAATCCTCATCTACATCCCCTTCTAAAACCCCAATCCCTCTTCCCACATCGCTCCCTCTATCCTCTACAATATAACTACATCTACCTAAAAAACCGGATGAACTGTCACTTTCGATGATTGTTCCCATTTTCTCTCTCTCAGTAAATTGAAGAAGGAAAACTATTTCGTTACAGAAATTCGGGTTTTACAATTTCGCCTCATTATAAAATCAATAATTCTGTTTTCTATTCACATTTGTGTATTTCTGCATCAATGATAGGATCAATGCAATTCAAATCAATTTTTATTCTTTCGATTGAAGTTGATGTTATAGTTAGAATCGATGGATTTTTCTTTTCAGACAAAAAATCAGTTATCTCTAAATTATGAAAAAATCGCATGTGGCTACATCTGCTACTGAGTTGACAGTCCAATTGACTGTATTTCTTTGAAAACTAAAGCGAAAGGAAATGACTAAGGCCGATGACGTCAAATAAAATCTTGTTTTTCATTTCCTTCCCTCTGAAATACTATGTAAAGCTCATAACATTACAATATTATATTTTGCGGAAAAATTCTTTTCACTAGAAATAGTTAAATCAACGTTTTTCGTTTAGAGTTTATGGGAAAAAATAACTGTAGATCATTATTAGAAGAGCTCCGAAATGACGAGGGTTTGGGAAACTTATGAGAAGACTTCATGTAGAAAGTTTTATAAACTACAGAACGGATTTCTGAATTTTCTGTGAATTCGATCGTCTTAGCGATCTTCAAAAAGAGTCTGTGAAGAATTCTTTCATAATTTCACTACTGAAATAGAAAAACCTCTTTTTATCAGGTGGTGCGTTCTTATCTCTCGTCAAGTACGCCATCAAGAGGGCAGAATTGACCGCACGCCTATGTGTTTAGTATAAATTCGTAAAAAATCATCAGACGAAAGCAGTGTTGATTTTCTTCCCAGAAGTTTATTTCAACATCTTGATTGATGAAAAATTTTTTTTTTTGAAAGAACGCAGTAATCCAATACATAGATACACAGTAGTGTTCTCTTACTCTCTGTATGTGAATAAATTCTTCTGTAATTGTAGAATAATTTTGGGTATCAGTAGTACAGAGATGGAACAGGATACGTAGATTTTTTCCATCGATCTTTTTTTGAGAAATATCTTGGAAACTATGCGATATAGTACTATTTCGTCCTGATTCTCTTTAGATAATTTGAAAATTTCAAGGATTCATTGTCTGATCTCACTGATACTGTAAGTCACTGGATTAACGCCAGAAAATTACTAGATGCATCGATGAGCAAGTTTAGATTAATCATATTTGTCATGCGGCTGACTCTGCACTGATTATTTTGTAGACATGTCCGCTAAGAAGCTCCTATTTCTTTTCATTATTTCATTCCACAGTGGCAGTATTACCATCGGATGGAGTTTGATGAAACTTATTTTCAAAACTGGCCAAAGCGCGATCTCCTGGAGTCGATCTAAAATAGATCTTCACGTGTTATAGGATAGGAGCCGAAATGCCATACACTCAAATTGAGTGACGTGGCAACACGGTGAGAAGAATTTCCACTACGATTGCACTCGCGTATTGAGCAGCGCGCCACATTCCGGAATCGACTCACAAAAAATTATTTTTTCATACAAAAAATATATATCCTACAGAAAAGAGGTCCTTTTCGATTCTCAAAATTATTCAAGAAGGATTTCAAAAGTTTCACTTTGATATTTACATTTTCGTCCAGAGAGTCACGCTCATAGCGCGGGTTCTCAAGGGTTCAGATTTTCGAGATCTCAAGACATTTAGAATATGAGAAAAAATGTCATGAGATTCCATAAATCCTGCCTATAATTGCAGCAGTAAAGACGTAAAGATAGGCCTCTCTACGTAAGAAAATAGCTTTGTCTTTCCACTATTGGTAAAAATGCACATGGCGCGGCCGGTTTTTTTCAAATAGATCGAATCATTCTGTAAAGTAATGAAAATGATGATGATTACACATCATTTTGGAAAAACATGTATGAGAAAAAGCATTTTATAGTATTACACACTCATTAATATGAAATAGAAGAATTAGTTAAAGAGTTAGTAAGGAATAAATACAACCTCAACTTTAATGAGCAGCCTCAATCAGTTGTTCTTTAAATTGGTATTTGATTCAAGGAAAGTCCATAGATTCATAAGAATCTTTAAATAATAAACATTTCTTCATCTGGAAATCAAGATGATTATTAGGCGACTGACCTAGCCTTTATTAAGTTAAGTAGTTTTATCATTAGGCAGAATCCTATTTGAAAAAAACCGGGCGCAACATGTGCATTTTTATATGTTCTTGAATGGTAATTTAGTAGCATACTGTTCATTTGCTTTATTCTATAGAGTGAAAGACTGAAGAATTAAGGCAAAATAATTAAATTTTGAAGTTTATTTGTTAATTTCAATCATGCTGAATGGTAAATTTTTTGCGTCAACCTTCTGAACGTGAAGAATAATCCCCCACCTGAGAAAGAATGTTTAGATCTGATTAAATTAAGAAATTTGATATGAATAGATCTAACTAGATCTGGTTAGAACTGATCAGATCAATGCCTGACTAGATCTCATTAGATCCAAGTAGATCTGACCAGATCTAACAATGTGTCAAATCGGTGCTCATTTCATTATCATAGAATTTTATATTATATGGCATTGCCAACTTTTCTCCGAAGTTATTTTTTCTAATTTTCTTCAGTTATGACGATTTCAATTTCAATTCATGTCCAAGAATAGTGTGATAGTTGAGTGGCTAGAGTAGCAGACTGGTAATCATATAGTAAAAAACATAAAATCAAAACTCGGTAATCATATAGTCCCTGGTTCAATCCCACTGACGCTCATTTTTTTATTTATTTTTTTACCTTTCTTAATTTTTCATTTTCTCTAAAAATTGAAAATTTTCGTTTCGGATTTTGTGCAGATCCAATTGGATCTACGACTACTTTAGGTGGTTCTAGTGGCAGGTAACAACTATCTGCTTCTATTTTATTTTTCTTCAAATTGCCATAAATATTCTAATCATTCCGATTTTGTAACATTTTTCGATATTAAAAAGATATCCACGATAGTGAATTGTTATTAGATAATATTATGAATATCCAGTATTGTAGCGGATTTGCCTTACACTATCCCAGTATTTAGAACTGGGATTGGAGAATCTTCGGATTTTAAATACCAATATGGCCGCCATTAATGTTTTCATGTAATTAATTGAATTAATCATCGCATAGTTTAGATGAGGGAAAATTGGCATCTCATTTTGTCAGCTCATCTATACACATTGTGATAATTTTTATAATTTTTAATTGTTCATGATACGAGGTTTTTCAACAACATCGGAGATTTTGTTTCACTTCCTCTAAGGTTATGGAATTTATGTGTGAAACGTACTGA
Source organism: Aleiodes alternator (assembly GCA_963921955.1). Lineage (NCBI taxonomy): Eukaryota > Metazoa > Arthropoda > Insecta > Hymenoptera > Braconidae > Aleiodes > Aleiodes alternator. Next base: position 12,235,425 of record OY998103.1, read on the forward strand.
TATACAGCTGACTATTTAACGTTGCCACATGCTCGCGGGGCGCAAAACAACGGGAGTCAAATGCGTAATGAAATTTTTTATTTATTTTTCAATAAATAATGTAAATAATCAATTATTCATTTTTGTGACGTCATGAATGCAACTAACAATCATGATACAGTTGATTCAATTGAAAAAAAAAACTTAAAAATTAGATTAATCGTTTGAGCAGGCTGTACTGTGTCCTCCTTAATAAGGATTCTCTATCATGATAGAGAATCCTTATTAAGGAGGCAAGGCTGTGCATTTCCGAGAAAAAAACTCGCACTAATCAGTGCTCTCTTTTCGTATATTTTCTCCTGATCTACATTTCTTCACTCAACATTTCCCCAGTTCGACCTGAAGTTTCATGATTTTCGCGTCGACGCGATGCATTGAGTAACTCGACCTACGTCACACTGTGACCGACGTCATTTACCTATTCTCTCTCTCTTACTCTCATGAGAATCTCTGAATCTTTTTCTTTCAACACCATATATAATATAATTGAGGGGTCGATATACTCCATGAGGTGGTTTCAAGAAACGAATTCTCTGAATTTTCCACTTTTTTCTTTCAGAAATTCATTATCCATTCTTCCTTCCTGAATACAACACTCCAAAGATGATATATTTTTGAATTTTTCTTTTTTCTATAAGAGCAATAATTTCTTTTACATTGTGATATATTTTTTGCAAATAGATCCTCTATTATATGAATTTTATGAATGTTGATAATCACTTCGTAAACATCTCCGGTTTTATAACACGACAGGTGCGTTCTGTCGTATTCCTATAAAGACTCTAACCGTCAGTTTGAATGCGGCCCAACTGTCGCTCCCTCCAAGGTTGATGGCAATTAGATGAGGAAAAAGTGGCAGAGTGTAGAAAAAAAAAAAAAGAAATTCATTAATTGACAGTGTGAAACGATTTGGTATATGCCCAATCAGGGAATGTATATTATTGAATTTGTAAATCCAAAATGTAAGCGCTTTCAGTTCTTTGGCCGTAACAAGCTGATTGGAAAAAATATAAATTTTATTCATCAATTAAAATGTTCTATTTTTATCGGGGAAACGACTCTCACCGTCTTTCATCAATTCAACCGTTAACAATTACTAAATGACTGTAAACTAACCTCATACTTCCCTTTTTGTACTCTCTCGTCCCTCGTGTTACGAACCGCGCGAGTTGATATCTAATCGAACGTACTCTAGAAACTCTGTACCGTCCCTCGATAAAATGAAAAAAAAAAAAAACCGGGGAAAGATAGAGGAATAAAAAAAATTGAACTTAGAGCAACCTGTGAATTTTCGCATAATATTGGCCATTTTATAATTGGAGGGTTGACTACCACGTGGCGCTAGTGAAGCTTCCTCATGCCACTCTATCGCAGCCATCTTCAATATTTTTTTAAATTCTATTTTTCCCTACACACACATGAATATTCCTCTGGGTGTGGTCTACCCCCAAGTTTCTATACTCAATGTTACCATTTCCCTTGGTTCTTTTCGGTGCTTTTCCCCAGGGAGCTTTCATTTCGTATACCCGCGCCATCTACTGGTGGAAGTTCATTGCAAAGTTGCCAGTAGAGGGGACGATAAATGGCAAAATTATTGGGTGGGGGAAGAAACCCAGTGGATAGAACTCCGCAGTCACGAGTGGGGCATCGTGCTTCCCTCATCGATTTCATTTCAAGCCCGAAAAGAGAAGGAAAGGAAATTTAACGTTAGCAGCAACACGAGCGCCTCACCCACTTGCAATTCCACTTCCTCCACGGGCTTTCCTCTTCCGCGTTAAATTTTACTGCAAAATTATTTGTTCGATTGAACAAAATCGAAACTATTGAGTTGAATTGTGACTTTCTTTTTCTCATTGAAGCAGCAACTTTTTCAAAAATTTGATGAGAATTTTACTTTTCTCTATATGTCATGTGGAGCCTGGTATCAGAAAAGTTGCTCCATTTTCATGAAGATTCAATGAAATTATTTTGATCCCCTCTCTTTGAGTGACATTGAAGGAATTCATTCTTTACGTGTGAATTGTGCTTTTTGGGTGCATAACGAGAGGTTATGGGAATGTAAAAATGACGTCGTGACGACACGAGTTTCTGATACTGTGAGTGCAATGATTTTTCATTCTCCATAGATAGGAATTAATGGAAATAAATGATTAAAAGTGGAAAATGTACGGGCTAAGGTAGACCGGTGGAATTGATTTATAGTACCGGGCCTTCTTTGTTACCAGGGCGAGAGGAACGAGGAGGGGTTGAATTTCATGATTTGTTACGTTAATGCGCATGCGTGAAAATTTTGCCGGTGTCAACCTTTAACCGCATTCATTTCCATTAAATTTTGAAAATGTAAAGTAAAAAATGGTGAAAATAATTTCAATTCTCATTTAATGATTTAAATCTTTCCCTTAATTTTTTGAAAATCTGCACATTCTCTTAATTGGAAATGAAGCTTCAAATAATTTTATGTGTACAAATTAATAATATTATTTAGGATTGATGGTATTGTGTTGATTACTGATTCTTATTTCGGAGGGGAAGTAATAGGGAGTGACAATATAGTAGAAAAAGAGAGTAAGTGGGCGTGGACCCTTGGCAAAGGTTCCTACCGGGTCATGAACGTAGGCTTGTGGCGATTCGCCATGTAATTCGAAGGAATCAACAGGTACAGAATGAAAAGTACTCACTGAGTCAAAATCGATAGTAGCCAATGGCCATGTTCCAAAAAATTAAAATGACTTCATTCATTCTTCCGAGCTTGAATATACGAATTTTTTCTCACGATAGTGAGCTGAAAGAAGATTAAGATGAGAAATGAATATTGAAAAATTAAAATGAAAACACCCGAAATAGTTTTATCGTGTGGAGTTCCATAAGGAGATTACTAAAAGCTTTTTTTCTTCAATTGGTTACAGGGGTGGCAACGACCGCGCTAGGAGGTGCCGAAGAAGGTGGTGGCGCGTGGATCGTCTGGAGGAAGAAAAAACGCAAACGAATTGGGCATATTATTATCGCAATTACAAAAAAAGTATTTTCATAAAATACTTGTAGTGTTATCTGTTCAATATAAATATAAAAATAAAGTGTTTACGTGTCAGTTCAGAGGTAGAACAGAGAACGGAAAGTGGAGAAGAAGGTGGAAAAAAGCAGTGAACGTTGCTGCGCCATACTAAATTACATTTTACTCATTTTAAAGTAAAAAAAAATAAGAACTTGGACGAATCACAAGAAAAAAATTATTTTTAATCATTAAAAACCAAAATTCACTCTGCTTTAAAATTATTTGTACCAAATTGCAAATTAAGTACATAAAATATAAGAATAGAAAAAACAGTAAATTCAGTCAAAGAGTTGACAAAAAAAAAATACGGTGGACTCAATTTATAATTAAGAACGAGTTATAACAAGTGATTCAGCCATGAACGAATTGGATAGTCTTCGTCAAGAGGCAGAAACCCTCAAAAATGCCATTCGGGTAAGTTTGAAAAATACATTATACAATTATTAATAATTTTTTGAGCTAAAGCTTCTCTGAAAGAAGGCTAAAAGCTATTCACCTATCCCATAAAATCTGAATTTTTTCATTGTTTGTTCATTTCTAGAGGTTCTATCAAATGAAAAAGAAGCAATGAAGACTTTTTTTTGCACAGAAATTTCAGATTTAGTTGATTAATGTGAGATTACTAGAAATTTTTCAACGAGCTTTCTGTGCTTTCGAAGAATTTCTCAAAAAATCTTCTATAATATTTCAACGGTTTTCAAATTCAGAATAGGTCGGTTTAATCTGGGTGAAATTAAAAAAGGATTAATCCTTTAAAAACTTACCGTTAAATTTAAACGATCTTGAATTGTCAAATTCATACATGCTGTTCTAAACGTACAAAGTTTTGGGGAAATCTCAATTTTTTATTCGATATTCTTCAATGTTTTGAGTCATTTCATGCTGGAAAATGTATCATTTTAACGAGCTTCCAATTATTTCCTCCTACTCTTTTGTGAAACTGTAATCAGAGACTTTCCTACATGGTATTCCGCTTAACAAGTTGGGCAAGAGTTTTTTTTTAACAATTCTATCAAACTATTGGCACGGCCAAGCTCGTATTGAGTTTTCATATTATTCTGCAGGGCTATTCTTTTCGACAAGTTTCACATTCAACTGTACTCAAAAGCTCAAAATGTAAGCTCATTATTTGCTTCAGCTAGCTCATTGTTTCAATTCATAATTGAAATGATTGATCGAAAAACTTGCAACATAATTTATTTGCAGAAGCAGCTGCTCATGATATAAGTATCATACGAGTACTCGGTACTTGGTTGTACAATTTGAGCCAATGATTTGATTGAAAAAAAAGATGAAAAAGGATTAATCGCTACTTTTAATTGAATTAATTGTATCATTTATCTAGTTTTGCTATTAAAAATCTGAAGATAAAATTCGTCACTCTTTTTACTTCTATATTATGATTTTTTACAAGACGCGTAATGATAGAGGGAGAAGTTTCTTCCAAATTGAAGCTGTCGAAGAAGCTGATAGACGATGGTGACCGTTGTATTGGTGTTGGCGACCCGTAGAAACCACCGTAGTGGTGGTAGTAGGGCGCGGCATAACGGTCGCTTCTCTCCTCTGATCAATACACCACCATCCCCCTTTCTCACGCGCCTACTCGTGCTTTCTCTCTTCCACTTAAAGCACCAAAGACCTCCCCATTCTCTCCTTCATTTCTCTCTTCCTACTATACAAGTGTCAGTATTCTCAATGTCGGAACACTATACATTTTTCAAGATATTCTTTTTTTTCTCTCTACCTCTTTTTTTTTTATCTTCCCACCTCCCAACGCAAGTCAAAAATATCTTGAAGAATAAACAATTGAGGAAAAAAGAAGCTCTTGCCCATCATAAAATCTTTGATTTTTTTGAACAGATGAAAACTGACTCATATTATTAGGTGTAAAAATCTTCATTGTTTTATCTTTGTTATCAAATATTCTATGCGCCATAGTTTTTCTGGGATTCAGTAATTAAATGAAGATGAAAAATTGTTTATTTCAAATTGATTCTATAATTGAGAAAAAAAATTAAAATGTAATTCAGTAGAGGAGACGTACTGTAGGGTGAGCCTTTTTTTTTTTGAAAATATCTGAAAAGCTAAGGGCAATATTATTTCTCAATAATTTATGACAAGGAAAATCAGCGTTTCTGCTTTACTCTATCACTACTAAATTATTAAGAAGAGAAAAAAACAATCTTATCAATGAATAAATGTATATTTTCATCTGCAATTTTAAATGAGTGAAAAACTCATGCTGGAGATGAATCGTTTCAATTGGAAATGGAAGCCTGTATCTAATAAAAATTTTCATCTCTAGGATGCAAGAAAAGTGGCATGTGATACGAGCCTTGTGCAGGCAACAGCGGGCATGGAGCCCATTGGACGGATACAAATGCGAACGAGACGTACATTGCGTGGTCATCTGGCGAAAATTTATGCAATGCATTGGGGCAGTGACTCCAGGTAATTTTTTCACAATTATCAAAAAATAATCAATTTCAGCAGTTTCATGGGACAAAAGAACAGACAGAGACATATATTATTTTCAAGTTCTTCTTGCAGAAATTTGGTATCAGCCTCCCAAGATGGCAAGCTCATCGTTTGGGACAGTTATACTACGAACAAGGTACATGCAATTCCACTACGATCATCCTGGGTAATGACGTGTGCTTATGCGCCATCGGGTAGTTATGTTGCCTGCGGTGGTCTGGACAACATATGCTCTATTTACAGTCTCAAAACACGAGAAGGCAATGTAAGAGTGAGCCGTGAATTACCAGGACACACTGGTTATTTATCGTGCTGTCGATTTCTAGATGACAATCAAATCGTCACTAGCTCTGGCGACATGTCATGGTAAGAAAAATAAAAGATCTCTCTTTCCTTCCAATTCCAATACATCACCATTGAAAATCATGAAAATAATTTGATCTTTCATAGATTTTGATACATTTTCAAATGTGCAAAGTATTATTTTCATTACGACTCTTTATGGAAAAACGCAGAAAATAATTGAAATGAAAAGTTTTTGTAATGATCATTTTTGTTAAGAAAAATTGGAGCAACAAGAAAGATCTTCACGAAAATTTCTCAATTCCCCTTAGTTCCGGAGACAATTCATGGAAGAGAGATGAAATTGGCTTTCTTATTTTACTTCTCAATTATGGATATGCTCTCTAAATAGTATATTATCCAATCTCTGCTACGAAAATAACTATTGATTATATCTTTAGCTTCAAATTCGTCATAACTCTCACTGTACAAAGAAGTTCATTTCCAATTAATGAGCGCTAAAGACAGCATTAAGACGTCACAATGATGTGACATTCGAAAAGTCCATAAACATTTAATTCATTTCGAATTTTTGAATGTTACATCAAGACAAGGAAGTGCATTCATATTTTCAATGATAATTGGAGCTGTCCAAGGGTTTTAGAATTTGTAAGAATAGCGATTATCAATATATTTTCCATTTACAGTGCTCTGTGGGATATAGAGACTGGCCAGCAGTGCACTTCATTTATCGGTCATACCGGCGACGTTATGTCGCTGTCATTGGCACCAGACATGCGCACATTTGTTTCTGGTGCATGTGATGCGAGCGCTAAGTTATGGGACATTCGTGAAGGCTCGTGCAAGCAAACTTTCCCTGGTCATGAGAGCGATATCAACGCTGTTACGGTAAATCAAACACATTATTAAATGTTTAATTTTTTTTTCTTCATATTTGGGACTATTTGGATTTCTCTGGCTGTTCTTAATTCAATTAATTCTGGAAAAAATGCTGAATGTCATTAATGCTAGCACACTTACCTTTACACACGTTTTGAAGAATATATGTAAAGAGTAAAAGTGATCTTTACGACAGAGAAAGATAATTGTGGAGGGCTTTCTTATCGAGATACCATAACTTGATCGGTAAGGAACCGAGGATTGAGTAGAGCCTGGCAGCATATCACATCAGAAAGGGCATGAGTACCACATTAAAAGTATCGTTCGATGCGTTGAAATAGAAAATAATTTTGACTTGTGATTGTCTTCATGATTCTTTAATTGAGTATAATTCATTCTTTTGTATTTTTTTTTCAGTACTTTCCCAATGGGTGGGCATTTGCGACGGGTTCAGACGATGCAACGTGTCGATTATTTGATATACGTGCTGATCAAGAATTAGCTATGTATAGCCATGATAATATTATCTGCGGTATAACAAGTGTTGCATTCAGCAAGAGTGGAAGACTCCTCTTAGCTGGATACGATGATTTCAATTGCAATGTTTGGGATTCAATGAAGAGTGAACGTGCAGGTAAATTATTAATAATACCTTATCTAATTTTCAACCCTTCAGCGCTCGCGTGATTTCACCTGATTTCGTAGATCGCACCGCGAGTGCTCCGCCACCGTGTTGAATTCCGAGCGGTGTTGCCAAATAATCAATCAGTAATTTCTGTCTACATTCTTTCGAAAGAATTTTTTTCTGCTTAATTTTATATTAGATGAAAAACTGAAGGAGGAAGCACACCGTGAGATGATTGAAGGTTGTGTTCTCATACTTGGGACCAGTGAGTAAGAGCGGGAGAACGATTTTGCAACAGCGTAATTTGAATGGGAATTTCACGGTGTAGCGCCGCTTTTTAATCCGTGATCGAAAAAAAATGTTTCCACTCAATTCTATACTCATTAATAGTATTTATGCATTTTAGAAGGTTCAATGAGAGCATTAGAAGTTTTTGAAATTTTTTCTTTAATAAAACTGAAAATAAAACAACAAAACGTAAAAAAAAGGGCGATGCGCTCATTATGCGAGCAATGAAGGGTTAAACCAAAATTTTCCACATTCTTGATCGATACAGGAAAATTTCACATGAGTACTACCTACCATGAATTCAGGGATTTCTGCAACTCCAAATTCAGCATATTTGTGGTCTAAAATTGCGAATTTCACACAATCAACATATTCCAGAGAAGAATTAGAGAATTTAGGGTGAAAGATATGAAAATAGTTTAATATGAGAAACAAAAAGCAAAATGTGCCTTTTTCTATAGGGGAGAGTGGGGCAAAATGGACACTATAATGAAACGGTTAAAGATGGATTTTTTTTTGATGATTCTACTGAAAAGCTGAGAAAATTTTAGCTGGAAAACGCGTGTCAAATGTATTTTTTACGATTTTCTTGAAAATTCGATATTTTTGGGCTTTTTTAAAGGGGTATGCCTTTCCTTCTCTTAAAATTTTCAGTGTTTTGCAAATATCTCTGGTTCTATTGGTCGTAGCAATTCGGAGTTGGTCTCAAATGAAAGGTGAGCTCTTTTCCCATCGATTTATGGGCCTTTGAATTCAAAAATATTAATTTTTGGGAAAGTTATAGGCCAAAAACGGTTTCACAAAACTGTTTCCCGAAAATGCCCATAAATACCTCAAAAATCGATATTTTTAAATTGAAAACCATATGAATCGATGGCAAATGATCTCACCTTTCACCTTCCCTCAGAATTTTTACGCTACGACAAATAGAACCGAAGATATTTCCTAAAAACTGAAAAATTTCAAAAAAAAAAGTGTTTTACCCCTCTAAAATGCTAAAAAAAAGTCAAAATCGCCAGAAATTCAAAAAAATTAATTTCGGCACTTGGCTCCCGCCTAAAATTTCCCCAGCTTTCCAATAAAATCATCAAAAACAATATACGGCCAATATTTCTATTAATTTTAAGACTTTTCCATACTATTTGCCTCAAAATTTAGATGTGTCCATTTTACCCCTGATGTCCATTTTGCCCCATCTTCCCCTATTTTTGACAATTCTCTTTGAAATATTCAATTCATCTCACATTGCACGTTGTATTACGTTTCCATTATTGAGATTCGAATGGAATAATTTTAAGAAATTCATCAACTATTCTTTCTTAGTAAAATAGTAAAAATCATCAATTTTTTTTTTCTTCAAGGAATTCTCGCTGGACACGACAATCGTGTATCATGTCTGGGTGTAACAGAGGATGGAATGGCAGTTGCGACGGGCTCATGGGACTCGTTCCTCCGTATTTGGAATTAAATCATATTTGAATTTTTTAAAACATTTTTTTGCGTCGAAAAATGTTTTTTTTTTCTATTTTATTTGATAATAATTTTTTGTTCTATTATTGAACGAGTTTGTCTCATTGGTGAGCTCCTCTGAAGAACCAGAGAATAATAAAAATAACCAAGAAGAAAACAACACAATAAAGATCAATTTAATTACCACCACGAGTTCGTCACATTGTCAGAAAATAAATGAAGTGGAAATTTTATTGAATTAAATTAAATTCTTGTTGGCTCAAATTTCACATTGAGCAACTGATTTTGAAAGAGAAATACGTGAAACAACTATGAGAAATGCCAATTTTTTCTTCATGAAGAAATTCATAGTGAAATGATTCAAGCACACCATTGTGTGTATTTTTTTTTGCTTTTCATTGAAAGCAAAAAAAAATACACACTTTTTTAGAAATACAGTTTTCGCTTTCGATGGTTCTTTTCCTTTTTTTCTAGCTGGAGGGCGTAAAAAAAGCAAATTTTGTGTTCAACAATTATGAAAATTGAAAAAAAAAAAAAATGTGACTTAAGAACAGAAGAGATAAATGAAAAGTGGTGACTGAGATTCTGAAAAATGAAACGCACGATCTCGAGTGATTTCCTTATCTGCACAAAAAATCATTTTCCAAAAGAATAAAAATGGAAAAAAAATTATAAAATCGGCATGAATCGTCCAATTGCAGCAACAAAATGAATGGATAAAGTAAATGTGAATTTAAGTAATTGCTTCAAAAACTTTAGAGTGCGCAGAATTTATTGGCAATTTTTTAAGTTCAATTATTGAAAGAAGAAACAACAATTTGAATGAAATGAAAAAAAAAAGAGCGCACATAATATCACAGGGAGCATAAAATTATTGAGAATCACAAAGTGAATGGGAAAAAATCCTTCACTTACTGTTATTCATAATAGCTATTTTATTCGATTGTTTGAAAAAAAAAAAAAGAAACAAGCTAATTTAATGGTATAATAATTCATCATTTTCGGTATTATTATTTTATCATTAATTCATTTTAAAACCACATTGAAATGAGAATTGCAAGTATCTTCAATTATTTTCCTTTTCAATGTAGATTCCTTCTCTTCATTGTGTCGAAATAATGACAATAGTCAAGTGTAAAAAAAAATTGAAAAAATTGAAATAGGACCCAAAGATGAATGAGTTTAAGAAGGATATTAATGTTCTTCGATTTTCTCTTCCTCGTAAAATTTGATGATTGAAATTCCCTTTCTAAAATTTTCTTAATTATTTCATTCAGTTTTGAAATTCTACCAAAACAATGGGAAAAAAGTATAAATAAATTCTTTCCACGTTTGTTGTCGACAGGAAAAGAGGAAACTTAGATGTTAACGATGGATTCATACAAAAAAAAAATGAACAACTGTGTATGCATTTAAAAATGATTAAGTGAAAAAAAAAAATACTATAAAAATAAAAAATTGTAATAATATTAATGATAATGATTGTAATTTATAAATATTAATATTTACTATGTAAGTATTGTAAGGTGTCGAATTCCATGGTTCAATTGAAACAGGAAAAAAATCGTGATTTAAGCACAAAAAAAATAACAGAAAACTGTCAACAAAATTTACAATTTTTTCTTTCAATTCCAAGAGATTTTTCAATTTAATAAAATCTAAAAGTATGAAAAATGAAAGAAAAAGTTGAATCTTTTTCTTCTAAGTTTTCAGAGGGGGGGAAAAAAAATATATCAAATTTTGAGATGAAGAAGGAATTTTTCTCCTCAACTCTGATGAGAGTGAATGGAGATACGATTTGGAAAATTCATGATTGAACTTCAAAACATCCCCATCCTTGAGGAAAAAAGAGATTAATCGCACTACGTTCACTGTTGATATTTGTAATCATTTTTTTATATCTATCCTTCAATCTGAATCGTCGCTCTTTCAAAGTAAGAGAATTTTAAACAATAGTAAATCATGAAATAAAATAATTGAAACAAAATTATTGACAGCAGATGATAATTCGAAATATTTTATCACAAAGAGGTCATGCAGGCGAATTTTTTTCCTTAAATTTTTAATATAAAAATCCAAAATTCCAATATCACAAGTAAATTCAAAGAAAAATAGTGGAATGGAGGAGAAACAATTACACATTTATGGATAGAAAAAAAATTAGAAAATACTATTAAAAAAATCTGTAACTTTTTGTATCTCGTAGTGACTACTGGTCAGAATGAAAATGATCAAAGAAGACGAGAAAGCTGGAAAAAAAACATGGAAACTCATGAATTCCCTTTTGTATTTTCAAAATGACTGAGAATAAGTCGTTTCATATTTATTCATATTTTTTTCCCCTTTTTAACTATTATTTTTATGTAATTCTGAGGGATGAACGAAAACAAAAATATTATAATAATAATGTAGTTTTGGTTATTGAAGAAAACATGATTTTGAGAAGTAAACAAGAATGATTAGATTGAATGAAAAAAAAAAAAAATCATTATTATGTATCTAGTCATAGGCACACGCAAAAACAAGCAGCATGAGGAAAAATATTGAAAAAAATAAAAAAAAAAAAAACAGTTAACATAAATAAATGATTTTTTAGGATTAAATTGTATGTATTAAGACATAACTTGTAACTTTATTATGATTATTACAACTATTATGATTATTATTTATCTCTTTTTATTTTCAAATTAATTCTCATCTCAATTTTTTTGTTTCTTTTCCTGTAATTCGAAGATGAAAGAACAATGAAGAGTTTTTCGCTAGGAGAAAATAAATAATGTGGAAATATTTGCAAAAATTGAGATGAGAATTAGGAAACAAAAACAACAAAAAATCTTTCAGATGACGAGACTTCATTTAAATGCGTGAAAAAACTGGAAAAAAATAATAATAATAATAAAAATTAAAACAAATAATATAAATAATGAATCTGTTTTTATTCCAATTATGAAATGTGGGAACAACTATTTTGGGTCCTATTTCAATGTCAGGGACTATTTTTAGAGGTAGGTGGATAATTTTAATGGAATTTTTGAGAATCTTCGAATTCTAAGGAAAAAGACTCATGTTTTCTATTTCTCATTTATTATTTATCATTATATTTCATTTTATTTTGGATGACACGACGTCTGACACAAAATATTGAAAAGTGTTGAGTGAAAATTTTCTAAAAAAAATAATGCCATTTTTTCAGACGTCGGCTACAACTGCCTTTTTCGAGTTACTGAAGTTCATAAAAAAATGGTCGAGTGAATTAAAAAAAAAAAAAAAAAATATAAGAATTTCATTGGAGAGAAAAAAATAAAAATAGAGTGTGCACTGCATATTTCTTACTCGTAGAATTACACAATAATGTGCGATGAATGAAAATCAGTGTGATTAAAAAAAAAAGCATTAAAATATCTGTGGATTAAGATAATGGAACGAAACAAAGGTCTTACGGTGAAAAAGAAGAAAAAAATTAAAAATAATATTAATTAATACTAATAATGTGTATATTAAACTGAGAGAAAAAAAAACAGATAAGAGATGAAGAAAAAATTATTTGCAGAAAATAATAATAATAAATATGGAGGGCACGTGTCTTTACTGTTAAACGGTAGATAGACAAGATGGTTTCATCAATTTTTTATAAAAACATTGAAAATTAAAAAAAGATTAACGCAACTTGAAAAATAACACATTTACGTACCGTATGTATAATGAATATGATTTGAAAGGTGAAAAAAAAATAATTAATCGATCGATGGTTTTAGTAGATAAAAAATCGAAATAAAATGAATGAAGATAGTGGACAAAATGAATAAGAGAATGAAGATCAAATTGAGCGGTGTATGAGTAATATAAGATTATTTGTATTTCTCCTTTGCAATCATTCAAAATTATGGGAAAAAAATCGTAAGAAAATCGGAAAGTTTCATTGAAAAAGAAATATTTAATTTTTTCACTTTTTCATAATTTCTTTTTCTACTTTCTGAATACTTGGGATCAAAATAAGAAAATTATATTCTTAAATGAGGAAAAAGGAAAAAATGAAATTGAAAAACTCTGGAAAAACAAACGAAAACACTATGTAATAAAAAAAAAAAGAAGAAACTATATAGATGAAAGAATTTCTCTATAAACCATTAAATCATGGAGGAATAATAAGCAAAAATAATGATATAAATGCATTTTCATAAGAAGAGAGAAGCTCGCAGATAACTGCGATAGTGTCAACATGAAAAAATTATCCTTCTTTTCTTAATTCATTTTTTCATTTTTCACTCCATTCAAATCCAATAAGAGACGTTTGGTGAGAAAAAACAGAAAGTTGAATAATTTTCTTTTTTCATCGTTGAACACTGTCGAAACCATTTATATTTACCCATCACACGGCATTGCCTATTGAAAAAATTGAGGCGAAAAATATGGATTAAAAAAAAAAAAAGATAATCAATGATGAATTTATTCTAAGATACATCGGGGAAAAATGTGAAATTATGATGAAAGCAAAAAATAATCATAAAGAATAAAATTAATGCCATTATCATCGCATCGTTTACCAAAACAGAGAGATGAAAATTTGCGTATAGTCATTCATTTTTCTTCATACGATGCATCAAGTATAATTAATGTGATTGTGGATTAACAAAAAAAAAATAAATGAAAGAAAAGGAAAATAAAGTGTATCGTAGGTCTTAAGTCGTTGTTCAATTATAGAAAACATATGAATTTTATTTGCCCCGTGCCATTTGCATCTCCAGGGAAAATTTTAAATTTTCTTCACCACATTCATATTTTTCACTTGACAATTCAACGTTTTTCGAAATTTCTGCATGATTTAAGATTGTATTTTGCTTAATTTGTTCAGTGTTTTTTTCTTCATTTAAAATTTCATTTATCAATTCTAGCGACTGATTTTTTCCATTGGCTTGGATAGTTTTTGAATGGAATTTTCCATCTTCATCCAAAATTTCTGTAATTAATTTTCTCGAATTATCACATTCATTGATTTTTTCATGGATGTGAATGGAATCATTCGTGGACGGAAAAATCACGTTTAAAGGAAATAAATTTTGATTATCAATTTTGATTTTCTCTGTGATGTCTTCATCTTTTCCATCATTTAAAATTGCATCATTTTCATAATTTTCTTCATCTGCATTGTCTTCCTCCACAATTTCAATCATTGTGCGATTTTTTACTTCACCTATTGATGATTTCAAATAATCTTCCCTGTCTTTTTCTTCACCAAAAACTATATTTTCTGAAGAATTTTCATTACCAACTAGCATTACTTCGGTTAATTTTTCTGATTCGTATTGATCGATTGATCCCATTTTTCCATCTAATTCTTCATCGTCATCATCATTCTCAGAGAAAGCGGCATCAAAAATATTCCCAGAAGAAGAGGAATCTTTGTCAACAGTATTTTCATCAAAAGTCATATCTCTATTAGGCTCATCATTGTAAACTGGTTGAAAACGTTTTGGACCCTTCATCAATGCTGAAATAGAAGAATGATTTGTAATTTCTCATTTTTCAGAATTTCACGAAAAATTGTAAATTACCTGTTACACTCTCCATAATTTTTCTTTGTTCTGCCGCAATCCATCGATTTCTCTCGGCCATCTCCTCTTTTTGACCTCCTCTTTCCCTGATTAACAAAATTCATTATCAAATCATTTTCTGACTTCGGTAGAGATACAATTTTTTTTAAATATTTTTTCCACACTTTATAATTATGAAAAAAAATGATTCACGAAATCTAATACTTACCAAGCTTCAGCACATGCTCGATCCTTCGGAAAAACTGGACGATCATCGAGATATCGCAATTCTTTGCACTTCAATATCATTGTTTTTCGATACATATTAATGAACTTAATTATTGGATTTCCGGTCAGTGTCAGAACTCTCAATGATTTCATTGATGCAAAGACCTGTTGTTTTGCAATTGGAAAAAAAAGCAAAACTTCTTATCAATCTTATCAATCTCGATTATAATACAAAATAATCTTATTAACTTTCCGATAAGGGAAGTTCATGTATTGGCCCCGGAAAGGAAAATTTTTCCCATAGATCTACATGTTTTGACATCTGCCCAACATTTTTCGATAGTTTTGCTTCCGAATGGAAGCTTTGTTTTCGCATTTTTTCTTTCGAAATACCAATTTTCATTGGAAACGACTCAAAATGATGCAAAATGTCGAGAAATTATAATGAGAAAAAAGTAGACATGTATTTAATCAGTAGTAATGCACTCCTCTATTCGCGAGCAAGCTCTAGTTTTGTACTATAAGGCAGTCATTGGAATTTTAATAGAAAAAAGTTCTTGAATACTGGTCCATTCTTACCTCAAGTATTTCAACTGGTTCCAATCGATTGTAGGACACATCCAAGATTGATAGATTTACGAGAAGTTTTAGGTGCTCCACATCCTCGAGAAGATGAAGATAGTTGTGTGCCAAATTCAATGTATTTAATAACTTCAATCCATCTGTAAAAGAATCAATCTGAGAATTAATATTGTATTTTCATTAGCATGTAGATGAAATCCAATTAAATTACCAAGATTTTCAATTTTCTTAATCAAATTATAGGATAAATTAAGCGTATCAAGCTGCTCCAAGTAATCCAAATTTTCAATAACTTTAATAACATTGTGATGAAGAAATAAACATTTTAATTCACTCTGATTCTCTAAATTAGCTATTTCACATATTCCATTGTTTTCTAACCATAGGCACTTCAAGCCTGTGTATTTCTCTAAATTCTCAATGAAAGAAAAGCCTAGTAAAAATAAAACAATATAAAAGATTAGTTCTTCAGACTTAAGTATAGTTTTCTGAAATTTTTTTTTATAGTTTTTTTTGAAGCAAAATGCAACATTTGAAGGCAAGAAAAATTACCTTTGTAATGGAGGTACAGAACATCATTCAAGTATGGTGTTGCATAGAGTTTCATTTCTTTGCAATGCTTCAGGATAAATGCCTCAGTCATTCTATACAGTGAATATCGAAACATTACGAATTTATTAGGAAAAAAAAAATCCAAAAAATAATTCACCTAACGCCATGTTTCTTCTCGTCAAAATCATATATCTTTCCAGGAATAGGATTTTTTTGTTCACTTTGCTCGAAAAATAAAGAGTCATTATCCATTGATGATTCCTACGTGAAGAAAATCATTAAAAATATTATTCTCTTCTTTTTCATGTAAAAAATAAATATTTTTCAACCTCATCTAAATTCTTTATGGAAAACTCCTCTGGAGACCCATTTTCAGCTTCCTCGTATTCTTCATTTTCTTCATTCAAATTCTAGAATACAGAATTAATTTCTGAACTAAATAATTATGTAATGAGAATAAAAAAAATATTCTAAATGGCTGTTTTATTGAATCAAAATTTGCAATATTCTCATTGTTTGATTTGATGTTTCCAAAGTTTATGAACCTTCCTCTCAATTTCTTCAGGCAATGATGATGATTTCTGCAGCTCATTACTATCGATTCCTGAATTTTCCTCATCATTATCTTCTGATTCCTGCAATCGAAATGAACGGCTTACAAAACTAGGGGAAGGTGGGGTAAAATGGACACAAGGGGTAAAATGGACACATTCGAGTTTTTATGCATATATTATGAAAAAATGATTAAATGAATGGAAATATTGAAGATGGATTTTTTTTAATGATGCCATCGGAAAGCTGAGAAGATTTTAGTCGAGAAACATGTGGCAGAATTAATTTTTTTCAATTTTTTATGAATTCGATTTTTTTGGGCATTTTTGAGGGGGTAAGAGCCTTTCGATTTTTGAGTGAACTCACTTTTTTAGAAATATCTCTGGTTCTATTGGTCGTAGCAATCTGAGACCGATTTTAAATGAAAGGTGGGATCATTTCCCATCGATTTATGGTGTTTTGGATTTAAAAATATCAATTTTTCACATAGTTACACGACAAAAACCGATGAGTATAATTTTCTACAAAAGTTCCCATAACTATTTGAAAAAACTATATTATTTGATTCAAAACCCCATAAATCGATGGGAAATGATCTCACCTTTCATTCAAAATCGGTCTCAGGTCGCTACGACCACTAGAACCAGAGATATTGGCAAAAAACTGAATTTGCTCAAAAATCGGAAGGCTTTTCCCCTCAAAAATGTCCAAAAAAATCGAATTCCCAAAAAATTGAAGAAAATTAATTCTGGCACATGTTTTTCTACTAAAATTACCTCAGCTTTTCGATAGAATCATCAAAAAAAATCTGTCTCCCACTGTTTCATTACGATGTCCATTTTGCCCCACGTTCCCCTATAGATAATTCATTGATTTTCTTCCATTTGAAATAACGTATAAGTACTTGATTCTTGACATCAGACCCATCATTGCTCGATTCAATTGTAATTTTTTTCTCAGCAAATTTGACATCATAGGGACTTCTTTTGTTAATTGACTCAATAATTTCTCCTCTTGTCAAAGGCAATTCAATTTCAGATGAACTTGATGAATTATTTATCTCATCCATTAATTCATCAAATTTTTCATTTAGGTTTATTAGGGCTGAATTTTTTTCATGCTCAATCTCTAATTTTGCCATTTTCAATGAATCCTCAGCTGCATCAACTTTTTCCCCATGAGTTATTCTTGGTGTGCACATTTCTTCCAATTCAGCGATTGCTTTTTCCATTTCATTCAACTCCATTTCTTAGGTTTTTTCCTGAAAAATAGGGAAAAAAATTCGAATTAAGCCAATGATAAATTTATTTTTATTGCTTATTGATAAATGAGCATTGATGATAATGTAAATGGAGCAATGAAAATGTGAATTCAAACACTCAAAACATGTCACTCTTAAATTTGTCCCAAAACTCATCATAAAGATGAAAAAAGGCGATATTCAAGGAAATATTTGAGATTTTCAAGTGAGTAATGGAATAAATATTCATATGCATGAGGTGAAAAAAAACTTATAACCTGTGGATATTGTGCGGAGAACAGATTCAGAATTTATGACTTCCACAGAGCCTACAAATCTTCGCCTGATTTGGAAATAAGAGAACGTTAGTTGCACTGAATACAGTAAATAGTAAGTATATTCATTTGTTTATTGAAGTAACTCAATGCGAAAATTTATTTTCCCAATTTATTTAAATAGAATTAATATTGAATAACTAAAGCGAAAACTGTTCGATATTTGTGATGCCTTAAGTAGAATATGAAGATACTTATTTTTGTGGCATCGTCTTCACAGTCCCGTGTATATACGTCCTAGGGTAACAGTTCTACACTTGT
Organism: Aleiodes alternator; assembly: GCA_963921955.1. Taxonomy (NCBI): domain Eukaryota; kingdom Metazoa; phylum Arthropoda; class Insecta; order Hymenoptera; family Braconidae; genus Aleiodes; species Aleiodes alternator. The sequence goes on from OY998103.1 coordinate 12,253,840, forward strand.
TTGATCAATAAAAATGCATTCAGGGGAATAATAATACCTCCTATATTGCTACCGTCTAAAAGTGGTTCCTCCTCTTTCCTGAGGGAATCTCATAAAAAAATGAGTGATTGTCTCTCATTATAATCACGTATGAAAATTTTCATTGCAGCTGCCATGGATTCGCCATGGATGCTGCCATGACCAAATCCATGGAATATGTCATAGCGCCTGCCATCAGTATTTCGAAGAAAAACCATGGATGGTGCCATGGACAAATCGTCGAACCATTGGTTTACGAACGGTGATTGTCCATGGCGAATCTGCCATGGACAAAGAAGAATATACCATGGTTTTTCTATACGAGACCGATGGCGCGCTACAGCACGCCCGTTGGGTATCTTGAGTATAGTATATTACGCGTACTATACTACTCACAATTTAACTGACCAATGATGAAGAGGACTTCACTTTAATCGTGACAACTTTTGATCTATCGATTGTTTGCGTTCTTGTTCCTTTTAATAAAGGATAATCGCGAAAAACTGTAAAAACTCCTCCCTGATTGCATATTAACGTCCATTTCGCTCTATCTCGCTTATTTACCGAGATAATCGCGAAAAACCGAAAATACTCCTTTCCTGATCCCAAATTAGTGCCTATTTCGATCTATCTCGCTTATTTACCGAGATAATCGCGAAAAACTGGAATTTTTCCTTCCTGACTCCATATTAACGTCTATTTCGCTCTATCTTGCTTATTTACCGAGATAATTGAGAAAAACTGAAAAAATTCCACAGATACTAGATATCCCGAATCCTTGCGGCTTTTGGCCCTTCAGGATCCCCCAACATCGTGCGTTTCACTCAATTCTTTGCGAAATTTCAAGGAAAACCCCGTATTCCCTCGGGAAATGGGTGAAAAATGAGGATGAAGGTATATTCGAAGGAAATCAGCCATCATGAAAATTCCGACTTTCAAATCTTCATAACTTTTTTTCTGTGGCGTATTTCCTGATGAAATTTTACAGTGACACTGCCTAAGTCGTCAGGAAGTAGCCTGCAAAATTTCACAACAGTATCGCGAACGTTTCAGCGAATTTGATAGAGTAGAAATTGACATTTTTACTGATCCCATATTAACGTCCATTTCGTTCTATCTCGCTTATTTACCGAGATAATCGCGAAAAACCGAAAATACTCCTTTCCTGATCCCAAATTAGTGCCTATTTCGATCTATCTCGCTTATTTACCGAGATAATCGCGAAAACTGGAATTTTTCCTTCCTGACTCCATATTAACGTCTATTTCGCTCTATCTTGCTTATTTACCGAGATAATTGAGAAAAACTGAAAAAATTCCACAGATACTAGATATCCCGAATCCTTGCGGCTTTTGGCCCTTCAGGATCCCCCAACATCGTGCGTTTCACTCAATTCTTTGCGAAATTTCAATGAAAACCCCGTATTCCCTCGGGAAATGGGTGAAAAATGAGGATGAAGGAATATTCGAAGGAAATCAGCCATCATGAAAATTCCGATTTTCAAATCTTCATAACTTTTTTTCTGTGGCGTATTTCCTGATGAAATTTCACAGTGACACTGCCTATGTCGTCCTGGAAGAGCCTGCAAAAATTCATAACAGTATCGCAAACGATTCTGAAGATTCGATAGAGCGGAAATGGTCATTTTCATAGAGCAAAGGCCATTGCCTCTGGGTTTGGCCTGAAAATTCCGCAAACACTGGATATCCCGAATCCTTGCGGCTTTTGGCCCTTCAGGATCCCCCAACATCGTGCGTTTCACTCAATTCTTTGCGAAATTTCAAGGAAAACCCCGTATTCCCTCGGGAAATGGGTGAAAAATGAGGATGAAGGAATATTCGAAGGAAATCAGCCATCATGAAAATTCCGATTTTCAAATCTTCATAACTTTTTTTCTGTGGCGTATTTCCTGATGAAATTTCATGGTGACACTGCCTAAGTCGTCAGGAAGTAGCCTGCAAAATTTCACAACAGTATCGCGAACGGTTCAGCGAATTTGATAGAGTAGAAATTGACATTTTTACTGATCCCATATTAACGTCCATTTCGCTCTATCTCGCTTATTTACCGAGATAATCGCTAAAAACCGAAAATACTCCTTTCCTGATCCCAAATTAGTGCCTATTTCGATCTATCTCGCTTATTTACCGAGATAATCGCGAAAAACTGGAATTTTTCCTTCCTGACTCCATATTAACGTCTATTTCGCTCTATCTTGCTTATTTACCGAGATAATTGAGAAAAACTGAAAAAATTCCTTAGATACTGGATATCCCGAATCCTTGCGGCTTTTGGCCCTTCAGGATCCCCCAACATCGTGCGTTTCACTCAATTCTTTGCGAAATTTCAAGGAAAACCCCGTATTCCCTCGGGAAATGGGTGAAAAATGAGGATGAAGGAATATTCGAAGGAAATCAGCCATCATGAAAATTCCGATTTTCAAATCTTCATAACTTTTTTTCTGTGGCGTATTTCCTGATGAAATTTCATGGTGACACTGCCTAAGTCGTCAGGAAGTAGCCTGCAAAATTTCACAACAGTATCGCGAACGGTTCAGCGAATTTGATAGAGTAGAAATTGACATTTTTACTGATCCCATATTAACGTCCATTTCGCTCTATCTCGCTTATTTACCGAGATAATCGCTAGAAACCGAAAATACTCCTTTCCTGATCCCAAATTAGTGCCTATTTCGATCTATCTCGCTTATTTACCGAGATAATCGCGAAAAACTGGAATTTTTCCTTCCTGACTCCATATTAACGTCTATTTCGCTCTATCTTGCTTATTTACCGAGATAATTGAGAAAAACTGAAAAAATTCCTTAGATACTGGATATCCCGAATCCTTGCGGCTTTTGGCCCTTCAGGATCCCCCAACATCGTGCGTTTCACTCAATTCTTTGCGAAATTTCAAGGAAAACCCCGTATTCCCTCGGGAAATGGGTGAAAAATGAGGATGAAGGAATATTCGAAGGAAATCAGCCATCATGAAAATTCCGATTTTCAAATCTTCATAACTTTTTTTCTGTGGCGTATTTCCTGATGAAATTTCACAGTGACACTGCCTATGTCGTCCTGGAAGAGCCTGCAAAATTTCATAGCAGTATCGCAAACGATTCTGAAGATTCGATAGAGCGGAAATGATCATTTTCATAGAGAAAAGGCCATTGCCTCTGGGTTTGGCCTGAAAATTCCGCAAACACTGGATATCCCGAATCCTTGCGGCTTTTGGCCCTTCAGGATCCCCCAACATCGTGCGTTTCACTCAATTCTTTGCGAAATTTCAAGGAAAACCCCGTATTCCCTCGGGAAATGGGTGAAAAATGAGGATGAAGGTATATTCGAAGGAAATCAGCCATCATGAAAATTCCGACTTTCAAATCTTCATAACTTTTTTTCTGTGGCGTATTTCCTGATGAAATTTTACAGTGACACTGCCTAAGTCGTCAGGAAGTAGCCTGCAAAATTTCACAACAGTATCGCGAACGGTTCAGCGAATTTGATAGAGTAGAAATTGACATTTTTACTGATCCCATATTAACGTCCATTTCGCTCTATCTCGCTTATTTACCGAGATAATCGCTAAAAACCGAAAATACTCCTTTCCTGATCCCGAATTAGTGCCTATTTCGATCTATCTCGCTTATTTACCGAGATAATCGCGAAAAACTGGAATTTTTCCTTCCTGACTCCATATTAACGTCTATTTCGCTCTATCTTGCTTATTTACCGAGATAATTGAGAAAAACTGAAAAAATTCCTTAGATACTGGATATCCCGAATCCTTGCGGCTTTTGGCCCTTCAGGATCCCCCAACATCGTGCGTTTCACTCAATTCTTTGCGAAATTTCAAGGAAAACCCCGTATTCCCTCGGGAAATGGGTGAAAAATGAGGATGAAGGAATATTCGAAGGAAATCAGCCATCATGAAAATTCCGATTTTCAAATCTTCATAACTTTTTTTCTGTGGCGTATTTCCTGATGAAATTTCACAGTGACACTGCCTATGTCGTCCTGGAAGAGCCTGCAAAATTTCATAGCAGTATCGCAAACGATTCTGAAGATTCGATAAAGCGGAAATGGTCATTTTCATAGAGCAAAGGCCATTGCCTCTGGGTTTGGCCTGAAAATTCCGCAAACACTGGATATCCCGAATCCTTGCGGCTTTTGGCCCTTCAGGATCCCCCAACATCGTGCGTTTCACTCAATTCTTTGCGAAATTTCAAGGAAAACCCCGTATTCCCTCGGGAAATGGGTGAAAAATGAGGATGAAGGAATATTCGAAGGAAATCAGCCATCATGAAAATTCCGATTTTCAAATCTTCATAACTTGTTTTCTGTGGCGTATTTCCTGATGAAATTTCACAGTGACACTGCCTATGTCGTCCTGGAAGAGCCTGCAAAAATTCATAACAGTCTCGCAAACGATTCTGAAGATTCGATAGAGCGGAAATGGTCATTTTCATAGAGCAAAGGCCATTGCCTCTGGGTTTGGCCTGAAAATTCCGCAAACACTGGATATCCCGAATCCTTGCGGCTTTTGGCCCTTCAGGATCCCCCAACATCGTGCGTTTCACTCAATTCTTTGCGAAATTTCAAGGAAAACCCCGTATTCCCTCGGGAAATGGGTGAAAAATGAGGATGAAGGAATATTCGAAGGAAATCAGCCATCATGAAAATTCCGATTTTCAAATCTTCATAACTTTTTTTCTGTGGCGTATTTCCTGATGAAATTTCATGGTGACACTGCCTAAGTCGTCAGGAAGTAGCCTGCAAAATTTCACAACAGTATCGCGAATGGTTCAGCGAATTCGATAGAGCAGACATTGACATTTTTACTGATCCCATATTAACGTCCATTTCGCTCTATCTCGCTTATTTACCGAGATAATCGCTAAAAACCGAAAATACTCCTTTCCTGATCCCAAATTAGTGCCTATTTCGATCTATCTCGCTTATTTACCGAGATAATCGCGAAAAACTGGAATTTTTCCTTCCTGACTCCATATTAACGTCTATTTCGCTCTATCTTGCTTATTTACCGAGATAATTGAGAAAAACTGAAAAAATTCCGCAGATACTGGATATCCCGAATCCTTGCGGCTTTTGGCCCTTCAGGATCCCCCAACATCGTGCGTTTCACTCAATTCTTTGCGAAATTTCAAGGAAAACCCCGTATTCCCTCGGGAAATGGGTGAAAAATGAGGATGAAGGTATATTCGAAGGAAATCAGCCATCATGAAAATTCCGACTTTCAAATCTTCATAACTTTTTTTCTGTGGCGTATTTCCTGATGAAATTTTACAGTGACACTGCCTAAGTCGTCAGGAAGTAGCCTGCAAAATTTCACAACAGTATCGCGAACGGTTCAGCGAATTTGATAGAGTAGAAATTGACATTTTTACTGATCCCATATTAACGTCCATTTCGCTCTATCTCGCTTATTTACCGAGATAATCGCTAAAAACCGAAAATACTCCTTTCCTGATCCCGAATTAGTGCCTATTTCGATCTATCTCGCTTATTTACCGAGATAATCGCGAAAAACTGGAATTTTTCCTTCCTGACTCCATATTAACGTCTATTTCGCTCTATCTTGCTTATTTACCGAGATAATTGAGAAAAACTGAAAAAATTCCGCAGATACTGGATATCCCGAATCCTTGCGGCTTTTGGCCCTTCAGGATCCCCCAACATCGTGCGTTTCACTCAATTCTTTGCGAAATTTCAAGGAAAACCCCGTATTCCCTCGGGAAATGGGTGAAAAATGAGGATGAAGGAATATTCGAAGGAAATCAGCCATCATGAAAATTCCGATTTTCAAATCTTCATAACTTTTTTTCTGTGGCGTATTTCCTGATGAAATTTCATGGTGACACTGCCTAAGTCGTCAGGAAGTAGCCTGCAAAATTTCACAACAGTATCGCGAATGGTTCAGCGAATTCGATAGAGCAGACATTGACATTTTTACTGATCCCATATTAACGTCCATTTCGCTCTATCTCGCTTATTTACCGAGATAATCGCTAAAAACCGAAAATACTCCTTTCCTGATCCCAAATTAGTGCCTATTTCGATCTATCTCGCTTATTTACCGAGATAATCGCGAAAAACTGGAATTTTTCCTTCCTGACTCCATATTAACGTCTATTTCGCTCTATCTTGCTTATTTACCGAGATAATTGAGAAAAACTGAAAAAATTCCGCAGATACTGGATATCCCGAATCCTTGCGGCTTTTGGCCCTTCAGGATCCCCCAACATCGTGCGTTTCACTCAATTCTTTGCGAAATTTCAAGGAAAACCCCGTATTCCCTCGGGAAATGGGTGAAAAATGAGGATGAAGAAATATTCGAAGGAAATCAGCCATCATGAAAATTCCGATTTTCAAATCTTCATAACTTTTTTTCTGTGGCGTATTTCCTGATGAAATTTCATGGTGACACTGCCTAAGTCGTCAGGAAGTAGCCTGCAAAATTTCACAACAGTATCGCGAACGGTTCAGCGAATTTGATAGAGTAGAAATTGACATTTTTACTGATCCCATATTAACGTCCATTTCGCTCTATCTCGCTTATTTACCGAGATAATCGCTAAAAACCGAAAATACTCCTTTCCTGATCCCAAATTAGTGCCTATTTCGATCTATCTCGCTTATTTACCGAGATAATCGCGAAAAACTGGAATTTTTCCTTCCTGACTCCATATTAACGTCTATTTCGCTCTATCTTGCTTATTTACCGAGATAATTGAGAAAAACTGAAAAAATTCCTTAGATACTGGATATCCCGAATCCTTGCGGCTTTTGGCCCTTCAGGATCCCCCAACATCGTGCGTTTCACTCAATTCTTTGCGAAATTTCAAGGAAAACCCCGTATTCCCTCGGGAAATGGGTGAAAAATGAGGATGAAGGAATATTCGAAGGAAATCAGCCATCATGAAAATTCCGACTTTCAAATCTTCATAACTTTTTTTCTGTGGCGTATTTCCTGATGAAATTTTACAGTGACACTGCCTAAGTCGTCAGGAAGTAGCCTGCAAAATTTCACAACAGTATCGCGAACGGTTCAGCGAATTTAATAGAGGAGAAATTGACATTTTTACTGATCCCATATTAACGTCCATTTCGCTCTATCTCGCTTATTTACCGAGATAATCGCTAAAAACCGAAAATACTCCTTTCCTGATCCCAAATTAGTGCCTATTTCGATCTATCTCGCTTATTTACCGAGATAATCGCGAAAAACTGGAATTTTTCCTTCCTGACTCCATATTAACGTCTATTTCGCTCTATCTTGCTTATTTACCGAGATAATTGAGAAAAACTGAAAAAATTCCGCAGATACTGGATATCCCGAATCCTTGCGGCTTTTGGCCCTTCAGGATCCCCCAACATCGTGCGTTTCACTCAATTCTTTGCGAAATTTCAAGGAAAACCCCGTATTCCCTCGGGAAATGGGTGAAAAATGAGGATGAAGGTATATTCGAAGGAAATCAGCCATCATGAAAATTCCGACTTTCAAATCTTCATAACTTTTTTTCTGTGGCGTATTTCCTGATGAAATTTTACAGTGACACTGCCTAAGTCGTCAGGAAGTAGCCTGCAAAATTTCACAACAGTATCGCGAACGGTTCAGCGAATTTGATAGAGTAGAAATTGACATTTTTACTGATCCCATATTAACGTCCATTTCGCTCTATCTCGCTTATTTACCGAGATAATCGCTAAAAACCGAAAATACTCCTTTCCTGATCCCGAATTAGTGCCTATTTCGATCTATCTCGCTTATTTACCGAGATAATCGCGAAAAACTGGAATTTTTCCTTCCTGACTCCATATTAACGTCTATTTCGCTCTATCTTGCTTATTTACCGAGATAATTGAGAAAAACTGAAAAAATTCCGCAGATACTGGATATCCCGAATCCTTGCGGCTTTTGGCCCTTCAGGATCCCCCAACATCGTGCGTTTCACTCAATTCTTTGCGAAATTTCAAGGAAAACCCCGTATTCCCTCGGGAAATGGGTGAAAAATGAGGATGAAGGAATATTCGAAGGAAATCAGCCATCATGAAAATTCCGATTTTCAAATCTTCATAACTTTTTTTCTGTGGCGTATTTCCTGATGAAATTTCACAGTGACACTGCCTATGTCGTCCTGGAAGAGCCTGCAAAATTTCATAGCAGTATCGCAAACGATTCTGAAGATTCGATAAAGCGGAAATGGTCATTTTCATAGAGCAAAGGCCATTGCCTCTGGGTTTGGCCTGAAAATTCCGCAAACACTGGATATCCCGAATCCTTGCGGCTTTTGGCCCTTCAGGATCCCCCAACATCGTGCGTTTCACTCAATTCTTTGCGAAATTTCAAGGAAAACCCCGTATTCCCTCGGGAAATGGGTGAAAAATGAGGATGAAGGTATATTCGAAGGAAATCAGCCATCATGAAAATTCCGACTTTCAAATCTTCATAACTTTTTTTCTGTGGCGTATTTCCTGATGAAATTTTACAGTGACACTGCCTAAGTCGTCAGGAAGTAGCCTGCAAAATTTCACAACAGTATCGCGAACGGTTCAGCGAATTTGATAGAGTAGAAATTGACATTTTTACTGATCCCATATTAACGTCCATTTCGCTCTATCTCGCTTATTTACCGAGATAATCGCTAAAAACCGAAAATACTCCTTTCCTGATCCCAAATTAGTGCCTATTTCGATCTATCTCGCTTATTTACCGAGATAATCGCGAAAAACTGGAATTTTTCCTTCCTGACTCCATATTAACGTCTATTTCGCTCTATCTTGCTTATTTACCGAGATAATTGAGAAAAACTGAAAAAATTCCGCAGATACTGGATATCCCGAATCCTTGCGGCTTTTGGCCCTTCAGGATCCCCCAACATCGTGCGTTTCACTCAATTCTTTGCGAAATTTCAAGGAAAACCCCGTATTCCCTCGGGAAATGGGTGAAAAATGAGGATGAAGGAACATTCGAAGGAAATCAGCCATCATGAAAATTCCGATGTTCAAATCTTCATAACTTTTTTTCTGTGGCGTATTTCCTGATGAAATTTCACAGTGACACTGCCTATGTCGTCCTGGAAGAGCCTGCAAAAATTCATAACAGTATCGCAAACGATTCTGAAGATTCGATAGAGCGGAAATGGTCATTTTCATAGAGCAAAGGCCACTGCCTCTGGGTTTGGCCTGAAAATTCCGCAAACACTGGATATCCCGAATCCTTGCGGCTTTTGGCCCTTCAGGATCCCCCAACATCGTGCGTTTCACTCAATTCTTTGCGAAATTTCAAGGAAAACCCCGTATTCCCTCGGGAAATGGGTGAAAAATGAGGATGAAGGAATATTCGAAGGAAATCAGCCATCATGAAAATTCCGATTTTCAAATCTTCATAACTTTTTTTCTGTGGCGTATTTCCTGATGAAATTTCACAGTGACACTGCCTATGTCGTCCTGGAAGAGCCTGCAAAATTTCATAGCAGTATCGCAAACGATTCTGAAGATTCGATAAAGCGGAAATGGTCATTTTCATAGAGCAAAGGCCATTGCCTCTGGGTTTGGCCTGAAAATTCCGCAAACACTGGATATCCCGAATCCTTGCGGCTTTTGGCCCTTCAGGATCCCCCAACATCGTGCGTTTCACTCAATTCTTTGCGAAATTTCAAGGAAAACCCCGTATTCCCTCGGGAAATGGGTGAAAAATGAGGATGAAGGTATATTCGAAGGAAATCAGCCATCATGAAAATTCCGACTTTCAAATCTTCATAACTTTTTTTCTGTGGCGTATTTCCTGATGAAATTTTACAGTGACACTGCCTAAGTCGTCAGGAAGTAGCCTGCAAAATTTCACAACAGTATCGCGAACGGTTCAGCGAATTTGATAGAGTAGAAATTGACATTTTTACTGATCCCATATTAACGTCCATTTCGCTCTATCTCGCTTATTTACCGAGATAATCGCTAAAAACCGAAAATACTCCTTTCCTGATCCCGAATTAGTGCCTATTTCGATCTATCTCGCTTATTTACCGAGATAATCGCGAAAAACTGAAATTTTTCCTTCCTGACTCCATATTAACGTCTATTTCGCTCTATCTTGCTTATTTACCGAGATAATTGAGAAAAACTGAAAAAATTCCGCAGATACTGGATATCCCGAATCCTTGCGGCTTTTGGCCCTTCAGGATCCCCCAACATCGTGCGTTTCACTCAATTCTTTGCGAAATTTCAAGGAAAACCCCGTATTCCCTCGGGAAATGGGTGAAAAATGAGGATGAAGGAATATTCGAAGGAAATCAGCCATCATGAAAATTCCGATTTTCAAATCTTCATAACTTTTTTTCTGTGGCGTATTTCCTGATGAAATTTCACAGTGACACTGCCTATGTCGTCCTGGAAGAGCCTGCAAAATTTCATAGCAGTATCGCAAACGATTCTGAAGATTCGGTAGAGCGGAAATGGTCATTTTCATAGAGCAAAGGCCATTGCCTCTGGGTTTGGCCTGAAAATTCCGCAAACACTGGATATCCCGAATCCTTGCGGCTTTTGGCCCTTCAGGATCCCCCAACATCGTGCGTTTCACTCAATTCTTTGCGAAATTTCAAGGAAAACCCCGTATTCCCTCGGGAAATGGGTGAAAAATGAGGATGAAGGAATATTCGAAGGAAATCAGCCATCATGAAAATTCCGATTTTCAAATCTTCATAACTTTTTTTCTGTGGCGTATTTCCTGATGAAATTTCATGGTGACACTGCCTAAGTCGTCAGGAAGTAGCCTGCAAAATTTCACAACAGTATCGCGAATGGTTCAGCGAATTCGATAGAGCAGACATTGACATTTTTACTGATCCCATATTAACGTCCATTTCGCTCTATCTCGCTTATTTACCGAGATAATCGCTAAAAACCGAAAATACTCCTTTCCTGATCCCAAATTAGTGCCTATTTCGATCTATCTCGCTTATTTACCGAGATAATCGCGAAAAACTGGAATTTTTCCTTCCTGACTCCATATTAACGTCTATTTCGCTCTATCTTGCTTATTTACCGAGATAATTGAGAAAAACTGAAAAAATTCCGCAGATACTGGATATCCCGAATCCTTGCGGCTTTTGGCCCTTCAGGATCCCCCAACATCGTGCGTTTCACTCAATTCTTTGCGAAATTTCAAGGAAAACCCCGTATTCCCTCGGGAAATGGGTGAAAAATGAGGATGAAGGTATATTCGAAGGAAATCAGCCATCATGAAAATTCCGACTTTCAAATCTTCATAACTTTTTTTCTGTGGCGTATTTCCTGATGAAATTTTACAGTGACACTGCCTAAGTCGTCAGGAAGTAGCCTGCAAAATTTCACAACAGTATCGCGAACGGTTCAGCGAATTTGATAGAGTAGACATTGACATTTTTACTGATCCCATATTAACGTCCATTTCGCTCTATCTCGCTTATTTACCGAGATAATCGCGAAAAACCGAAAATACTCCTTTCCTGATCCCAAATTAGTGCCTATTTCGATCTATCTCGCTTATTTACCGAGATAATCGCGAAAAACTGGAATTTTTCCTTCCTGACTCCATATTAACGTCTATTTCGCTCTATCTTGCTTATTTACCGAGATAATTGAGAAAAACTGAAAAAATTCCGCAGATACTGGATATCCCGAATCCTTGCGGCTTTTGGCCCTTCAGGATCCCCCAACATCGTGCGTTTCACTCAATTCTTTGCGAAATTTCAAGGAAAACCCCGTATTCCCTCGGGAAATGGGTGAAAAATGAGGATGAAGGAATATTCGAAGGAAATCAGCCATCATGAAAATTCCGATTTTCAAATCTTCATAACTTTTTTTCTGTGGCGTATTTCCTGATGAAATTTCACAGTGACACTGCCTATGTCGTCCTGGAAGAGCCTGCAAAATTTCATAGCAGTATCGCAAACGATTCTGAAGATTCGATAGAGCGGAAATGGTCATTTTCATAGAGCAAAGGCCATTGCCTCTGGGTTTGGCCTGAAAATTCCGCAAACACTGGATATCCCGAATCCTTGCGGCTTTTGGCCCTTCAGGATCCCCCAACATCGTGCGTTTCACTCAATTCTTTGCGAAATTTCAAGGAAAACCCCGTATTCCTTCGGGAAATGGGTGAAAAATGAGGATGAAGGTATATTCGAAGGAAATCAGCCATCATGAAAATTCCGACTTTCAAATCTTCATAACTTTTTTTCTGTGGCGTATTTCCTGATGAAATTTTACAGTGACGCTGCCTAAGTCGTCAGGAAGTAGCCTGCAAAATTTCACAACAGTATCGCGAACGGTTCAGCGAATTTGATAGAGTAGAAATTGACATTTTTACTGATCCCATATTAACGTCCATTTCGCTCTATCTCGCTTATTTACCGAGAAAATCGCGAAAAACCGAAAATACTCCTTTCCTGATCCCAAATTAGTGCCTATTTCGATCTATCTCGCTTATTTACCGAGAGAATCGCGAAAAACTGGAATTTTTCCTTCCTGACTCCATATTAACGTCTATTTCGCTCTATCTTGCTTATTTACCGAGATAATTGAGAAAAACTGAAAAAATTCCGCAGATACTGGATATCCCGAATCCTTGCGGCTTTTGGCCCTTCAGGATCCCCCAACATCGTGCGTTTCACTCAATTCTTTGCGAAATTTCAAGGAAAACCCCGTATTCCCTCGGGAAATGGGTGAAAAATGAGGATGAAGGAACATTCGAAGGAAATCAGCCATCATGAAAATTCCGATGTTCAAATCTTCATAACTTTTTTTCTGTGGCGTATTTCCTGATGAAATTTCACAGTGACACTGCCTATGTCGTCCTGGAAGAGCCTGCAAAAATTCATAACAGTATCGCAAACGATTCTGAAGATTCGATAGAGCGGAAATGGTCATTTTCATAGAGCAAAGGCCACTGCCTCTGGGTTTGGCCTGAAAATTCCGCAAACACTGGATATCCCGAATCCTTGCGGCTTTTGGCCCTTCAGGATCCCCCAACATCGTGCGTTTCACTCAATTCTTTGCGAAATTTCAAGGAAAACCCCGTATTCCCTCGGGAAATGGGTGAAAAATGAGGATGAAGGAATATTCGAAGGAAATCAGCCATCATGAAAATTCCGATTTTCAAATCTTCATAACTTTTTTTCTGTGGCGTATTTCCTGATGAAATTTCACAGTGACACTGCCTATGTCGTCCTGGAAGAGCCTGCAAAAATTCATAACAGTATCGCAAACGATTCTGAAGATTCGATAGAGCGGAAATGGTCATTTTCATAGAGCAAAGGCCACTGCCTCTGGGTTTGGCCTGAAAATTCCGCAAACACTGGATATCCCGAATCCTTGCGGCTTTTGGCCCTTCAGGATCCCCCAACATCGTGCGTTTCACTCAATTCTTTGCGAAATTTCAAGGAAAACCCCGTATTCCCTCGGGAAATGGGTGAAAAATGAGGATGAAGGAATATTCGAAGGAAATCAGCCATCATGAAAATTCCGATGTTCAAATCTTCATAACTTTTTTTCTGTGGCGTATTTCCTGATGAAATTTCACAGTGACACTGCCTATGTCGTCCTGGAAGAGCCTGCAAAAATTCATAACAGTATCGCAAACGATTCTGAAGATTCGATAGAGCGGAAATGGTCATTTTCATAGAGCAAAGGCCATTGCCTCTGGGTTTGGCCTGAAAATTCCGCAAACACTGGATATCCCGAATCCTTGCGGCTTTTGGCCCTTCAGGATCCCCCAACATCGTGCGTTTCACTCAATTCTTTGCGAAATTTCAAGGAAAACCCCGTATTCCTTCGGGAAATGGGTGAAAAATGAGGATGAAGGTATATTCGAAGGAAATCAGCCATCATGAAAATTCCGACTTTCAAATCTTCATAACTTTTTTTCTGTGGCGTATTTCCTGATGAAATTTTACAGTGACGCTGCCTAAGTCGTCAGGAAGTAGCCTGCAAAATTTCACAACAGTATCGCGAACGGTTCAGCGAATTTGATAGAGTAGAAATTGACATTTTTACTGATCCCATATTAACGTCCATTTCGCTCTATCTCGCTTATTTACCGAGAAAATCGCGAAAAACCGAAAATACTCCTTTCCTGATCCCAAATTAGTGCCTATTTCGATCTATCTCGCTTATTTACCGAGAGAATCGCGAAAAACTGGAATTTTTCCTTCCTGACTCCATATTAACGTCTATTTCGCTCTATCTTGCTTATTTACCGAGATAATTGAGAAAAACTGAAAAAATTCCGCAGATACTGGATATCCCGAATCCTTGCGGCTTTTGGCCCTTCAGGATCCCCCAACATCGTGCGTTTCACTCAATTCTTTGCGAAATTTCAAGGAAAACCCCGTATTCCCTCGGGAAATGGGTGAAAAATGAGGATGAAGGAATATTCGAAGGAAATCAGCCATCATGAAAATTCCGATTTTCAAATCTTCATAACTTTTTTTCTGTGGCGTATTTCCTGATGAAATTTCATGGTGACACTGCCTAAGTCGTCAGGAAGTAGCCTGCAAAATTTCACAACAGTATCGCGAACGGTTCAGCGAATTTGATAGAGTAGAAATTGACATTTTTACTGATCCCATATTAACGTCCATTTCGCTCTATCTCGCTTATTTACCGAGATAATCGCTAGAAACCGAAAATACTCCTTTCCTGATCCCAAATTAGTGCCTATTTCGATCTATCTCGCTTATTTACCGAGATAATCGCGAAAAACTGGAATTTTTCCTTCCTGACTCCATATTAACGTCTATTTCGCTCTATCTTGCTTATTTACCGAGATAATTGAGAAAAACTGAAAAAATTCCTTAGATACTGGATATCCCGAATCCTTGCGGCTTTTGGCCCTTCAGGATCCCCCAACATCGTGCGTTTCACTCAATTCTTTGCGAAATTTCAAGGAAAACCCCGTATTCCCTCGGGAAATGGGTGAAAAATGAGGATGAAGGAATATTCGAAGGAAATCAGCCATCATGAAAATTCCGATTTTCAAATCTTCATAACTTTTTTTCTGTGGCGTATTTCCTGATGAAATTTCACAGTGACACTGCCTATGTCGTCCTGGAAGAGCCTGCAAAATTTCATAGCAGTATCGCAAACGATTCTGAAGATTCGATAGAGCGGAAATGATCATTTTCATAGAGAAAAGGCCATTGCCTCTGGGTTTGGCCTGAAAATTCCGCAAACACTGGATATCCCGAATCCTTGCGGCTTTTGGCCCTTCAGGATCCCCCAACATCGTGCGTTTCACTCAATTCTTTGCGAAATTTCAAGGAAAACCCCGTATTCCCTCGGGAAATGGGTGAAAAATGAGGATGAAGGTATATTCGAAGGAAATCAGCCATCATGAAAATTCCGACTTTCAAATCTTCATAACTTTTTTTCTGTGGCGTATTTCCTGATGAAATTTTACAGTGACACTGCCTAAGTCGTCAGGAAGTAGCCTGCAAAATTTCACAACAGTATCGCGAACGGTTCAGCGAATTTGATAGAGTAGAAATTGACATTTTTACTGATCCCATATTAACGTCCATTTCGCTCTATCTCGCTTATTTACCGAGATAATCGCTAAAAACCGAAAATACTCCTTTCCTGATCCCGAATTAGTGCCTATTTCGATCTATCTCGCTTATTTACCGAGATAATCGCGAAAAACTGGAATTTTTCCTTCCTGACTCCATATTAACGTCTATTTCGCTCTATCTTGCTTATTTACCGAGATAATTGAGAAAAACTGAAAAAATTCCTTAGATACTGGATATCCCGAATCCTTGCGGCTTTTGGCCCTTCAGGATCCCCCAACATCGTGCGTTTCACTCAATTCTTTGCGAAATTTCAAGGAAAACCCCGTATTCCCTCGGGAAATGGGTGAAAAATGAGGATGAAGGAATATTCGAAGGAAATCAGCCATCATGAAAATTCCGATTTTCAAATCTTCATAACTTTTTTTCTGTGGCGTATTTCCTGATGAAATTTCACAGTGACACTGCCTATGTCGTCCTGGAAGAGCCTGCAAAATTTCATAGCAGTATCGCAAACGATTCTGAAGATTCGATAAAGCGGAAATGGTCATTTTCATAGAGCAAAGGCCATTGCCTCTGGGTTTGGCCTGAAAATTCCGCAAACACTGGATATCCCGAATCCTTGCGGCTTTTGGCCCTTCAGGATCCCCCAACATCGTGCGTTTCACTCAATTCTTTGCGAAATTTCAAGGAAAACCCCGTATTCCCTCGGGAAATGGGTGAAAAATGAGGATGAAGGAATATTCGAAGGAAATCAGCCATCATGAAAATTCCGATTTTCAAATCTTCATAACTTGTTTTCTGTGGCGTATTTCCTGATGAAATTTCACAGTGACACTGCCTATGTCGTCCTGGAAGAGCCTGCAAAAATTCATAACAGTCTCGCAAACGATTCTGAAGATTCGATAGAGCGGAAATGGTCATTTTCATAGAGCAAAGGCCATTGCCTCTGGGTTTGGCCTGAAAATTCCGCAAACACTGGATATCCCGAATCCTTGCGGCTTTTGGCCCTTCAGGATCCCCCAACATCGTGCGTTTCACTCAATTCTTTGCGAAATTTCAAGGAAAACCCCGTATTCCCTCGGGAAATGGGTGAAAAATGAGGATGAAGGAATATTCGAAGGAAATCAGCCATCATGAAAATTCCGATTTTCAAATCTTCATAACTTTTTTTCTGTGGCGTATTTCCTGATGAAATTTCATGGTGACACTGCCTAAGTCGTCAGGAAGTAGCCTGCAAAATTTCACAACAGTATCGCGAATGGTTCAGCGAATTCGATAGAGCAGACATTGACATTTTTACTGATCCCATATTAACGTCCATTTCGCTCTATCTCGCTTATTTACCGAGATAATCGCTAAAAACCGAAAATACTCCTTTCCTGATCCCAAATTAGTGCCTATTTCGATCTATCTCGCTTATTTACCGAGATAATCGCGAAAAACTGGAATTTTTCCTTCCTGACTCCATATTAACGTCTATTTCGCTCTATCTTGCTTATTTACCGAGATAATTGAGAAAAACTGAAAAAATTCCGCAGATACTGGATATCCCGAATCCTTGCGGCTTTTGGCCCTTCAGGATCCCCCAACATCGTGCGTTTCACTCAATTCTTTGCGAAATTTCAAGGAAAACCCCGTATTCCCTCGGGAAATGGGTGAAAAATGAGGATGAAGGTATATTCGAAGGAAATCAGCCATCATGAAAATTCCGACTTTCAAATCTTCATAACTTTTTTTCTGTGGCGTATTTCCTGATGAAATTTTACAGTGACACTGCCTAAGTCGTCAGGAAGTAGCCTGCAAAATTTCACAACAGTATCGCGAACGGTTCAGCGAATTTGATAGAGTAGAAATTGACATTTTTACTGATCCCATATTAACGTCCATTTCGCTCTATCTCGCTTATTTACCGAGATAATCGCTAAAAACCGAAAATACTCCTTTCCTGATCCCGAATTAGTGCCTATTTCGATCTATCTCGCTTATTTACCGAGATAATCGCGAAAAACTGGAATTTTTCCTTCCTGACTCCATATTAACGTCTATTTCGCTCTATCTTGCTTATTTACCGAGATAATTGAGAAAAACTGAAAAAATTCCGCAGATACTGGATATCCCGAATCCTTGCGGCTTTTGGCCCTTCAGGATCCCCCAACATCGTGCGTTTCACTCAATTCTTTGCGAAATTTCAAGGAAAACCCCGTATTCCCTCGGGAAATGGGTGAAAAATGAGGATGAAGGAATATTCGAAGGAAATCAGCCATCATGAAAATTCCGATTTTCAAATCTTCATAACTTTTTTTCTGTGGCGTATTTCCTGATGAAATTTCATGGTGACACTGCCTAAGTCGTCAGGAAGTAGCCTGCAAAATTTCACAACAGTATCGCGAATGGTTCAGCGAATTCGATAGAGCAGACATTGACATTTTTACTGATCCCATATTAACGTCCATTTCGCTCTATCTCGCTTATTTACCGAGATAATCGCTAAAAACCGAAAATACTCCTTTCCTGATCCCAAATTAGTGCCTATTTCGATCTATCTCGCTTATTTACCGAGATAATCGCGAAAAACTGGAATTTTTCCTTCCTGACTCCATATTAACGTCTATTTCGCTCTATCTTGCTTATTTACCGAGATAATTGAGAAAAACTGAAAAAATTCCGCAGATACTGGATATCCCGAATCCTTGCGGCTTTTGGCCCTTCAGGATCCCCCAACATCGTGCGTTTCACTCAATTCTTTGCGAAATTTCAAGGAAAACCCCGTATTCCCTCGGGAAATGGGTGAAAAATGAGGATGAAGAAATATTCGAAGGAAATCAGCCATCATGAAAATTCCGATTTTCAAATCTTCATAACTTTTTTTCTGTGGCGTATTTCCTGATGAAATTTCATGGTGACACTGCCTAAGTCGTCAGGAAGTAGCCTGCAAAATTTCACAACAGTATCGCGAACGGTTCAGCGAATTTGATAGAGTAGAAATTGACATTTTTACTGATCCCATATTAACGTCCATTTCGCTCTATCTCGCTTATTTACCGAGATAATCGCTAAAAACCGAAAATACTCCTTTCCTGATCCCAAATTAGTGCCTATTTCGATCTATCTCGCTTATTTACCGAGATAATCGCGAAAAACTGGAATTTTTCCTTCCTGACTCCATATTAACGTCTATTTCGCTCTATCTTGCTTATTTACCGAGATAATTGAGAAAAACTGAAAAAATTCCTTAGATACTGGATATCCCGAATCCTTGCGGCTTTTGGCCCTTCAGGATCCCCCAACATCGTGCGTTTCACTCAATTCTTTGCGAAATTTCAAGGAAAACCCCGTATTCCCTCGGGAAATGGGTGAAAAATGAGGATGAAGGAATATTCGAAGGAAATCAGCCATCATGAAAATTCCGACTTTCAAATCTTCATAACTTTTTTTCTGTGGCGTATTTCCTGATGAAATTTTACAGTGACACTGCCTAAGTCGTCAGGAAGTAGCCTGCAAAATTTCACAACAGTATCGCGAACGGTTCAGCGAATTTAATAGAGGAGAAATTGACATTTTTACTGATCCCATATTAACGTCCATTTCGCTCTATCTCGCTTATTTACCGAGATAATCGCTAAAAACCGAAAATACTCCTTTCCTGATCCCAAATTAGTGCCTATTTCGATCTATCTCGCTTATTTACCGAGATAATCGCGAAAAACTGGAATTTTTCCTTCCTGACTCCATATTAACGTCTATTTCGCTCTATCTTGCTTATTTACCGAGATAATTGAGAAAAACTGAAAAAATTCCGCAGATACTGGATATCCCGAATCCTTGCGGCTTTTGGCCCTTCAGGATCCCCCAACATCGTGCGTTTCACTCAATTCTTTGCGAAATTTCAAGGAAAACCCCGTATTCCCTCGGGAAATGGGTGAAAAATGAGGATGAAGGTATATTCGAAGGAAATCAGCCATCATGAAAATTCCGACTTTCAAATCTTCATAACTTTTTTTCTGTGGCGTATTTCCTGATGAAATTTTACAGTGACACTGCCTAAGTCGTCAGGAAGTAGCCTGCAAAATTTCACAACAGTATCGCGAACGGTTCAGCGAATTTGATAGAGTAGAAATTGACATTTTTACTGATCCCATATTAACGTCCATTTCGCTCTATCTCGCTTATTTACCGAGATAATCGCTAAAAACCGAAAATACTCCTTTCCTGATCCCGAATTAGTGCCTATTTCGATCTATCTCGCTTATTTACCGAGATAATCGCGAAAAACTGGAATTTTTCCTTCCTGACTCCATATTAACGTCTATTTCGCTCTATCTTGCTTATTTACCGAGATAATTGAGAAAAACTGAAAAAATTCCGCAGATACTGGATATCCCGAATCCTTGCGGCTTTTGGCCCTTCAGGATCCCCCAACATCGTGCGTTTCACTCAATTCTTTGCGAAATTTCAAGGAAAACCCCGTATTCCCTCGGGAAATGGGTGAAAAATGAGGATGAAGGAATATTCGAAGGAAATCAGCCATCATGAAAATTCCGATTTTCAAATCTTCATAACTTTTTTTCTGTGGCGTATTTCCTGATGAAATTTCACAGTGACACTGCCTATGTCGTCCTGGAAGAGCCTGCAAAATTTCATAGCAGTATCGCAAACGATTCTGAAGATTCGATAAAGCGGAAATGGTCATTTTCATAGAGCAAAGGCCATTGCCTCTGGGTTTGGCCTGAAAATTCCGCAAACACTGGATATCCCGAATCCTTGCGGCTTTTGGCCCTTCAGGATCCCCCAACATCGTGCGTTTCACTCAATTCTTTGCGAAATTTCAAGGAAAACCCCGTATTCCCTCGGGAAATGGGTGAAAAATGAGGATGAAGGTATATTCGAAGGAAATCAGCCATCATGAAAATTCCGACTTTCAAATCTTCATAACTTTTTTTCTGTGGCGTATTTCCTGATGAAATTTTACAGTGACACTGCCTAAGTCGTCAGGAAGTAGCCTGCAAAATTTCACAACAGTATCGCGAACGGTTCAGCGAATTTGATAGAGTAGAAATTGACATTTTTACTGATCCCATATTAACGTCCATTTCGCTCTATCTCGCTTATTTACCGAGATAATCGCTAAAAACCGAAAATACTCCTTTCCTGATCCCAAATTAGTGCCTATTTCGATCTATCTCGCTTATTTACCGAGATAATCGCGAAAAACTGGAATTTTTCCTTCCTGACTCCATATTAACGTCTATTTCGCTCTATCTTGCTTATTTACCGAGATAATTGAGAAAAACTGAAAAAATTCCGCAGATACTGGATATCCCGAATCCTTGCGGCTTTTGGCCCTTCAGGATCCCCCAACATCGTGCGTTTCACTCAATTCTTTGCGAAATTTCAAGGAAAACCCCGTATTCCCTCGGGAAATGGGTGAAAAATGAGGATGAAGGAACATTCGAAGGAAATCAGCCATCATGAAAATTCCGATGTTCAAATCTTCATAACTTTTTTTCTGTGGCGTATTTCCTGATGAAATTTCACAGTGACACTGCCTATGTCGTCCTGGAAGAGCCTGCAAAAATTCATAACAGTATCGCAAACGATTCTGAAGATTCGATAGAGCGGAAATGGTCATTTTCATAGAGCAAAGGCCACTGCCTCTGGGTTTGGCCTGAAAATTCCGCAAACACTGGATATCCCGAATCCTTGCGGCTTTTGGCCCTTCAGGATCCCCCAACATCGTGCGTTTCACTCAATTCTTTGCGAAATTTCAAGGAAAACCCCGTATTCCCTCGGGAAATGGGTGAAAAATGAGGATGAAGGAATATTCGAAGGAAATCAGCCATCATGAAAATTCCGATTTTCAAATCTTCATAACTTTTTTTCTGTGGCGTATTTCCTGATGAAATTTCACAGTGACACTGCCTATGTCGTCCTGGAAGAGCCTGCAAAATTTCATAGCAGTATCGCAAACGATTCTGAAGATTCGATAAAGCGGAAATGGTCATTTTCATAGAGCAAAGGCCATTGCCTCTGGGTTTGGCCTGAAAATTCCGCAAACACTGGATATCCCGAATCCTTGCGGCTTTTGGCCCTTCAGGATCCCCCAACATCGTGCGTTTCACTCAATTCTTTGCGAAATTTCAAGGAAAACCCCGTATTCCCTCGGGAAATGGGTGAAAAATGAGGATGAAGGTATATTCGAAGGAAATCAGCCATCATGAAAATTCCGACTTTCAAATCTTCATAACTTTTTTTCTGTGGCGTATTTCCTGATGAAATTTTACAGTGACACTGCCTAAGTCGTCAGGAAGTAGCCTGCAAAATTTCACAACAGTATCGCGAACGGTTCAGCGAATTTGATAGAGTAGAAATTGACATTTTTACTGATCCCATATTAACGTCCATTTCGCTCTATCTCGCTTATTTACCGAGATAATCGCTAAAAACCGAAAATACTCCTTTCCTGATCCCGAATTAGTGCCTATTTCGATCTATCTCGCTTATTTACCGAGATAATCGCGAAAAACTGAAATTTTTCCTTCCTGACTCCATATTAACGTCTATTTCGCTCTATCTTGCTTATTTACCGAGATAATTGAGAAAAACTGAAAAAATTCCGCAGATACTGGATATCCCGAATCCTTGCGGCTTTTGGCCCTTCAGGATCCCCCAACATCGTGCGTTTCACTCAATTCTTTGCGAAATTTCAAGGAAAACCCCGTATTCCCTCGGGAAATGGGTGAAAAATGAGGATGAAGGAATATTCGAAGGAAATCAGCCATCATGAAAATTCCGATTTTCAAATCTTCATAACTTTTTTTCTGTGGCGTATTTCCTGATGAAATTTCACAGTGACACTGCCTATGTCGTCCTGGAAGAGCCTGCAAAATTTCATAGCAGTATCGCAAACGATTCTGAAGATTCGGTAGAGCGGAAATGGTCATTTTCATAGAGCAAAGGCCATTGCCTCTGGGTTTGGCCTGAAAATTCCGCAAACACTGGATATCCCGAATCCTTGCGGCTTTTGGCCCTTCAGGATCCCCCAACATCGTGCGTTTCACTCAATTCTTTGCGAAATTTCAAGGAAAACCCCGTATTCCCTCGGGAAATGGGTGAAAAATGAGGATGAAGGAATATTCGAAGGAAATCAGCCATCATGAAAATTCCGATTTTCAAATCTTCATAACTTTTTTTCTGTGGCGTATTTCCTGATGAAATTTCATGGTGACACTGCCTAAGTCGTCAGGAAGTAGCCTGCAAAATTTCACAACAGTATCGCGAATGGTTCAGCGAATTCGATAGAGCAGACATTGACATTTTTACTGATCCCATATTAACGTCCATTTCGCTCTATCTCGCTTATTTACCGAGATAATCGCTAAAAACCGAAAATACTCCTTTCCTGATCCCAAATTAGTGCCTATTTCGATCTATCTCGCTTATTTACCGAGATAATCGCGAAAAACTGGAATTTTTCCTTCCTGACTCCATATTAACGTCTATTTCGCTCTATCTTGCTTATTTACCGAGATAATTGAGAAAAACTGAAAAAATTCCGCAGATACTGGATATCCCGAATCCTTGCGGCTTTTGGCCCTTCAGGATCCCCCAACATCGTGCGTTTCACTCAATTCTTTGCGAAATTTCAAGGAAAACCCCGTATTCCCTCGGGAAATGGGTGAAAAATGAGGATGAAGGTATATTCGAAGGAAATCAGCCATCATGAAAATTCCGACTTTCAAATCTTCATAACTTTTTTTCTGTGGCGTATTTCCTGATGAAATTTTACAGTGACACTGCCTAAGTCGTCAGGAAGTAGCCTGCAAAATTTCACAACAGTATCGCGAACGGTTCAGCGAATTTGATAGAGTAGACATTGACATTTTTACTGATCCCATATTAACGTCCATTTCGCTCTATCTCGCTTATTTACCGAGATAATCGCGAAAAACCGAAAATACTCCTTTCCTGATCCCAAATTAGTGCCTATTTCGATCTATCTCGCTTATTTACCGAGATAATCGCGAAAAACTGGAATTTTTCCTTCCTGACTCCATATTAACGTCTATTTCGCTCTATCTTGCTTATTTACCGAGATAATTGAGAAAAACTGAAAAAATTCCGCAGATACTGGATATCCCGAATCCTTGCGGCTTTTGGCCCTTCAGGATCCCCCAACATCGTGCGTTTCACTCAATTCTTTGCGAAATTTCAAGGAAAACCCCGTATTCCCTCGGGAAATGGGTGAAAAATGAGGATGAAGGAATATTCGAAGGAAATCAGCCATCATGAAAATTCCGATTTTCAAATCTTCATAACTTTTTTTCTGTGGCGTATTTCCTGATGAAATTTCACAGTGACACTGCCTATGTCGTCCTGGAAGAGCCTGCAAAATTTCATAGCAGTATCGCAAACGATTCTGAAGATTCGATAGAGCGGAAATGGTCATTTTCATAGAGCAAAGGCCATTGCCTCTGGGTTTGGCCTGAAAATTCCGCAAACACTGGATATCCCGAATCCTTGCGGCTTTTGGCCCTTCAGGATCCCCCAACATCGTGCGTTTCACTCAATTCTTTGCGAAATTTCAAGGAAAACCCCGTATTCCTTCGGGAAATGGGTGAAAAATGAGGATGAAGGTATATTCGAAGGAAATCAGCCATCATGAAAATTCCGACTTTCAAATCTTCATAACTTTTTTTCTGTGGCGTATTTCCTGATGAAATTTTACAGTGACGCTGCCTAAGTCGTCAGGAAGTAGCCTGCAAAATTTCACAACAGTATCGCGAACGGTTCAGCGAATTTGATAGAGTAGAAATTGACATTTTTACTGATCCCATATTAACGTCCATTTCGCTCTATCTCGCTTATTTACCGAGAAAATCGCGAAAAACCGAAAATACTCCTTTCCTGATCCCAAATTAGTGCCTATTTCGATCTATCTCGCTTATTTACCGAGAGAATCGCGAAAAACTGGAATTTTTCCTTCCTGACTCCATATTAACGTCTATTTCGCTCTATCTTGCTTATTTACCGAGATAATTGAGAAAAACTGAAAAAATTCCGCAGATACTGGATATCCCGAATCCTTGCGGCTTTTGGCCCTTCAGGATCCCCCAACATCGTGCGTTTCACTCAATTCTTTGCGAAATTTCAAGGAAAACCCCGTATTCCCTCGGGAAATGGGTGAAAAATGAGGATGAAGGAACATTCGAAGGAAATCAGCCATCATGAAAATTCCGATGTTCAAATCTTCATAACTTTTTTTCTGTGGCGTATTTCCTGATGAAATTTCACAGTGACACTGCCTATGTCGTCCTGGAAGAGCCTGCAAAAATTCATAACAGTATCGCAAACGATTCTGAAGATTCGATAGAGCGGAAATGGTCATTTTCATAGAGCAAAGGCCACTGCCTCTGGGTTTGGCCTGAAAATTCCGCAAACACTGGATATCCCGAATCCTTGCGGCTTTTGGCCCTTCAGGATCCCCCAACATCGTGCGTTTCACTCAATTCTTTGCGAAATTTCAAGGAAAACCCCGTATTCCCTCGGGAAATGGGTGAAAAATGAGGATGAAGGAATATTCGAAGGAAATCAGCCATCATGAAAATTCCGATTTTCAAATCTTCATAACTTTTTTTCTGTGGCGTATTTCCTGATGAAATTTCACAGTGACACTGCCTATGTCGTCCTGGAAGAGCCTGCAAAAATTCATAACAGTATCGCAAACGATTCTGAAGATTCGATAGAGCGGAAATGGTCATTTTCATAGAGCAAAGGCCACTGCCTCTGGGTTTGGCCTGAAAATTCCGCAAACACTGGATATCCCGAATCCTTGCGGCTTTTGGCCCTTCAGGATCCCCCAACATCGTGCGTTTCACTCAATTCTTTGCGAAATTTCAAGGAAAACCCCGTATTCCCTCGGGAAATGGGTGAAAAATGAGGATGAAGGAATATTCGAAGGAAATCAGCCATCATGAAAATTCCGATGTTCAAATCTTCATAACTTTTTTTCTGTGGCGTATTTCCTGATGAAATTTCACAGTGACACTGCCTATGTCGTCCTGGAAGAGCCTGCAAAAATTCATAACAGTATCGCAAACGATTCTGAAGATTCGATAGAGCGGAAATGGTCATTTTCATAGAGCAAAGGCCATTGCCTCTGGGTTTGGCCTGAAAATTCCGCAAACACTGGATATCCCGAATCCTTGCGGCTTTTGGCCCTTCAGGATCCCCCAACATCGTGCGTTTCACTCAATTCTTTGCGAAATTTCAAGGAAAACCCCGTATTCCTTCGGGAAATGGGTGAAAAATGAGGATGAAGGTATATTCGAAGGAAATCAGCCATCATGAAAATTCCGACTTTCAAATCTTCATAACTTTTTTTCTGTGGCGTATTTCCTGATGAAATTTTACAGTGACGCTGCCTAAGTCGTCAGGAAGTAGCCTGCAAAATTTCACAACAGTATCGCGAACGGTTCAGCGAATTTGATAGAGTAGAAATTGACATTTTTACTGATCCCATATTAACGTCCATTTCGCTCTATCTCGCTTATTTACCGAGAAAATCGCGAAAAACCGAAAATACTCCTTTCCTGATCCCAAATTAGTGCCTATTTCGATCTATCTCGCTTATTTACCGAGAGAATCGCGAAAAACTGGAATTTTTCCTTCCTGACTCCATATTAACGTCTATTTCGCTCTATCTTGCTTATTTACCGAGATAATTGAGAAAAACTGAAAAAATTCCGCAGATACTGGATATCCCGAATCCTTGCGGCTTTTGGCCCTTCAGGATCCCCCAACATCGTGCGTTTCACTCAATTCTTTGCGAAATTTCAAGGAAAACCCCGTATTCCCTCGGGAAATGGGTGAAAAATGAGGATGAAGGAACATTCGAAGGAAATCAGCCATCATGAAAATTCCGATGTTCAAATCTTCATAACTTTTTTTCTGTGGCGTATTTCCTGATGAAATTTCACAGTGACACTGCCTATGTCGTCCTGGAAGAGCCTGCAAAAATTCATAACAGTATCGCAAACGATTCTGAAGATTCGATAGAGCGGAAATGGTCATTTTCATAGAGCAAAGGCCACTGCCTCTGGGTTTGGCCTGAAAATTCCGCAAACACTGGATATCCCGAATCCTTGCGGCTTTTGGCCCTTCAGGATCCCCCAACATCGTGCGTTTCACTCAATTCTTTGCGAAATTTCAAGGAAAACCCCGTATTCCCTCGGGAAATGGGTGAAAAATGAGGATGAAGGAATATTCGAAGGAAATCAGCCATCATGAAAATTCCGATTTTCAAATCTTCATAACTTTTTTTCTGTGGCGTATTTCCTGATGAAATTTCACAGTGACACTGCCTATGTCGTCCTGGAAGAGCCTGCAAAATTTCATAGCAGTATCGCAAACGATTCTGAAGATTCGATAAAGCGGAAATGGTCATTTTCATAGAGCAAAGGCCATTGCCTCTGGGTTTGGCCTGAAAATTCCGCAAACACTGGATATCCCGAATCCTTGCGGCTTTTGGCCCTTCAGGATCCCCCAACATCGTGCGTTTCACTCAATTCTTTGCGAAATTTCAAGGAAAACCCCGTATTCCCTCGGGAAATGGGTGAAAAATGAGGATGAAGGTATATTCGAAGGAAATCAGCCATCATGAAAATTCCGACTTTCAAATCTTCATAACTTTTTTTCTGTGGCGTATTTCCTGATGAAATTTTACAGTGACACTGCCTAAGTCGTCAGGAAGTAGCCTGCAAAATTTCACAACAGTATCGCGAACGGTTCAGCGAATTTGATAGAGTAGAAATTGACATTTTTACTGATCCCATATTAACGTCCATTTCGCTCTATCTCGCTTATTTACCGAGATAATCGCTAAAAACCGAAAATACTCCTTTCCTGATCCCGAATTAGTGCCTATTTCGATCTATCTCGCTTATTTACCGAGATAATCGCGAAAAACTGAAATTTTTCCTTCCTGACTCCATATTAACGTCTATTTCGCTCTATCTTGCTTATTTACCGAGATAATTGAGAAAAACTGAAAAAATTCCGCAGATACTGGATATCCCGAATCCTTGCGGCTTTTGGCCCTTCAGGATCCCCCAACATCGTGCGTTTCACTCAATTCTTTGCGAAATTTCAAGGAAAACCCCGTATTCCCTCGGGAAATGGGTGAAAAATGAGGATGAAGGAATATTCGAAGGAAATCAGCCATCATGAAAATTCCGATTTTCAAATCTTCATAACTTTTTTTCTGTGGCGTATTTCCTGATGAAATTTCACAGTGACACTGCCTATGTCGTCCTGGAAGAGCCTGCAAAATTTCATAGCAGTATCGCAAACGATTCTGAAGATTCGGTAGAGCGGAAATGGTCATTTTCATAGAGCAAAGGCCATTGCCTCTGGGTTTGGCCTGAAAATTCCGCAAACACTGGATATCCCGAATCCTTGCGGCTTTTGGCCCTTCAGGATCCCCCAACATCGTGCGTTTCACTCAATTCTTTGCGAAATTTCAAGGAAAACCCCGTATTCCCTCGGGAAATGGGTGAAAAATGAGGATGAAGGAATATTCGAAGGAAATCAGCCATCATGAAAATTCCGATTTTCAAATCTTCATAACTTTTTTTCTGTGGCGTATTTCCTGATGAAATTTCATGGTGACACTGCCTAAGTCGTCAGGAAGTAGCCTGCAAAATTTCACAACAGTATCGCGAATGGTTCAGCGAATTCGATAGAGCAGACATTGACATTTTTACTGATCCCATATTAACGTCCATTTCGCTCTATCTCGCTTATTTACCGAGATAATCGCTAAAAACCGAAAATACTCCTTTCCTGATCCCAAATTAGTGCCTATTTCGATCTATCTCGCTTATTTACCGAGATAATCGCGAAAAACTGGAATTTTTCCTTCCTGACTCCATATTAACGTCTATTTCGCTCTATCTTGCTTATTTACCGAGATAATTGAGAAAAACTGAAAAAATTCCGCAGATACTGGATATCCCGAATCCTTGCGGCTTTTGGCCCTTCAGGATCCCCCAACATCGTGCGTTTCACTCAATTCTTTGCGAAATTTCAAGGAAAACCCCGTATTCCCTCGGGAAATGGGTGAAAAATGAGGATGAAGGTATATTCGAAGGAAATCAGCCATCATGAAAATTCCGACTTTCAAATCTTCATAACTTTTTTTCTGTGGCGTATTTCCTGATGAAATTTTACAGTGACACTGCCTAAGTCGTCAGGAAGTAGCCTGCAAAATTTCACAACAGTATCGCGAACGGTTCAGCGAATTTGATAGAGTAGACATTGACATTTTTACTGATCCCATATTAACGTCCATTTCGCTCTATCTCGCTTATTTACCGAGATAATCGCGAAAAACCGAAAATACTCCTTTCCTGATCCCAAATTAGTGCCTATTTCGATCTATCTCGCTTATTTACCGAGATAATCGCGAAAAACTGGAATTTTTCCTTCCTGACTCCATATTAACGTCTATTTCGCTCTATCTTGCTTATTTACCGAGATAATTGAGAAAAACTGAAAAAATTCCGCAGATACTGGATATCCCGAATCCTTGCGGCTTTTGGCCCTTCAGGATCCCCCAACATCGTGCGTTTCACTCAATTCTTTGCGAAATTTCAAGGAAAACCCCGTATTCCCTCGGGAAATGGGTGAAAAATGAGGATGAAGGAATATTCGAAGGAAATCAGCCATCATGAAAATTCCGATTTTCAAATCTTCATAACTTTTTTTCTGTGGCGTATTTCCTGATGAAATTTCACAGTGACACTGCCTATGTCGTCCTGGAAGAGCCTGCAAAATTTCATAGCAGTATCGCAAACGATTCTGAAGATTCGATAGAGCGGAAATGGTCATTTTCATAGAGCAAAGGCCATTGCCTCTGGGTTTGGCCTGAAAATTCCGCAAACACTGGATATCCCGAATCCTTGCGGCTTTTGGCCCTTCAGGATCCCCCAACATCGTGCGTTTCACTCAATTCTTTGCGAAATTTCAAGGAAAACCCCGTATTCCTTCGGGAAATGGGTGAAAAATGAGGATGAAGGTATATTCGAAGGAAATCAGCCATCATGAAAATTCCGACTTTCAAATCTTCATAACTTTTTTTCTGTGGCGTATTTCCTGATGAAATTTTACAGTGACGCTGCCTAAGTCGTCAGGAAGTAGCCTGCAAAATTTCACAACAGTATCGCGAACGGTTCAGCGAATTTGATAGAGTAGAAATTGACATTTTTACTGATCCCATATTAACGTCCATTTCGCTCTATCTCGCTTATTTACCGAGAAAATCGCGAAAAACCGAAAATACTCCTTTCCTGATCCCAAATTAGTGCCTATTTCGATCTATCTCGCTTATTTACCGAGAGAATCGCGAAAAACTGGAATTTTTCCTTCCTGACTCCATATTAACGTCTATTTCGCTCTATCTTGCTTATTTACCGAGATAATTGAGAAAAACTGAAAAAATTCCGCAGATACTGGATATCCCGAATCCTTGCGGCTTTTGGCCCTTCAGGATCCCCCAACATCGTGCGTTTCACTCAATTCTTTGCGAAATTTCAAGGAAAACCCCGTATTCCCTCGGGAAATGGGTGAAAAATGAGGATGAAGGAACATTCGAAGGAAATCAGCCATCATGAAAATTCCGATGTTCAAATCTTCATAACTTTTTTTCTGTGGCGTATTTCCTGATGAAATTTCACAGTGACACTGCCTATGTCGTCCTGGAAGAGCCTGCAAAAATTCATAACAGTATCGCAAACGATTCTGAAGATTCGATAGAGCGGAAATGGTCATTTTCATAGAGCAAAGGCCACTGCCTCTGGGTTTGGCCTGAAAATTCCGCAAACACTGGATATCCCGAATCCTTGCGGCTTTTGGCCCTTCAGGATCCCCCAACATCGTGCGTTTCACTCAATTCTTTGCGAAATTTCAAGGAAAACCCCGTATTCCCTCGGGAAATGGGTGAAAAATGAGGATGAAGGAATATTCGAAGGAAATCAGCCATCATGAAAATTCCGATTTTCAAATCTTCATAACTTTTTTTCTGTGGCGTATTTCCTGATGAAATTTCACAGTGACACTGCCTATGTCGTCCTGGAAGAGCCTGCAAAAATTCATAACAGTATCGCAAACGATTCTGAAGATTCGATAGAGCGGAAATGGTCATTTTCATAGAGCAAAGGCCACTGCCTCTGGGTTTGGCCTGAAAATTCCGCAAACACTGGATATCCCGAATCCTTGCGGCTTTTGGCCCTTCAGGATCCCCCAACATCGTGCGTTTCACTCAATTCTTTGCGAAATTTCAAGGAAAACCCCGTATTCCCTCGGGAAATGGGTGAAAAATGAGGATGAAGGAATATTCGAAGGAAATCAGCCATCATGAAAATTCCGATGTTCAAATCTTCATAACTTTTTTTCTGTGGCGTATTTCCTGATGAAATTTCACAGTGACACTGCCTATGTCGTCCTGGAAGAGCCTGCAAAAATTCATAACAGTATCGCAAACGATTCTGAAGATTCGATAGAGCGGAAATGGTCATTTTCATAGAGCAAAGGCCACTGCCTCTGGGTTTGGCCTGAAAATTCCGCAAACACTGGATATCCCGAATCCTTGCGGCTTTTGGCCCTTCAGGATCCCCCAACATCGTGCGTTTCACTCAATTCTTTGCGAAATTTCAAGGAAAACCCCGTATTCCCTCGGGAAATGGGTGAAAAATGAGGATGAAGGAATATTCGAAGGAAATCAGCCATCATGAAAATTCCGATTTTCAAATCTTCATAACTTTTTTTCTGTGGCGTATTTCCTGATGAAATTTTACAGTGACACTGCCTAAGTCGTCAGGAAGTAGCCTGCAAAATTTCACAACAGTATCGCGAATGGTTCAGCGAATTCGATAGAGCAGACATTGACATTTCTACTGATCCCATATTAACGTCCATTTCGCTCTATCTCGCTTATTTACCGAGATAATCGCGAAAAACCGAAAATACTCCTTTCCTGATCCCAAATTAGTGCCTATTTTGATCTATCTCGCTTATTTACCGAGATAATCGCGAAAAACTGGAATTTTTCCTTCCTGACTCCATATTAACGTCTATTTCGCTCTATCTTGCTTATTTACCGAGATAATTGAGAGAAACTGAAAATATTCCGCAGATACTGGATATCCCGAATCCTTGCGGCTTTTGGCCCTTCAAGATCCCTCAACATCGTGCGTTTCACTCAATTCTTTGCGAAATTCCAAGGAAAACCCCGTATTCCCTCGGGAAATGGGTGAAAAATGAGGATGAAGGAATATTCGAAGGAAATCAGCCATCATGAAAATTCCGATTTTCAAATCTTCATAACTTTTTTTCTGTGGCGTATTTCCTGATGAAATTTTACAGTGACACTGCCGATGTCGTCCTGAAAGAGCCTGCAAAATTTCATAACAGTATCGCAAACGATTCTGAAGATTCGATAGAGCGGAAATGGTCATTTTCATAGAGCAAAGGCCATTGCCTCTGGGTTTGGCCTGAAAATTCCGCAAACACTGGATATCCCGAATCCTTGCGGCTTTTGGCCCTTCAGGATCCCCCAACATCGTGCGTTTCACTCAATTCTTTGCGAAATTTCAAGGAAAACCCCGTATTCCCTCGGGAAATGGGTGAAAAATGAGGATGAAGGAATATTCGAAGGAAATCAGCCATCATGAAAATTCTGATTTTCAAATCTTCATAACTTTTTTTCTGTGGCGTATTTCCTGATGAAATTCTACAGTGACACTGCCTATGTCGTCCTGAAAGAGCCTGCGAAATTTCATAACAGTATCGCAAACGATTCTGAAGATTCGATAGAGCGGAAATGGTCATTTTCATAGAGCAAAGGCCACTGCCTCTGGGTTTGGCATGAAAATTCCGCAAACACTGGATATCCCGAATCCTTGCGGCTTTTGGCCCTTCAGGATCCCCCAACATCGTGCGTTTCACTCAATTCTTTGCGAAATTTCAAGGAAAACCCCGTATTCCCTCGGGAAATGGGTGAAAAATGAGGATGAAGGAATATTCGAAGGAAATCAGCCATCATGAACATCCCGAGCTTCAAATCTTCATAACTTTTTTTCTGTGGCGTATTTCCTGATGAAATTTTACAGTGACACTGCCTAGGTCGTCAGGAAGTAGCCTGAAAAATTCCACAACAGTATCGCGAATGGTTCAGCGAATTCGATACAGCAGATATTGACATTTTCACTGATCCCATATTAACGTGCATTTCGCTCTAACTCGCTTATTTACCGAGATAATCGCCAAAAACTGAGAATACTCCTTTCCCGATTCCAAGTTAGTGCCTATTCCGCTCTATCGCACTCATTTACCGAGATCATCGCGGAAAACTGGAATAAAATTTTCCTGATTTCCTATCCCAGCGCGCCCGTTAGGTATTTTTAGTATAGTATTTCACGCGTGCTATACTACTCACAATTTAATTGACCAATGAGGAATGAGGACTTCACTTTAATCGTGACAACTTTCGATATATCGATTGTTTGCGTTCTTGTTCCTTTTCATAGAGGATAATCGCGAGAAACTGAAAATTTTTGTTCCTGATTTCATATGAATGTCTATTTCGCTCTATATCGCTTATTTACAGAATCGCTAAAAACTGTAAAAAACTGTGGATATCCCAAATCATTGTGGCTTTTGGCCCTATAGGATCCCGCATCATCTTATTTTCAATCAACTCTTTGTGAAATTTCAAGGAAAGCCCGATATTCCCTTGGGAAATGGGTGAAAAATGAGGATAAAGGAATATTCGAATGAAAACCATGGTAAATTCTCCTTTGTCCATGGCAGATTCGCCATGGACAATCGCCGTTCGTAAAGCAATGGTTCGACGATTTGTCCATGGTACCATCCATGGTTTTTCTTCGAAATACTGATGACAGGTGCTATGACATATTCCATGGATTTGGTCATGGCAGCATCCATGGCGAATCCATGGCAGCTGAAATGAAAATTTCCACACGTGATGCTTATTGTAATCGAGCTATTCACTAGACAAAAGAATCCTGTCCTAATATTTTCTTCTCTCACATCGAATACGAAATTCAATTGGGAATTTGCAATCATCCTCTTCACAATTTGAAAATCAATTCAAAACAAATAAGAAGAAAACAGGAGATACTTTTGTTTCATCATGAATAAGAAATTCTCTCTCCATAACTCAGACTAACACCTGAGTAGCTACACCAGTGAATGAAATATTTCTACGTCGCTGTATCTCATTCATACGTCCTTTAACTTCCGTCAATAGGTCAAACGTGAAATGCCAATATAAACAGAAGGATCTGTAGGGAACACTTTGTTGAAACACATCTCTGGATAATCTTTCTATTTTTTTTTTGATTTATTCTTATTATAATTTTTGTTTTCTTCTGTCCCCTCTGTCAGCATGGAATTTCAATGTCGCAGAAAAACACCAATATTTAAGTAGAGTATTATGCAGACCTAAATGGCTATGGGTAGATGAATGATTCTCTCCTTAAATATGACGTCATGACCATCGAACGTTTTTCTTATAGGTATGAAAAAATTTCAAAGAAGGTATATTCCATCCATAAACATTTCCGAAGACTCATCGCTCAATAGACATCTATCCATATATTTTGTTTTTTCGATTTCACATTTATGGCTACGTCAATGGATTTCCCCATGGCAGTCGCATAAAAATTTTTATGCGTGTTGACTTTCCTCTCACTTTCTCAAAAAGTTACATTTTCTATGCCATTCTTGAAATCCATCAACAATGAGAGCAAGAATGATGGTGAGTGTGTGTGTTGTGTAGTATAGTGATGGAATTTGGTGATGGACTATGTGATTGGAATTCTGTGTTCTGATTCCAATGACATCATTCTGATTCCGTGGAAAGAAAGAGGGAATACTTTAAAGAAGCGAAACAATTCGAATATTTCTCACTTTTTCCATTCTTCCAGTGGCAATTTCATTTTTGATGCTGGCCTTTGTCACACAGTCCAATGGTGAATAATTATTTATGGACCAGTGTAAATGTGCGACTGAGAATGACTCTCCGAGTTGTATTATTTAAGGAGGTTGGTCACTAAATGCGTTCGAATGAAGAAATTCTGAAAATTTTTAATGTTATCGATCAACATCCCATACGCCTTCTGTTAAATTTCCAATTCGTTCTTAAACGTAGTTTGGACGTAATGAATTAATGAAAATGCCTGGTTATGCACAGCCTCTTATGGGCATACAGAGCCGTACCGATTAATTCGGAGACAAAAAAATGAAAATTTCGGGAATAACAATTGACATTTGATTGAAAAACTGATCAGTACCTTCCTCAAACAATTAGGAAAAATAATTGACCATTTTTTTGGGGCCTTACAGACCTTTTACAATTGCAATTTATGATTTTATACAATTCCACGATCAAAATTCACATGTCGAGTAACTAACATGGCATCACCTCGTGACTTAGTGTTATGTCGTTGGAATCTCTGGTTTTAGAGCCATCGGTGTATATTTGTGTGAAGTTGCGAAGTTGTTCTCGATTGATCTCTACCTGAAGTTGATTATTAGGGTCAGGTGAGTCTCCGATGAGGGATCCCGAGCTCGTATTAATTGGAGGGACGTGAGTAAATAAGTCATATGGAAATTCATACGGAATTGGTGTAGGAATTGAAAAAATTCTCGATTTAAATTTTTCATACTTTCACAATGATTTGTAGGTTGGGAAGTGGATTTCGATGAAGTAAGGATTGATATTTTTAGTGAGGAGTGTATCGTGTAGAGTGAAAAGGATTTCTAGGGCTGGATGATCTGAGAGAGAGAATAGTCTCAGTATATAGCGGTCTGAGAGTTGGCCAATTCTAAGGTTTAGTGGAGCTTCACGAGCTTCTGCCAGAATCACATTCAACGGTGTAGATTGTCTGTAGCCCATGGCGAATTTCAAAGCCCTGAACTGGATTTTTTCAAGTTTTTCGAATTCACTAGTGCTTGAGGAACTAAGAATGTGGGACCCATATTCCAGGGAGCTTCTGACTAGACCTCTATAGAACATGAGTAATGTCTTTGGATCTGGGCTGAAGTGCATGTGTCTCAGGGTTTTTATCATGGGGATAATTTGTGAGTTTCTCTGAATGAGGCGGTTGATACAGTAGACTCTCACATAAGTTCCCCTGTCTGTTCCAGACCACTCGTTAAAGTTCCGTTCCCCACTTTCACGTAGATTAGTCTCCTCTGCGCAGTTGATTGCACCGTGACACACTCTCCTATGCGCAGCTGGATGCGCAAAACGTATAAATCTAGACTACATCTTGTGCACGTAACATCATTCAAAATGCTGCGCATTTAACCTCAATTTGATTGGTCCTCCGTAGAAGCAGAGTCGGGGAGCCAACGAGGAACTTTAATGGAGAAATCTGGGGATCTTTAACGAGAAAATGGCGTATAACATTTTTTACATTTTTTGAAATATACCATTATGTGCCAAATGTCACTGGATGGATCCCTTTACCAACCAAGACTTTTATATTTCGTGGTCCCTTTCTTAAAGTTCATTTTTCTTGGACATTTCTTTGGAATGAAAGAAAAATTAAATAATTAATAAGTGCTCTCAATTTGATTGGAGCAATGCCATCTCTAAAAATGGAATGGAGTGGGAAAGAATCGTTACATGAGACATCGTGAGCTCAATTATTTTTGTCACTTTCACATATCGTCAAAGCGTATCTATTAATAGAATTATGTAGAAATTACTTAGTTCACGCACTCATTATGCTATAATATACTATTTCGTAATGAGGACATTGAATGACAGGTCCCATTCGTTTTTCATGATCTTAAGCATTCCCATTCCGCATTGGTCCCATGGCGCTTCTAGACTGAATAGCGATGTATTACCTGCAATGCATGCACAGCATTGCAAATAATGCTCAGCTATTTTCAACATAAGTTTTCTCGTTCTGATGAGAAATACAGAGTAGTAAAGATGACGCCATGTTTCAAAAGATCATTAAACAGATGGGAATGTTCTCTCTGAAAACCCGCCTCACGTTTTGTTTCAAAACTACTTAGTAAACAGTGAATTATTACTCACTCTTATTGACCCTTGACACTTTCCCATGGTAATTTAAAATTATCAGCCCCGAGAGCATAGAAAACAACCCTATGAAATAATCTCTTGATGGAAAACAAACTCAGTATTCTATGCAAGTCCCATTTTATTACACGAAATCGGCATTCATATCTTTGGCAATGGTTTCGTTATAATATCCGCAACTTCATCTTTTGTAGACACTTGTTGGATCGCTAACTTGCCTCTAATGACTTTCTCCTTCATGAAAAAGTGCTTAATCAAAATATGTTTCATTCTTTTGTTTATTTTCCAATGAAACTTTGAATTTTCGGCCAATCTCGCTGATGCAAAATTGTCTATCTGTCAAACAAGTACTTCTTCTAATCGTGGAATTCATTGAACAGCCTTTCTAACCAAATCGTGTCTTCAGTGACTTCACTTGCTGCTACAGATCTTGTTTTAGAAGATGATATCATAACTGTAGCTTGTCTCTGACTCAACCAAGATATCACTCCACCTGCGTAGGCTATGCATGGACAACTCCTGTCGTTGATCGACCAGTTTTGGCTCAGCTTCCGAAGTCTACCACACTATAGCACTCCAGGATCCCTGCAAATACACCATACTCGTGAACTATTCCTGAATCAATAGTTCTTACAATGTATCAGAAACATCGTCTGGTGACGAGTTCTTCAGCAACCTCGATGAAAATCCATCAGTACAAGCTAGATTCGATCTTGTACAAAACATTGACTACATCAACGCTCAAACCCATCATCGTGAGGATAGCTGTGATATCTTCTTCTCTTGATTCTGAAGTCTTTGAGTTCTTCATAATTGGTGTACTTACTGGTCTCCCTGGTGGATCCATTGTTGAACTTTTGATTGTTGGTCGTGTATCCATATCGATATTTTCATCTAGTCAATCTTTCATCGGCTAATGGTCGATACGAATTCTGAAATCTTTGGAGGAAGAACTGATTGACTGTGAATCTTCGTTGCTATGAGAATCTTCTGTCTTCCTCCGGTATTGCTGTTGAGTATTTTGGAGATCTGTATTCTGCTTTTCCGAGGGGAGTTTTTTTATTTGTTTCGTGCTAGCTGAGGTGGTATGATGTCGGGGTCTCTCTTGAATCTCGAATTAATCCCAATCTATCAATGTGTGTGAATGCTAGTGGCTGGAGATACCCTGTTGTAGTTTCATGATTTGCTATTATTGGGTCTATGCTGGCCAGTTGTTGTATGGTTTCATTTTCGATGTTTGGTAATTTGTTATAGCAATTTCTGGATGATTTAATCGGGAAATTATCTATTCTCGGTGTTTCAGCTAAATTATAAATGGTGGAATTACTCGCCATTTTCTGATAGTTTGATTTCTCCGATCTGTAGTCTATTAGTGCTTCACGTAGACAGGATCTTTCACCCAACCGTCTTCGCTTCCCATCAAAATGGGGAATTTCGATGCTGATGTATCGATCAGTGTCTTCTCGACTGAGCAAAATTAAATTTATTTAAATTGGGTCGATCATAGATTCATAATTCAGTAATCACTGAAGAGCTGATTTTCGAATGTTGTCAGCATTGCGAATCCTCAAATTAAGCAGAAATTTTCTAACAGACCGTGCATTTGTAATTAATTATCCAAATTCACCATTTTTACATCCTCATATGGAATGAGCGGGCATTTCTCTACATGTTCCATATATGCTCATTATTAGCAATTGCAGTTTACGGTAGTATTGAGAACATAATTCTTAAGCTTTATGAACATTGAAAAAATTGAATTGAAAATGATGAATCAATTCGCCATCGGTGATTCACTGACTATTCACTTCTACTTTACCGACAACTCACTGGAGAGCTTACGAGCCAGCTTCGTACTCATCGAAAATGAATATGTCAGTACCATTGAATCCTAAGCAGTATGCTCCAAGTAATTTATCAGAAAATAAAAAACGATATCTCGGTACTTTACCCTTCCAGACATTCAGAGGAGTATTCAGAAAGAAAAGAGGAAAGGAATAAGATGAAAAGATTGAAGTTATATCGAAAATCAGCATTTAGCAGGTCAAAACTCCTGGCGACACATGATGTAAATGTTTTATTCCTTGCACGGGATAAGCAAAAACTAGCGGTACTTTCGTTTTATTCCCGTAACGGGTGTATTATCTCCATGAAGCATTGACCTTTTTATCCACCGTGTGGATGAGAAGGCACCTCAGTAGCTCCTTTTTTTCCTTTTGAAATTGCTATCACTTTTTTTTCGGGTGAGGTCGTCCACGTGCCACAGGCTAATACATTGTTTCATTGCAAATTCTCGCTCTTCTCGACTCACTTATTGAATCTCTGGCTGTAAATTTTCACGTCTTGAATTCTCTCAACATCATTTTTAGCAACATAATGATTGAAAAGAAGTCAATCATTTTTATTTTTCGTGACATCACTTTTTGCGGCAATTCCGGTCATATATAGGCGTTCATAGAAAATTCATGTGGACTTGAATGGAGAGAAAGCACAGATGCCTGAGTATTTAAACTTCTAACCTATCCAGGTTATAGTAGTTGAAATCTCATATTATCGCGTAAAGATCGAAATTAAATTACTAAATGAATCAAGTGAATTAAAGAATTAAATCAATTGAAGTAATTAAAATACACAAGTTTCCGAAAAAAAATTGGAGGTGATCGTATTCAATCTCGGGTGAGAATCGAAGCTTACAACCTTACCTACTTTCCAGGTAGTTGCTCTACCATTGAGCTACTGAGACACCTTACACCGTCAAATTTTCGTAGACTTGTGCATATCGTTACCGAAATTGCCGCAAAAAGTGATGTGACGAAAAATAAAAAATATTAAATACACGTAAGTCAATCATCCCTGATGGTGCTTTTGGGTCCTTGACATAGAAAAAATGAGTGATTTCAATCGAACACTCCTCCCACACCATCCTACATTCCTTTCAAAAATTTAATACTCCTTCTGAATACTATGGAGATCATTCTAGTAAATTTTGAAAAATCCTCAATTGAAAAAGTCATGAATTTCTGAAGGGCACCTGACATGTAATCAGAGGGTCGTGGGTTCAAATCCTGCTTGCACATTACATATTTTTTCCGGAATTTGATTCTCTTAAAAATTTATTAATAAAAATTAATTTATTAATAAATTTATTTGTTTAATGGCGACATTGCCTTGTGGATGGGAGGTGGAGAAAAGATGTGAGAATCAAAAATTCGATGGTAAATATAGTAACTCGCAATAGCTCAGCGGTAGAGCACCTGACATGTAATCAGAGGGTTGTGGGTTCAAATCCTGCTTGCACATTACATATTTTTTCCGGAATTTGATTCTCTTAAAAATTTATTAATAAAAATTAATTTATTAATAAATTTATTTGTTTAATGGCAGTGACAGTTAGTTCCAATATTTTCAGAACGCTCTCGAATCAAGAATGGCAACTTTTTTAATAAATCAATTTTACTTTGCCAGCAGTTCTTTGGAGCAATTTTTCTAGTGACCTTCGATGATTATGGAAATCGTTCTCGCTTGGATTCTGAAATAGTTTCGAAAGACTGATAACGAATTGAAATAGATTTGTCTGAAAAACTTCATACTTATCTAGAATCTTCTTTGAAAAAAAAAAAAATATATGAGCACTCGCAGTTTTTGAGAGACGGATTTAATTCGCTTGTACAAAAGTGACTGGATAGAATAAATTGAGTATCTAATTGTCCAGAATTGTGTTAGAGATTTTCACTACCTGACGAACCTTCATTGATGGACCATATCCTTGGATGTTATTGATATGAGTGATTACTCGTGTTAACTCTCTAAAACTACTAGTGCTTATAGACTCTTTTGGAGAAAGATATCCCAGATTGTTCGAAAAATACTGCAATTAAATGTTACTATAGGAATAGGTTCTCCTTTTTTCCTCCGTTTCATTCTATTCCACTCCTTTTCAGATAAGGAAATGTGCTCTGAAAATACACTGAGAATGTTTTTCATTTCATTTTAACCAAGGTTCACTGGTGAAAAATAGTAGTAATGCTCATGTAACAGAATTCGGATAATTAACTTAGGAAAGAATTCTCAAATCATTACTCTCCGCAGTTCTAAGGTTTCTCTTTTTTTTAACATCCATAGATTCTACCAAAAAAAAATGCATAAAAATCCAGAATTGAGAACCGCATTGACCACTTCTCCAGGTATTAGATAAGGACCATTGACGAAGGTCTAAGTTTTAATGCAAAGTGCATCACATATACTGCATGTCTCCAAGACAGGAAGTTCAAATGCTATTCAAATGTATGAGAATAGGCTCTCCAGGCTCCAATGGAATTTGTGATATCTATTGTTGATTCATCATTGAAAATCTGTTTATATACATTAGCACAAAAAAAAGTGAGAGAGAAAAGTTTGGAATAGGTAAAAATGAATAAAAGTGGCTGAATCTTAGACTGAATATGATTGTTTCCAGGGACAATGGATTCACGCAATTATTCATAAATTCGTACAGCAAAGATGGTCAATTCTTTGCTTATATTTGGGAGATATTGATTCTATAACTGTTCCGATGAATTTTAGTACTCACTGGATACTTTCTATGTCTATCGACGGAAATGATAGAATAGATTTCAATTTTACGAGTGTTTCATAAAAATCAAGTCTCCATATTCGATTAAGGATTTATTTATTATTCCGAGGAAAAAATGAATGATTTGTAATTCCTATTTCAGAGCCTGAAGAAGCTTAAATTATGAGCGTAACATCGGGAATTGACAATATCTTGGTATTGTATTTATAATTTTTCAGTCTCCCATGATTTTTAATTAATCAATTAAGGATATTTGCATTTCGATATTCTATATCTTCCACATGGAAAAATTACATCAGTGGCCATATTTTCTTTCCTATCCAACTACACTCCATAATTTTCTGAAGAAATTATGAAATTTCATCAATAATTGACCGGTTTATAATTTACGCAAGTATCCCGCAATTGTTTTCTTTAATTTCAAATACCAAGGATTTTTAAGAATTCAGTATATATTTCTGTCTTTCTCTGTAAGCTCAATTTTTCGTAATTTTCCATTTTCTCCAGAAAATTTAAGTTTACACTTTTTCTCTAGTATTTGAAAGAATAAATAATGAAAAGTGAAAAGGAGAAAAAAACGCGAAATGCAAAACATTAGCACTAGGGGAGGAGTTCATATGAAATTCAAGGCCATCACATGGGATTAAAGCGGATGTACACTGAGACTTTTCAGATCTCAGAAGCTCCAAATAACTGATTAGAAAGAAGAATTTCAATGGCTCATGAAATTACCATAAAACATTTCTTACCACCTTCATTCAGCGATTAATAAAAATTCATAAAAGCTCCAATAAATCATTGATGAGAGCATTTCAATAATAAATTTCGCCAAATTATTATTATTATTTTTCTAATGTATTCGGTCTATTTATGTTGCTTTCTAA
The DNA here is from genome assembly GCA_963921955.1 of Aleiodes alternator. Lineage (NCBI taxonomy): Eukaryota > Metazoa > Arthropoda > Insecta > Hymenoptera > Braconidae > Aleiodes > Aleiodes alternator. The sequence goes on from OY998103.1 coordinate 12,296,019, forward strand.
TACATTTCATAATCTATGCTTCACGGTATGCCATTTTCGTTGAACTTCCTTCATTGTACATTGGTGGCATTTTTTTATTTTAAAAGCTTGCAGTCGTATTTCTTTCGTTTTTGATTCCTTTCCATTCGCGTCTTCTTTGAAAAACTGAATGAAATTTCAAATTTACTTTCACATACCGCAGCTACACCGAATTCACTAAACATAATTCGTAATTCCCACTTTACGAAATCAACGTGATCTACGTGTTCGGCACCAATTCCTCTTTCAAAATAGATGCACCCAAGTATTCATTTCTTTTTTGAGTTCATGAAAAATTTATTCTGCTAAAAGACAGGCTAAAAATTTGACTATCGAACCTTGAGGTATATATATGGGTCACTCCATGTCAAATCAACAGATTTTGAACATCGTATCTCGCTCAGTTTTTGAGAAATATTGGAAAAACACATGAAAAAAATGAACTTGTTTTGATTCATCTGTTCAATTTTTTTTACTCATTTCTGACGAAGACCTCCGAAAATAAGCGAGATAAAGCGATTTCGCTGTGTTTTCGGAAAGAATCTCAAGAGCTACAAAAAAGAGTTTGAACCAAATCGTTTTATCTCCTTTATCTTCCGAGATTTTTTCAAAACAGAATGAAAAAGGCGCAAGCCCGATAGCTTTTACATCGGTCTTACATCTCTTTTGCCCTAACTCGTTATTACCGAATTGTCTTGTTACTGATTAAAATTCTTTCAATTTTTGCTTCGATCGTTTTCATTAATTTCAATTTTTCCTAGGATAATTGATTGGTAGAAGAAGAAAATCAATACTACGTTAGATATAATGACTGAGAATTTCACAATGCAAATTTGGAGTTTCGAAAGAACAACTGTTACAATTCTTGACATAGAAACCAAATTTCAAAAATGAAAAAAATTGGAAATTCGAAGAAAATTGAAATTTTACAAATTGTTTATTCCGAATTCCCAAAAAAAAAGAAAAATCTTCAACGTTTATTTAGGAAATATTATTTTTACGAGTTATAATATACATTTAATATATTGAATATAAGAAAGCAATATTATTTTTTTTTTCAACTATAGTCTCTGAATTTATTCAGAATGATTACAACTCTCTTCTGTGATCCATCATACTTAAATAATGAATATATGAAAAAATACATTTATGTAGGTAGTCTGATTCATTGAATTTCGAGGAGCGTGCGTAGTTCCATGGATCAAGCGTAGGTTTAGTAAGCGCAGGGTCGAGCGTTCAAATCCTCTAGGTGAGTACAATTTTCATGCTAGAAAAATGGTATTTCAAGTCCGAAAGCGATAGGGAAGCCTCTTCGAAGTGGGCAATGCTCTCAAACAAAGTGTGATGAACCGAAATCTCACATTATTTTGAAAAAAAATTATATTTCGGCAGTGGTAACTGAAGAGTATTAAACAAATAAATTTAAAGAGTATCAAACAGCCATTAAACAAATAAATTTATTAATAAATTAATTTTTATTAATAAATTTTTTTTAGAAAATCAAATTCCGGAAAAAATATGTAATGCGCAAGCAGGATTTGAACCCACGACCCTCTGATTACATGTCGGGTGCTCTACCGCTGACAATATAAAAAATCAAATTATCACTACCAATTAAATTCTCTTACCGACTCAGTTTCGGTTTGTACAATAAAGACGTAATTTTTTTGACTCGGGTACGTCAAAAGATCGTTCAGCGTATTTTCGCCGTATACGTTGAAATGATGTCGTACGTTTTTTTTTTTATACTTATTTAACGTCGCCATCTTTTCGCTAAGATTATGCCAATCAGCGACGGAGGTTCATGGTGTGTCTGTGGACAAAGCACTTGTAAATAATTTTTACAGTGGTGCTTGTATCATTCGGCAGAGACTAGGATTTGAACCCGGGTCTACGAGTTGGCAATCCGACGCTCTACCGAACGAGCCACCGTTCACCTCTATGGAATTTTTTAACGTAGATTTAAAAATAAATATTAAACAAGGTTGAACGTTCATTTAATGTCAAACATGGAAGAAATGGAATTTTCGAAAACACGTATCCTATGTTTTCAATGATTGTAAGGCTCGATAAAAATTTCGTCCACGCCAATCAGAATGTTGGATAATCAAGAGTTAGTAATGCTGGAAGTAACAATTACGTTTGAAAAACCACAGTTGGGCTGAGTATAAATATTTTTTTAGCATCGTGTTAATATTGAGCTGTACAGAAGCTATTGATTTTTGAGTGCACATAATCACGTTCGCAGTCATGCTTGGTAACAGATGATCGGTCATAGTATGATTTTCAATTTATTCCTGTTCCTTATTCAAGTTTCACATTCATTCTCTAGCCTTGAAGAGAAACTATCTGAATCGTTTTATAATGCAAAAACCGAACTAACATTCCCAATGTTATTATCGATTCAGATAAAGTTTTTTTAAAGTCAGAATATTGTTCATGTGGGCATTCATTAATAATTCATTCATTGTCACCAATAATTTGAAATTATCCCTCATTTGTTTTTTTTGCATGCATCGGTGCTTGGCCTCTCCACGGTCTTTCAGAACCATTCCATAATTTTCTCAATTGGATGGGCATTTCAGCATTCAGATATACTTATCCCCTGATATTATTGATAATTCTATAACTGAATCATTCACATACACTTTTATTGGGCATGGTCCTAATTGCATGTCACGTATAATGTAGATCAAAGCGACCTTAATGTCCTGCAGACGGAGATTCATCATTAATCTACCTTGCGGTCACCTTCGATTGTTGGACAGCTAGAGGAAGCCGAAGTAAAACTGGACGTGGTTCTATTTATGGTGTATACTCAGGACGTCTTCTAGGTGTGAATACATTTAGCACTGCTTGTGCAAAGTGTGAGCAGAATAATGTTAAGACACCGCATGAATGTGCGAAAAATTGGTTTGGGAGTTCTAAGGCGATGGAAGCTGCTATGCGGGTTAAACTTATGGCTAATAACTCAGACTTTGAATTTGATCTGTAATAGTTTTTTTTTAATTAATTGTTTGCAAATCCTAAATTTTTAATAGAAATTTTGGCTCCACAATTTTCAAAAATGGAGGAAAAAATTGGAGGAAAACTGATTTCAATAGGGGAGCGTTTGAGAGTGATTGATAGATAACAATCACCCCGATTCAATCAGCCAATTGATTAAAAAAAATACTAAGACTCGCATTCCCCATTCCTATACCAGCCCAACCATAGAGCGCTGTGTATAGTCAAGTGCTTTGGCGCCATATTGCTATATTCAAAATCAGTTGGGCTCAAGCAGCAGCAATGAACTCCAGACAGTGATCAGTATTTTTATGAAAATATTTGAATGGGAAATGGGGATGATATCTAACCGGAAGTTAGAAATGGCTTAGGAAATGCAAAACGGATGAGGCACCCCCTATTTTCCCGGTAATGAATTTCATAATCAATATTCAAGTACAGGGAGCAGTTTGAAGTGTCACTTTTGATTTTTAGAGCCAAACTCCTATGATTCACCTTCCTTGGACTCTACTCTACAGATCCCATGGAAAAAATACAAGTGACAACAGAAGTGACAAATCAGACTGCTCCCTGTCCTTGAATATTGAATTAATCACCGGGAAAACGGGGTTGCCCCATGTATTTTGCACTTCCCAAGCCACTCCTATATCGAAATCGATGTGGAATGTCTATTTCTTCGTCGGGATCTGTAGAATAGGGTCCAAGGAAGGTTAATCATTGGACTTTAGCTCCAGAAATCAAAAGTGACAACTCAGACTGCTCCCTGTACTTGAATATTGAATTTATCACCGGGAAAACGGGGCTGCTTCATGTATTTTGCATTTCCCAAGCAACTCCTATATCCAAATCGATGTGGAATGTCTATTTCTTCGTCGGGATCTGTAGAATAGGGTCCAAGGAAGGTTAATCATGGGACTTTAGCTCTAGAAATCAAAAGTGACAACTCAGACTGTTCCCTGTACTTGAATATCGAATTTATCTCCGGGAAAACGGGGCTGCTTCATAAATTTTGCACTTCCCAAGCCACTCCTATATCGAAATCGATGTGGAATGTCTATTTCTTCGACGGGATCTGTAGAATAGGGTCCAAGGAAGGTTAATCATGGGACTTTAGCTCTAAAAATCAAAAGTGACAACTCAGACTGCTCCCTGTACTTGAATATTGAATTTATCACCGGGAAAACGAGGCTGCTTCATGTATTTTGCACTTCCCAAGCCACTCCTATATCCAAATCGATGTGGAATGTCTATTTCTTCGACGGGATCTGTAGAATAGGGTCCGAGGAAAGTTAATCATGGGACTTTAGCTCCAGAAATCAAAAGTGACAACTCAGACTGCTCCCTGTACTTGAATATCGAATTTATCACCAGGAAAACGGGGCTGCCCCATGTATTTTGCACTCCCCAAGCCACTCCTATATCGAAATCGATGTGGAATGTCTATTTCTTTGTCGGGATCTGTAGAATAGGGTCCAAGGAAGGTTAATCATGGGACTTTAGCTCTAAAAATCAGAAGTGACAACTCAGACTGCTCCCTGTACTTGAATATTGAATTTATCACCGGGAAAACGGGGCTGCTTCATGTATTTTGCACTTCCAAAGCCATTCCTATATCGAAATCGATGTGGAATGTCTATTTCTTCGACGGGATCTGTAGAATAGGGTCCAAGGAAGGTTAATCATGGGACTTTAGCTCTAAAAATCAAAAGTGACAACTCAGACTGCTCCCTGTACTTGAATATTGAATTTATCACCGGGAAAACGGGGCTGCCCCATGTATTTTGCACTTCCCAAGCCATTCCTATATCGAAATCTATGTGGAATGTCTATTTCTTCAACGGGATCTGTAGAATAGGGTCCAAGGAAGGTTAATCATGGGACTTTAGCTCTAAAAATCAAAAGTGACAACTCAGACTGCTCCCTGTACTTGAATATTGAATTTATCACCGGGAAAACGAGGCTGCTTCATGTATTTTGCACTTCCCAAGCCACTCCTATATCCAAATCGATGTGGAATGTCTATTTCTTCGACGGGATCTGTAGAATAGGGTCCAAGGAAGGTTAAGCATGGGACTTTAGCTCTAAAAATCAAAAGTGACAACTCAGACTGCTCCCTGTACTTGAATATTGAATTCATTACCGGGAAAGTAGGGGGTGCCTCACTCATTTTGCATTGCTTGAGCCATTCCTAACCTCCGGTTAGATATTATCCCCATCTCCCATTCAAATATTTTGATAAAAATACTGAGCACTGTCTGGAGTTCATTGCTCCAGCTTGAGCCCGACTGATTTTGAATATAGCAATATGGCGTCAAAGCACTTGACTATACACAGCGATCTATGATTGTGTCGGTATAGGATGGGGAATGCGTGTTTCAGTATTTTTACCAATTTATTGGCTGATTGAATCGGGGTGTTTATTATCTATCAATCACTCTCAAACCCTTTTCTATAGAAATCAGTTTTTTTTTTTAATTTTCTCATTCATTTTTGAAAATTGTGGGGCTAAAATTTCCATTGAAAATTTAGGATTTTCAAAAAGTCAATTTAAAAAAAACTATCATAGATCAAACGCTAATTTCTTCGTATCAAATCCTCTCCAAGGCGTATCAATCCGTGGGTGTATCCCAAATTACCATTTTTTCCATATGGGGTAGTATCTAACCAGAGGTCTTATTCCGGGAGCAATGACTGTTTAGTGCTGTCCTCTAGTCCCTTGGCAGTCCTTTCCTGGTATTTGAATTGACTCTTAGATCTGAATGACCTCTCCGGGACTTCTAGACATTTCTCTGGCCCTGGTACTGTTGAGATATTGCTGCTCTCCTCCGTCATCCTCCGGGTGATAACTCCTCATCTTCAGCACTCCGGGCGTAATATCGTCTCAATCATTCACATTAATTCCCATTCACTCATTTCGTACATTCTCTTAGCTTAGAGTAGGGAGGGCCAGGAAAGTACCCTTATTCCATGTAGATAAATTCACAGTTTGACTGGATTACTGCAGTTGAGTTAATATCTATAATATCATGTTATTGTTTGATTGCAAGTGGTGGTCATTGTTTCATATGACTTATAGAGTATCCTTATATGTCTGATGAACTTGTTGCTGTTTCTCTTGTTGATGAATTTACTCTGTCTGCGTTAATTTCATATAGTTTCGATAAAGTTGGGGGGAATTCTGATCAGATCTAGTTGCCGCCATCGGTCAGGGAGGCTCGGATTTTTTTCACCAGGCTCGATCTACTTTTTCAAGGTGTTTGAGATATGTCGGGCTTTGTGTGAAACTGACTAGATGTTCACTCTGCCAATTCATACATAAGTGGTTTTGTTTTGGGTTTCAAAGCCATCTTTTGTGAAATCATTGCCTGTAGATTTCAGACATATTTTGGCAGGCTTAGAAAAGAATCTTCATTTATGAATTCAACAGAGATTCATTGAGAAGAACATTGTAACGATGTTGAAAGAGAATTTTGTTATCATTCAGTTTACCTTCATTAATGTTTTTCATAATGTTTTTTTCCTTTCAATAAAATAAAAAAACTCATGAGCTCTGGCTTTCCAAACAGATTGCCTTTAATAAAAAGTTTCACAACAGTCGTTCAATATGAGTTACGCGAATCGAACGGTATACAACAAATTTGTCTTCCGGCTTGTTTACCAACGACGTCAATACATTAAGAAACCACTGCATGTTATTATCTGGATGCTACTATGACGCATGAATCTCCATCTTGTCTCTATAATGACCCTATTTCGTTCAGGCCCCAACGCATTTGTTGACTCACTTTTTCTCCTAAAGGAATACATGGAACGTGTTTTGTCACTAATTCATTCGGCGTTTAATGTATGGGTCATTCCATGTCAAATCGACAATTGGTTGGAATCGATGCCCTCCAATGCGGATGGATTCTGGTAGAGAGTTTTGTCTCACCATGAAACGAAGTTCTGCCAGAGGAAAAATTTTTCAAAAAATTTTCCTGAGAGTTATCCAAAATTGACAATTTTACTGTTTTTCTGGTTTTATAAGTTTATTCATTTAACATTTCATAATCTACTGTATAGAAGGGGAAAACCCTGATGCGTTTCAAGAGGACACTGAGAGGTGTGAAAAAAATTTTTTTTTGAAAAAAATGTTAAAGTCACAAATGTTGAGAAACTTTGAATTTTCCAAAATCGCTAGATAAACTTCGCAGTAAAATTTTGGGCTCAAAATATTTTATTTCCTAGCTCTAACATATCTCAAGTAATTCTGAAATTTCCAGGGGGGTGCTTTTTTTTCTTCAAAAATGTGAATTTTTTATTGTTGGCAAAATAATTTTTTTCAATTTTTTCAACTTTTCTGTTAAATATAATTATTCTACCACATGATTATTGAAATTTAAGCTCTAGATAGTATTTCTCTTATTTTAATGGGATGTAATCTTCATTAATATATGCCTAAAATCATCTCTGGACAAATCTTTACATTTTGAGTCGAGAAGTCCATATTCTTTAATTCGTTTTCAATAAGATAAGGCGATACAAACGCGTTGTCGTTACAACCGCATATACCCTTCTGCATTGCTGTCGGGGATAAAAAATGATCTCCACAGTTATATTGATACCGTGCATAGTTTTCAAGATATCTCGCATGGAAAAGATATATATTGTTAAAAATATAATTTTGAGTAATTGACGAATTATATGATATTGTAAATTCAATATGAGAATCCATAGGCATATTTTTGCCGGAATATTATATTATTCGATAATGAGAAAGATATAATGGTTCATTAGACTTCTCTTCTATTGGATCATATAATTATAGCAACTATGAATTTGGAATATGTTGCAGCATATGTTATACTACACTGCGACCCCTCAATAAGCCGGCAAAAGCCCCCAAGGGGAAGAGTTTTCCCGAGAACTCAAGTACTCCCACCAGGCGTACCCACTGACTCTCCGCGCGCACTGGCTCAATCTATCTGTCTCTGTTTTTTTCGGATTGCGACTTTCTCAATAAGTCGAATCGCTTAAACGACTGTTTACATGCTCCGACTGACTACGGCTGAATGACTTACTATTGTCAAATCCAAACGAAAAGAAGAACACGTTGACAGTGCCCATGTAAACACACTGTCGATTGCCAGTAAATACCGTTTCATATAATGAATAAATGAACGAATAAAAGTGTACGGAGTGATTATTCAGAGTGTAACTGATTTCGTTACATGTATATATGTTAAGAACAGTGATGAAATGTCAGAAGCTGTAAAAAAAAGTAAACTCTCTGATTGCTGTGTACAAGCAGACGAAAGAGAATCAAAATTCGTGCAAGGCAATGGTGATTCTATCGATAAACCGTGTGTGATCGAACGTCGACAGTACACTTTTGACGAGAAACACAAAATTTTGAGTGAATCAAAAAACTTAACAACTCCAGAGATATGTGCCAAATACGGTATAGATGAGAGTGTTCTTCGTAGATGGAAAATTAACCGGGATGTGATAGAGAAAGCTGCCATAATAAACAGTACAAAAAAATTGAAAAAAAGTACCTAAAACGGATCAGCTCGATGCCGAATTATTTACATGGCTTGCTGATTGTCGCCGTAACGGCATTCCAGTTTCAGGGCCAACGTCAACAAGCAGTCATCATCAACTCTAGAATTGGTGGATCTGCTTACTTTAGAGCTAGTGACGGATGGCTGGATAAATGGAAAAAACGCAGTCAAATTAAAAGTTTAAAAATCACAGGTAAGTGAAATTACCGATATGAAATACGCGAATGAAAAGCTATGTTATTCAGTCAAAATTGTCTAATATTATAATATTTGTATCGTATGTTGGAAAGGAGAGCAACTATCAGCGGATGAGGAAGCAGAAAATCTGTATAAAGTGGAATTTGCCAAATTAGTAACTGTAAACAAATTTGAAAGAGCACAAATCTTCAATATAGATGAAAGTGCATAAATGTACAAGAGTACCCCAAAGAGAACATTTGTTCCAGCAGATCATCCACAAGCTTCTGGAGGGGAAAAACAATTAGAACGGGTTACCATAGCATCATGCTGCAATGCTGATGGCTCCTACATGCTGCTCCTAATCTTGCTCGGGAAATCGAAAAATCCGCAATGCTGCGGAAAAATCCGCGTTTCATTCCATGCATTCAGGAGAAGACATGGAAAAATCGCATTCATCTGAGGCTCCTGCGTCCATGGCAGAATTTTACTCTCAAGAAAATATTCTACCTGCAGTTGAATGCGCCACAAAAAATGGTGCTGTACAAGACGGAAGTGATTTTAATTATTTATCTGAATCTCTGCATGTTTTGTATGAAAATCTTTAGGCTCAGATATATGTGATATCAATGAAATTTTTATTTATAATAATAATAACTTACGCAATTCATGCATTTAATTAAGGAAAAATCGTGATTCGTATTGTACAATAAAATCAACTATGAGAATAATTTATAAGGTACATATGCACCCAATTCATATCTCATTTTACTTCTTTTTCTTTTATTGGCTCCGACTAGAAGTCATCCGGCCGTTATCTCATTCTACTCTTCTGAACACTCCTAGGCTTGGTAGGCTTATTAAGAGGTCCGTACCCGAGAAATTCGAGCTCGGAGTTCAAGTCGGAGTAGGGGAAGCGCTTGAACAAGAAATTAGGGGAACCGGCTTATTGCGTGGGCGCTTATTGGGATTTGGATTTGCCCCATTCCAACCTCCGGATAAGGGAGGTAAAAATTAAAAGCCCTCTCAAACATCAGTTTTCCGAAGATAACTTGAAAATGATGAAAAATATGAAAAAGAGTTTCAGATAAAAGTTGTAGAACAGTTAATTTTACATAAAAATCTCCAGGTTCTTTCATCCTTATCTCTAATAGTTTAGCTACTAGCCCCATACAACCCTTTCGGTTACTAGGAAAAATTATAAAAAAAGTCAGAAACTGAACCTTTTTTGATATTTATTTTTAAATCTACGTTAAAAAATTCCATAGAGGTGAACGGTGGCTCGTTCGGTAGAGTGTCGGATTGCCAATTCGAAGGCCTGGATTCAAATCCTAGTCTCTGCCGAATGATACAAGCACCACTGTAAAATTATTTACAAGTGAATTTGAATGAATTTTAAATGTAATGTTTAATATTTTGTTAATTCAAATGATTTTAGTTAATAAAAATGAGTATCCTGAAGAGGACGTCGCAGAGAGGCCGAAACGTCGATACAACGTATAAAATTTATTGTTAAAACTATTCATTCAACTCTGCAGAGACCGACAAGGCCACCTTTCAATATATTATTTACAAGTGCTTAGTTCACAGACACACCATGAACCTCCGTCGCCGATTGGCATAATCTTATCGAAAAGATGGCGACGTTAAATTAGTATAAAAAAAAAATTCCATCATCTATTTCAGAAACATGGATTTTTTTTGAACAATTAATTTGAAAAATAACCAGGAGTATGATGTGAGATCCTACGGCGAATGCGGTACAGTGGGCTTGGGAGGAGGGGGGGGAGGTGGAAAATCTGAGATGGTATACGCCATAGAGTAAATTTAAAAAAAATACTCATGGTGATAGAAAACTATCGAATCGTCTTTCTATTGTAATACCAAAAGAAGTTCTGGAGCCACATGAGTAATTCAGTCATCAATTGCTCAACCCATCGATCGTGACCTCGCAGGAAGTTTCCGAAACGTTACGTATTTTATTCAGCTATTCTCCACATCTAGATACAAATCCCATTCTTATCCTAGGCTCGGATATAATAAGTATTCCACAAATCTGTCCCACTAACCTGTTTCTTTGTTCCAAATTATGGAGAATTCAATAGAGGTCATGAAAGAATTTACATTTAGGAAAAGCAAGTGGAGAGTGAAATATTATTCAAAGAGCTTTTCTATTTATCTTATGAATTAGCAGAATGCTTTCGACTTGGTTATGCATCTACCATTCCGAAAAGGTGCAAAGAAATTGCTGTGGAATTGAGATATTTTTATCCTGATAGGATACTGGTGAGTAACGTTCAGAAACGTTTTCTGCATCCAATTCATTCGAAAAAATACACAGAAGGAAGAAGGTGTCGTAACAGTTAAACCGTATCTATGTGCTCTTAATCGTGCTAATATACTTTGTATTGAGTACAACACGTTGCCTAGTTTATTTGAGTTACAAGAGAAGTTACCGGATGATTGAAGCGGAAAATTCATGAAAACTTAATGGTACACATGATCTCTCAATCTCATCATAGGAAATAAAAGAAAGCACAGTACATGATCTGAAGGAGATACCTCTGGTGAGAAAGTAGGAGAATGGAATTATCTGAATAAGAATACCCCCTCTACCTACGCATTCGTACAAACAAGAATTCGCGGCAACCAATTCGAATAAGATATTCGAGGTACAGATATTTTATCTGCACGTTTATTTCTATTATTTCCTTTATTCGTGTGTTGTTCGTTTATATATCTATTGATCTATTCATCGAATCTAACAGTACAGAATTTGTGCAATATACCTCTCCAAAATACGTCGTTGTCAGAGTACTTGATATTTGGATTGTTGGATATTCTATATGAATTGCGACGAATTATATTCGTAATTCTAAGAAAGTGCAACAAGAAGAAAGATAATAGACAAATGGAATTTTCATTTAGAATTGTTCCTAGTTCATAGTATTTTAAAATTCCCTTCCTGAAAAACTTATGTGTTGAGTCATTTGGAGCGCTTGAAATCAAATTCTCTTCTTCAGCGCTTGGAAAAAGTAGGGATAACTGTCTGGCGTTACGCGATCTATAGTTTCTTATGCAGATGTGTCTTATCCAGAGCATGTATGTAGTCTATTTCATTCATTCTCTACACAAAAGCTTGATGACAACTAACTATGTAAATGTACTTTTATCTACACCCTGCAAAAACTAATGTTTGACATTAAGACACTTTCGTAAACACTTTTAAAACACATTTTAGCAATGTCTTTGATAGTGACGATTCAATTATCTCTGAATGTTTGAATCTGCCAAAGTGTCTTATATTTCACTGACATAACTTATAAATGTATACGTGTCCTGTCATGGAATACAATGAGAAAAAAAAATTTTTGTTGTAAGAAAAGCTACTCAGTTGTAGAAAATTTACTTCACTCAAGAAAATTTCAATATATATAGATATAGAAATTGTGAAGGAAAATTTTGAATTTCCTTGCTACAAGACAATTTTCTTGCTACAAAAATTGTTTTTCTCTCAGTGTAGGAACTAGAGATGTAAAATGACGGTCAATTTTGCAATTGGTCAGGTCAGGCGTCAATTGACCATTTCGTGACCATTCCTGACTTGACTGCAATTTTCCTTGAAAATTGAGCGTGAAAAATTCAAATGGTCAGTCAGGAGAAATAAATGTCAAAATCCATCTATATAGATGAAAATTGACGGTCAATTTTATTCTCGGTCATTTTTTATGTCATTTTTATGATTTTTTTTTAATTCAATGGAAATACTCAAAGAGTCATTCATTTCCAAAAGTTCAGTATTTCTCATTTTTGGTAGAATATCGGCGATTGAAAAACCCAATTGAAGAATAACGAACCAGAATCTGTAATGAAATCCAGCTATATAGATGGAAAATGACCGTCAATTTGTTCTTCGGTCATTTTTTTTGTCACTTTTAGTAGAATGATATTTTTGAAGAGGAAAAGGCTTATTTAAATTCAAATACAATGATATCACAGGAATATTCTTTTATTCTCTCAACAAATCGTAAACTCTGCATAAATTCTGCACTTATCCTAATAGATTCAGTTTACTCTTGTCTTACAGATAGAGATATATCTCCGTAACGTTCTATCATATTACTTTTATCCTGAATGTTCTTGACTCTAGTCAGTCCCAAATATAATGACTTTGATTAATACACAAAAGAAGAGGTCCACAAAGAAAAATCATCAGCTCTATTTAGATGGAATCTGACCGTCAAAACCATTTCTGGTCAATTTTCTGACTCACGATTTGGTCATTTTTTTTTGACCAAAATGGTCACTCATTGCCAATTGGTCATTGACGGTCAATTGACCGGTCAAATGACCGTCACGTTTGTGTTGCATCACTAGTAGGAACTGAATTGAATGAGTTTCTGGAGAATGGAAGGTGGAAAAAAATCGATTAAAAATTAGTATATCAATTTTTTCTTATTTATTTAATCCACATGATCATTGTTTCCATATTCGTGTGGGGAATTAGAATACTTGACTGAGACACGAAAAATGTTTTACACTGATGTGTCTGAATCGCATTTAGCAACTGAGTTACGACACATGCCTTCAAGTTCCAATGACTGAACAATCAAAAAATATCTTACTTTCAAACATAAAAAACAGCTGAATATATTCTTCTTAATTTTTCAAATACAAAATAAGGTCTTGTCACTTTTTAAAAAATCTACCGTTTCCCAATTTCAAATGTTTTCCATTTCAGTTACCCCAGCTTCAAGATATTTTCAATTTTAAGATATTCTTCTCTAACTGATATTTTGAATTAAGACATCTGTGAAACATCAGTTTTTGCAGTGTAGTAGTGAGAATAGACAAAATGTTTATATAAAACGCACTTGTGCGTTTGAAGTGCGACAACGATGATTTTTTTCGGGCCATGGGGGTCGCCATCACAAATTTGCCGCTTTCCATGGAGATTCTTTCATTAGTGTTTTTTTTCAAGTCGATTTTCTTCATGACTTTTTTTTATTCATTTTTCATGAATTCATGGTTATAGCAAATTTCTGCATCACAAATTTCGCATTGATAAATTCCGTCATGGAGAAAATGCAATGGAAAGGAACACCATAAAGAGAATCGCCATGGAAAGAATCACCATGGAAAACAGACACCATAGAAAAAAACCTATGGAAAGGAAAGCTATGGAAAAAAAGCCATGGGAGAAAAATGGAAAGAATCACCATGAAAAAATTGCCATGGGGAAGAACTCCATGGAAAGCGGCAAATTTGTGACCAGTGTCATGGCGGCCGCCATCAGAATTTTTCTACGTGTGTTATCTCTGGATACATGACCGTAGGAATTGCATGGGAGAATTTTTATTGGGAAATTATTATTCTACATATGTTCATTACCTAAATTTTGAAATGAGTCGAATGAAGTATTCAACTATGTAACTATACAGATATCCATTTATTCCTCGAATTTCTGATGAAATAGAACAGGCAGCCTTGATTTTTAGCTCTGTCACCGGAGTGTATTACCGACCGTGAAAAAAAATCGTGAGACAGATATTAAAGCATGTTCGTGGGACCTTCGGTAGCCTCGACATAATCGATTGAATCTCCACGGTACCCATAATGTGACCCTCACACATGCACAAGGTTACATTCATGCTAGTATCCTTAATTTATTGAAAAAAGAGGTCGCAATACTCCCAACAGCTGTCTATATGGGTATTGAGGAAGATAACTCCTGTGTAGAACAAGTATCTCAGAAAGATGTTCTATCACGTATTCTCACAAATCGAAAATACAGAAATTTATTTTCAAGAATTTTTTAAAAAATATTAAATATATACAATAGCATTCTCCAAGAAATTTTTTTGTTCATTAGAAAAATTTAGTCATTCCAATCCATAATTTAGAACTCAATCGGCATAATAAAAATGAAAATGATAAAGAAATGAAGATCAGTAGAAAGGGAAAATTCATTTGTAAGGTAAAACATATATACTTATGTCAAATTTGAATACAGGTTGTTCCGAAATGTTTGACCATGAAACATTAAAAGAGAGTGTTTTTCTCCCGTTATATTACCTTTTCGAGTAACGCTGTCTCAAATAGAATGAGACTGAGAATAAAAAAAAATTGGACATGCTGATGTTGAATACCGCTAGTTTCTTAGAAATTGACTCTCGATACCAATGGAGTAATCGGACGTCAACGCACCAGCGCAAACAAGTGAGAGAGATACACTGATCATGCATGAGGGATAAATTTTTCCATTTAAATTTTAAGTAGGCACCATCTGTTCGTGTGAAAAAAAAAAAATTCAATTTTTCAATAAAATCGTTACTATTTGGTTCGCATCAACTGAAATGTTTTTCCATTATTTCAATTAATTGAGCTGAATTAGTTTCTGATTTTGGCTCATCCGGAAGCACTATTTGAGATCATGCGATACGCTTGAGAATTTTTATCTCGGATATTACACATTTTATTATATAGTAACTCGTTTGTTCTTCAGTAGACTGAATGACTTAGGAAACGAACCGTTAGATAATAATAATTCCAGAAATTGTATCAATTCTCTTCCCATTTTTTTTATTAGTTCCAGAAATTCACCGAAAAAGCATACTATGTGGAACATGCAATAAGGAAAGACTGGGTAAATATGCAGAATAGGGACCTGGGAAATGAAATTAATTCAAAATTAATTTAAATTACCTCAGGAAGAGAGGTGGCGAAAATGATGTAATATATCTTGGTCAAAAAATTTGAAGGAAAGTATAGGAACTTTTTGTTTTGTTTCAAAAAGCAAGTTTTATTAACAACATTCTATGTAGTTACAGTTACACTTGTAGAAAAACCGACTTACAAACTACAGAACCTTAAAGATTATACTATATGTGCTGCGCTTGGCAGTCTCAATAGTCTACTCTATTTTTATTTATATTTTATTATCAATCCTTAACATTTTTGTTTAGAAATCTTTGAAGTAACAGGTTATTCAATATCATGACTTTTTTTTCTCTTTGGTAAAAACAGTTTAACGAAAAATCCAAAGCACTTTATATCAGTTTCAAATCTTACCAACTAATTACTACTAAATCTTAAACAACTAAATGTATATTTACACTGTACATACAAGTATTTTGCCTCCAAAATACCTCTAACTAGCTTTTTTTTTGTTTTTCTTTTTTTTTTCTTTCTTTTTTTTTTATTATTATTGATTATTGTCGAAAGTATCATTAAATATTGTGCTAGAGTCTCTTTCAATTGCGTCTTCTTAAAGTATAGGAACTCGCAATAGCTCAGCGGTAGACCACCTGACATGGAATCAGAGGGTCGTGGGTTCAAATCCTGCTTGCGCATCCATATTTTTTTCCGAAGATTTGACTTTGATAATTATTTAAATTTTATGGAAGGCCCCTCTTCTGCATAATTACCAAGGACTGTTATACTATTTGTATAAATTTGAAATTATTATGCCAAATTATCGAATTGTCTCTAAGCCACCAAGCTTATTGCCTTTGTTCGAATGACAAATTCAGCAGGTAGAAATCCACCCGTGTTTTCAGTTTGTCTTTTGAGATACTATTCACGTACATGTAGTCGATAAATTTCATAATTTCTGAGGCTGGGGATGATTGATGATGAGGTAAATAATATATAACTCTATTTGTACTTCATTTTTACACAGAGAAAAATGTTTTCTTAATTTAAGAATGTGCAGTCACTTAATTTAAGAATGGCAGGTCACTTAAATTAAGTGACTTTTTCTTTCTTAATTTAAGAAAGTAAAACTCACTTAAATTAAGTGACTTTTTTCACTTAAATCAAGTGACTTTCTCTTACTTAATTTAAGAAAGTAAAACTCACTTAAATTAAGTGACTTTTCTCACTTAAATCAAGTGACTTTTTCTTACTTAATTTAAGAAAGTAAAACTCACTTAAATTAAGTGACTTTTCTCACTTAAATCAAGTGACTTTTTCTTTCTTAATTTAAGAAAGTAAAACTCACTTAAATTAAGTGACTTTTCTCACTTAAATCAAGTGACTTTTTCTTACTTAATTTAAGAAAGTAAAACTCACTTAAATTGAGTGACGTTTCTCACTTAAATCAAGTGAGTGTTCTCACTTGAATCAAGTGACTTTTCTTTCTTAAATTAAGTGACTGCACATTCTTGAATTAAGAAAACATTTTTCTCTGTGTATAACATTCCATTGGATGATGTTAGAAGGCTCTCTCAATAATTTGAAATGTTCTGTTAGCAATCGAGTCCTGTTCCATTGCGTTTTGTAGGTCCGTTTGCTCTTGATACCGCTTATTTTGACAAAACATGAATAAGCCCAGATGACATCATTTTCTCACTATTCCACTCCAAATTGGCGTAGAAAACTGTATACGACATTTTTTATGAATCGTATTCTGAGAGTATCAAAACAAAGCAAAAGAAATTTGTATATCCATGAATTCAGTTTCACTTTAAAAAGAATGAATTTAATAGTATGGCACAAAGTGGGTCACTTGTATGAATCTAAAATATCCTTCCGGGTTACAGATTGGAACATGACATCCATGATAGTACGGAAGTGTTGAAAAAATATTAGTTTTGATGAAATGCAAGATTTTCATCTATCTATTGATTTTCATGTTCGATCGTTGACTCATCGCATGTCGTCCGTCTTTCTCTGTCTCTCTATATTGTACTACAAGTCTCTGTACTTTTTGATCAACTTATCTGAACAACAATAAAAAATATCTATCTATTTCTGCCTGTCTTTCTCATGCTTTCTGACAAGTCCATGGATTCGTCGATAGTTCGTGTTTCTTGATCCTAAGTAGGTCGATTCGTATATACATAATGTCGGAGCGCTTGGAATCATGTGCTTTACAATGTATCTTCCGGGTTCTTTCGAAAATTCCAGAATTCGAAAAATAAATTTTCCAGGCATCATTATCTCATTGCCGCAGCATTTAACAGATATATGAGCTGTCCTTGTGTGAACCACTTAAGCTTCTTCTCATCTATATCGACGATATACTGTCAAAATTACATTTCCATGAGCAGTAGCATTCTTTGTTCCCGAATGATTGTGACATTATATATATATATGTGGATCTGATGAATTTCAACCTAAACTTCTGGATAATTGAGGAATCTCGAGAGTTCAGCTATTTATAACGGTATATGTTTCTGGTTTTTAATAGTTTTATTTCCATAAATACTTTCAACTTTACAATATTTACAAGTTTTAAGGCAAGATACAAACTACATAGTACGCTTATTGGTCGTAACACTGTATTTGCGTAGCTATACTATTCGAAGGCTTGCAGAAATTTCCGTTGATAAATACCGTAATAAAATTCCTCTCTAATAATTCTAGAAATATTCTCGGGACAATGCAGTATGGTGTATAACATTAAAATTAACATTCAATTGCAGTAAATTCTTCATCCAATAAGATTGTCCAGAAGAAAGTTTTGGATTGTGTATTTAACAGGATTGTATTCAACCAAACTATCACAGAGACAATGTTCACATTATAAAAATTTGGAATGTAGAATGGTCCAACTCGAAAAGAGATCGTCATCGTAGAAGTCTATGCGACGTTAAAGTTCTACGTATATATACCGACTGGACATTTTTTAATCTATGGTGATAGTAGTAATGACACGAGTGCAGTAATAATGGATTTTCTTCCTTCGCTCGAGTGATCGGTTAAATCCATTTGTGTATTGGAGAATACAGGAAATCCCCAATGAGACTCAATCCTCATAATCATGAAGAAGATAGAAAAATAATGACCTCCGAAAAAATTGACTACTCCCTGCATATCGCAATTCCAATTTTCCATAGTTTGTGGTTTCTATACATGTCCGAAATCAGATAGATACACAGAGAAAAATGTTTTCTTAATTTAAGAATGTGCAGTCACTTAATTTAAGAAAGAAAAGTCACTTGATCTAAGTGAGTTTTACTTTCTTAAATTAAGAAAGAAAAAGTCACTTGATTTGAGTGAGAAAAGTCACTTAATTTAAGTGAATTTTACTTTCTTAAATTAAACAAGAATAAGTTACTTGATTTAAGTGACAAAAGCCACTTAATTCAAGTGACCTGCCACTCTTAAATTAAGTGACTGCACATTCTTAAATTAAGAAAACATTTTTCTCTGTGTAATCATTAAATCAAGTGACTTTTCTCACTTAAATCAATTAACTTTTTCTTTCTTAATTTAAGAAAGTAAAAGCCACTTAAATTAAGTGACTTTTCTCACTTAAATCAAGTGACTTTTCTCACTCAAATCAAGTAACTTTTTTTTTTAATTTAAGAAAGTAAAACTCACTTAAATTAAGTGACTTTTCTCACTTAAATCAAATGACTTTTTCTTTCTTAATTTAAGAAAGTAAAACTCACTTAAATAGAGTGAGTTTTCTCACTTAAATGAAGTGACTTTACTTTCTTAATTTAAGTGACCTGCACATTCTTAAATTAAGAAAACATTATTCTCTGTGTAATCATAATTGACGCGATTAAATTCGGAAATTGATTTAAGTGATTTAATTGATTGATTTAATCAGTTAAGTGAGAAAAGTCACTTAATTTAAGTGACTTTTACTTTCTTAAATTAAACAAGAAAAAGTTACTTGATTTAAGTGACAAAAGTCACTTAATTCAAGTGACCTGCCACTCTTAAATTAAGTGACTGCACATTCTTAAATTAAGAGAACATTTTTCTCTGTGTAATCATTAAAAAATTTGGAAGTGAAAAAAAGAGTGCAATATTGCAGCATGTTGCATGATTTCGAAGAAGAAAGATGAAATTCTCGTTACTCCAACTGATGTACTAGAGGATTCACCAGAATCATAAAAAAAGGTGAGAACGAATGAGTCACAAGCAATATAACTAGATCTTTCTAGAAGAAATGATGATGATAGACGTGAATAGATTTTTCAAAAAAATTCTTTCACTTTTAGATCCAATGTCTTTAATCTTCCTCCGAATACGTTACATACTACTCGACTTCCTTACCCCTCTCCCTCCACAGCCGTGCGATCTCTTCCCAAGAATCCAAATGTACATTGTCACAAACACACGCAAATAATTTAAAGTATCTCCATATTTTTTTTACGTCGTGTCCTGTTGTAGTTTTACCAGAAAACCGACGCTTTGAATCCATATGTATGGGGTGTAGAAGCCATCGGCGCTGTAAATGTGCTGACTACATTGGGTTACTATATAAGATGACTGCCTACCATCAAAAACCTCAGAGCGAGCCCGATCGGCAAACCATTCAGATATCACTTTGTTTTTGAAGAGAAATTTCGATCCTAAATATATATTTTTCTCAAGTAATTATTTTCAATTTTGGAAGATTTCTTATTTAATTTTAAACAACTTTGTGTAGTTAAAGAGTTTTTAGTGTTCAATTTTTCATCATCAAATTGAAAGAAACAATTATTCAAGATGATGCCACCAATTGTCTTGAGCACAACTACGTATTTTTTAATAATCGTTTCGCTCATTGCACTTATGATTATTCTAATTGATCATGGAAGATCGAAGAAGATGAAAGCAATTACTGGACTAATTCGGGATGTTGATGTGATTGAGGATATGAAGAATAATCAATTGCCTCAGCCACCAGGACCAAAACCATGGCCAATTATTGGATCACTTGATATTCTTGGACAGTACGATGTACCATACAAAGCATTCAGTGTTCTAGCTAAAACTTACGAAAGCCAAATCATCAAATTGAAACTAGGCTCACTGAATTGTGTAATTGTTAATGGACTAGAAAACATTAAGGAGGTCCTTATAACGAAAGGACAACATTTCGATTCTAGACCAAATTTTGTGAGATATCATCGATTATTTGCTGGGAATAAAGAAAATTGTAAGCATAATAAAAGAATTTGCCCACTTTGGTTTTTTTTTTTTATAATATAACGATTTCTTTCTAATATGCAAATGAAATATTTTTCGAAAATTCTGCCTTTTGTTCTGCTGCAATGAAAAAAAAATCGCCAAAGTCAGTTTAAAAGAAAAAATTATGTTCAACATTGCAATATGGCTTACAAAATTGAGATAAAAACATGAATTACATAAATAATTTCAGATGTATATAATATTAGCTTCCTTCCTAAAAGCATCATTTTCATTATGAAAGACTTCAATAACATGCAAAAGTAATGTTTTTTTCCTTATTTACATTTTTTTTTTTTTTCACAGCATTGGCATTCAGTGATTGGTCAGATGTTCAAAAATCCCGCCGCGAAATGCTACATGCCCATACATTTCCACGTGTATTGACAACGAAATACAATCAACTCAATCTCATTATTTCCAATGAACTTGAATCTTTCCTGTGTCATCTTGATACAAGCACTGATCATTTCAAGGTTGCCATTAAGCCACTAATATTACACACATGTGCAAATATATTTGTGAACTATTTTTGCTCAAAGAGATTTGATTTCAATGATATGAAATTTCGTAGAATGACTGAACAATTTGATAAAGTTTTTTGGGAAGTTAATCAAGGCTATGCAGCAGATTTTATGCCATTTCTGATGCCATTACATGCACTAAATATGCATAGAATGGCGAAATGGAGTAAAAAAATACGGCATTTTGTTGATGAAGAGATAATTGAGAAGAGAAAATCAGATTGGACAGGTGTCAAACCTGAAGAAGATTATGTTGATTCTTTGATTAATCATGTGAATACAAACTCAGAGCCAAAAATTACGTGGAATACTGCTATGTTTACACTGGAAGACATACTCGGTGGACATTCAGCTATTGGCAATTTTCTTGTTAAAGTTTTTGGATTTTTGGCAACTAGAAAGAATATCCAGGAGAAGGCACAGCAAGAAATCGATGCAGTTGCAAAAGTTGGACGAGTTATTAGTCTTGAACAGAGGAGAAACTTGCCCTATACGGAGGCTATTATATTGGAAGCTATAAGGCTCATCACTAGCCCAATTGTGCCACATGTAGCCAATCGCGACAGTTCTCTTGCAGGTGAGGTTCACAATGCTATCAGAAAAAATGCATGTTTCATTTTGCTGTTTACTCATTTTACTCATTCCTTATTAGTTACACTGAGAAAAATGCTTTCTTAATTTAAGAATGTGCAGTCACTTAAATTAAGTGGCTTTTTCTTTCTTAATTTAAAAAAGTAAAAGTCACTTAAATTAAGTGACTTTTCACACTTAAATCAGGTAACTTTTTCTTTCTTAATTTAAGAACGTAAAAGTCACTTAAATTAAGTGACTTTTCTCACTTAAATCAAGTGACTTTTTCTTTTTTAATTTAAGAAAGTAAAACTCACTTAAATCAAGTGAGTTTTCTCACTTAAATCAGTTAACTTTTTCTTTCCTAATTTAAGAAAGTAAAAGTCACTTAAATTAAGTGACTTTTCACACTTAAATCAAGTGACTTTTCTCACTTAAATCAAGTGACTTTTTCTTTCTTAATTTAAGAAAGTAAAACTCACTTAAATCAAGTGAGTTTTCTCACTTAAATCAGTTAACTTTTTCTTTCTTAATTTAAGAAAGTAAAAGTCACTTAAATTAAGTGACTTTTCACACTTAAATCAAGTGATTTTTCTCACTCAAATCAGGTAACTTTTTCTTTCTTAATTTAAGAAAGTAAAAGTCACTTAAATTAAGTGACTTTTCTCACTTAAATCAAGTGACTTTTTCTTTCTTAATTTAAGAAAGTAAAAGTCACTTAAATTAAGTGAGTTTTCTCACTTAAATCAATTAACTTTTTCTTTCTTAATTTAAGAAAGTAAAAGTCACTTAAATTAAGTGACTTTTCACACTTAAATCAAGTGACTTTTCTCACTCAAATCAGGTAACTTTTTCTTTCTTAATTTAAGAAAGTAAAAGTCACTTAAATTAAGTGAGTTTTCTCACTTAAATCAATTAACTTTTTCTTTCTTAATTTAAGAAAGTAAAAGTCACTTAAATTAAGTGATTTTTCTCACTTTAATCAAGTGACTTTTTCTTTCTTAATCTAAAAAAGTAAAACTCACTTAAATTAAGTGACTTTTATCACTTAAATCAAGTGACTTTTTCTTTCTTAATTTAAGTGACCTGCACATTCTTAAATTAAGAAAACATTTTTCTCTGTGTAATCATAATTGACGCGATAAAATTCGGAAATTGATTCGACAGAATTTTTGTATTTTAAATTGTAAATTTAATGATGTAACGTCATAATTTTATTCTATATCGATACTAACATTTACGAAAAATATCTCGAGGATAATTGTTCAACTATGGAGATAATTTATGACTCATATATTGATCATTTCTATTACAGGCTACAAGATTGAAAAAGATACGTTTATTTTCCTCAACAACTACGACTTGAATATGTCTAAAAATTTTTGGACATCCCCAGAAGATTTTGAGCCAGAGAGATTTATCAAAAACGGATGCATATCTAAACCAGAATACTTTTTACCATTTGGTGGTGGCAGAAGATCCTGCATGGGCTACAAAATGGTGCAATACTTGAGTTTTTCAACAATTGCAAGTGTTTTGAAAAATTATACTATTTTACCAGTGAATGGTGAAAACTATGATGTTCCGATTGGTACACTAGCATTGCCTGAAAAAACATTCAACTTTAGGTTTGACAAACGATGATTTTTTCCATTCATTGTTTTTTTTTTGTTTCTTTTTTTGTTGCAAATCTTCATACGTTATATTTGCATCCAAAGAACTACGAAATCCAAAACGAAATTACTAGATTTTAAGTTTAATTATGAAATAATATTTTTCACTCCGATTTCTTATTCTCATTGCCGCACTCGGATCAGTTGATAACCGGGAATGAACTGATCTTTAATAATTAAGTATTTAAGCTTTGATTAAGACGTTATATATATTTTTCGAAAGGAAAAATCATCAAATCATCTAAATAATTTATTTAAATGTTTCATTGAAATTACAGTGGCATGATTTTTACTTGTTATGACGTTCCCATTCAATTGGAATTATTTCATCATTTTTGTTTTTTTTTTTTTTTGTTTCGTAACAGAATGATATTTATTATATAGATAAAACATTTTTGAATTAAAATGAGGACTGAAAACCAAATATAAATGCTTTTCTTTATTCACCAACGTTTCAATGAAAATTCCTGTCTAAAGCTTTCCAAATAGCACAAAATATGAGTTTACATCAAGAAAGGAGAGTGTGTACACATTAGTTGGAGCTACTGAAATTTTCTTCATTGCTGCAACATTCAAGATCGTGATATATTTCTTCGAATTATAGGACAATTTTTATGAACACAATTAAAATTCAGTCTCTATTAGTTTTTTTCTCGACATTCTCTCTCTTTTTGGTTTAAAGTACTTTATCTTAACTAACTTTTTCATCACAATTCGAGAAAATGACATTAAACCCGATATGTAATAGTTTTTTTTTAAACACTAATGTTTTTTCTACGTGAAGAGAACAAGAAATCACTGAATTCCACAGTATCTCTTTCTTGCCTTCAATCCAAATTTTTCACAAAAATCAACAATTATAGAATAATTTTTTCTATTTAATTTGTAATGTTTTTAAATTATTTCCACAGTTCAGTAATTTCGTCTGCTTGACTTGATAAAGAAATAGTTAAACTTTTAGGACAAAAAAAAGAATTTTTTCAAGCCGCAGTCATATCTTTTAGTGGTATCATCTTCTCTTTCTCCACAATTTGAATTTCTGCAGTATTTTGTTGTCTTCTTTTTTTTGAGAATAATACATCAATGTCATGGAGAGTTTTTCCTTTCGTTTCAGGTAAAAATACAATCACAAATACTGTCCCCAATAGAGAAATAATAGCATAGAAGAGAAAAACACCATGTTCACCCAGAAAATCTCGCATATCTATATAAGTTTTGATAGTTATAGCGCTAAATATATAAGCAATACATGTTGTCAATCCCGAAAGGACATCCTTGACCTTTGTTGGAAACATTTCGCCAACCATGGCAAATGGTAGACTTAAGAATCCAATAGTGCTCATAAAAATGTAAATGATTAGGCACACTGCTGGTATCAATCCATAATCATTGATCACATAGCCTTCATTTTTTAAATATAAATAAATCGACAAAATTCCCATGACAATTGTCATTCCTATGCCAGATGCTATTGAAGGTTTTCTTCGTCCCCACATTTTTGATGCATAAGAAACAATAACTGCTCCAATTAATCGTGTTATTCCAATTAATATAGCTCCAATAAATTTGTCCATTTGCATTCCTGCTTTTGAAGCAATTTCCACTGCATAATATACGATAACAAAGATCCCTGAGAATTGTTGGAAGAAAAAGTACGTCAGCAATATTAAAAATGGACAGAGTGAGCTGCGTTTCATGATATTTTTCATGAGAGATTGCTTTTTTGTGCTCTCATTATGTCTAGTGCAACGTAATTCAGCTTCAATTTCGGCAGTAATGGGCTGATTCTTGGGAATACCTCGAAATTTCTTCATGATGACGCGAGCTTCATCGATGCGACCCCGTTCACGGAGCCAGATTGGTGATTCTGGAACTGCCAGGAGAGTTGTAACTAAGGCAGTTGCAGGAAAGAGACCACAGAAGAGAGCCACCAAACGCCAGTTTTCCTGCGGAGTTATTATTGACCTTTAGGCTATTACGAGACAGCACCATTAACATCATAATATCCTACTTACTTGTACAAAGAATCCGAATGTATAAACCAATAGAATACCCAGAGCAATTCCGATACTACTCCATGTGACCATTGTACTTCTCCATAGAGGTTCAGCAATCTCAGCCGTGTAGACAGTTGCTGGTACCGATGCAAGACCAGTTGCAATTCCTCCAATAATTCTTCCAACAATCAATTGTTCATAATTCGTAGACATGTAAATTAGTAACCATCCAATCAGGGAAAATGTTGATGTCACTATTAAACTCAATCGTCTGCCTCTCCGCATGATGAGAGTCGATAATAAACAGCCAATGGGGATTCCACTAGCTGCAGCCGTGGCTAGAAAAATAAATTTTTGCTTAAATTGTTCGAAGTCTTTAGTTAAGGTAGTAGTCTGGTAACTTGGGTTCAAAAAATCGAAAATTTTGTTTTTTTTTGCTTAATTTGAAAGTACAATGTCTTGAGAATATACTGTGAAAATTTCAGACAGAAATTCGAAATATCTCGGGAGTTATAACGAGTTTTCTAGAGCGCCTCGGACCATTGACGTAAGTATAAGTTTACTTATGAAAATTTGTTGTTGAACTTTAAACGCGTTTTTCTCAAAACATTGTTTTTCTGGTCGGCTCGGGTCCTAACTTTTTTTCTACTGAACCGATTGCTTTCAAATTTTAACAGGCTGTTCTACACTCATAGTTCTCGTCGGTACTAACGCGAATTTTTTTCACCCCTAACTTTTTATTTTACAACCCTTTCTTTGCTAAAATAAAAGGACTTTTTTTTTCAAAGTCCGCCATTTTGTTATTTACCCTTGAAATTTAACTTCAGTAGTTCCGACCAGAATAATATGTCTATAGATTAAGAATAATCAAGAATATTTGATTTCCGATAACATCAAGAGCCAAAATCACCCGGGCCACCCACGTGCATTTTTTTTTGAGGTTCCAACTTCGAGTGACAATGATAATAGTAATAAACTATTAAATTTTTTCAAATAATTTTTTTTTTATATTTTCAATATGTAAATGAAAACACTCTAAATATTCAAGATAATTCATTTTTATTTTCCTATAAAAAACCACCCTCCAAAGAAGTTCTGAAAATAGGCATAAGTTACACAGAGAAAAATATTTTCTTAATTTAAGAATGTGCAGTTCACTTAAATTAAGAAAGAAAAGTCACTTGATTTAAGTAAAAAAACTCACTTGATTTAAGTGAGTTTTACTTTCTTAAATTAAGAAAGAAAAAGTTACTTGATTTAAGTAAAAAAACTCACTTGATTTAAGTGAGTTTTACTTTCTTAAATTAAGAAAGAAAAAGTCACTTGATTTAAGTGAGAAGAGTCACTTAATTTAAGTGAGAAAAGTCACTTAATTCAAGTGAGTTTCTCTTTCTTAAATTAAGAAAGAAAAAGTCACTTGATTTAAGTGAGAAAAGCCACTCAATTTAAGTGACTTTTATTTTCTTAAATTAAGAAAAAAATAGTTACTTGATTTAAGTGAGAAAAGTCACTTGATTTAAGTAAAAAAACTCACTTGATTTAAGTGAGAAGAGTCACTTAATTCAAGTGAGTTTCACTTTCATAAATTAAGAAAGAAAAAGTCACTTGATTTAAGTGAGAAAAGTCACTCAATTTAAGTGACTTTTACTTTCTTAAATTAAGAAAAAAATAGTTACTTGATCTAAGTGAGAAAAGTCACTTGATTTAAGTAAAAAAACTCACTTGATTTAAGTGAGTTTTACTTTCTTAAATTAAGAAAGAAAAAGTTACTTGATTTAAATAAAAAAACTCACTTGATTTAAGTGAGTTTTACTTTCTTAAATTAAGAAAGAAAAAGTCACTTGATTTAAGTGAGAAGAGTCACTTAATTTAAGTGAGAAAAGTCACTTAATTCAAGTGAGTTTCTCTTTCTTAAATTAAGAAAGAAAAAGTCACTTGATTTAAGTGAGAAAAGTCACTCAATTTAAGTGACTTTTATTTTCTTAAATTAAGAAAAAAATAGTTACTTGATTTAAGTGAGAAAAGTCACTTGATTTAAGTAAAAAAACTCACTTGATTTAAGTGAGAAGAGTCACTTAATTCAAGTGAGTTTCACTTTCATAAATTAAGAAAGAAAAAGTCACTTGATTTAAGTGAGTTTCACTTTCTTAAATTAAGAACGAAAAAGTCACTTGATTTAAGTGAGAAGAGTCACTTAATTTAAGTGAGAAAAGTCACTTAATTCAAGTGACTTTCACTTTCATAAATTAAGAAAGAAAAAGTCACTTGATTTAAGTGAGAAAAGTCACTCAATTTAAGTGACTTTTACTTTCTTAAATTGAGAAAAAAATAGTTACTTGATTTAAGTGAGAAAAGTCACTTGATTTAAGTTAGAAAAGTCACTTAATTTAAGAATGGCATGTGACTCAATTTAAGTGACTGCACATTCCTAAATTAAGATAAAATTTTTCTCTGTGTACCAGACTACTACCTTAACTCTAAGTCTTGTTTTTGATCTTAAGTTATACGAATGATTATTGAGAAATTTAGTAGTTCAATAATTAACCCACCAATCCACGAAGCCTGATTCTTATCAAGTTTCCAATCACTTTTGTTACTTGTCAGAATAGGAAGTATAACAGCACTGTATCCGAAACCCATTGCTGGTCCAAGAATAGAAATATTTGCACAAAGTGCCATCGTCATCTAGAGAATTAATAATTATAATTACTTATTTGTATTGTTATTTTAGTCTCTGCTCTAGATCATCATCAAGAAAAGAGATTTCATGAATAATGACAATAACACTTTACATAACAGCCTTCAGTAGAATCTTGTGTAATCATACTTCATGAAATTCATAAATGTTCTTATTTTAAAACAAAAAAAAAATCATTCAATTTTTTCACTCCATTTAATTAAATTCATAATAGAGAAACCTTGACGTTAATTCCGTCGAACGAGATAATGAACTCCTTTGTTCTGCTATTGAGGAAAAATAAATTTTTCAACGTTTGATTGTGATATCATTACAGAGATAAGGTATTCCCAAAAGTTGCGATTATTGATTCAATGAAAATTATATCTAGAAGAAATGTAGAAAGATAGTTCCATATCGAAACAAAATCATCAGTTTGCTTCCATCACTTCATTCATTCGATTTATGATGATAATGATTGAATGTTATTAGAAAAAAAATTCTCAGACATGAAATGCTTCATTTATGAAAATTTTGAGCATATCATTTGGGAATTAATTTAAAAAAAACAGCTTTCCATTATTTTTGAAGAACAGATTCTGGACTAGTGTTTGCAGTAATTAATTTGTTGTTTCATTCACTCACTCTTTAAATTGTTTTTTTTTAATTATTTTTTCAGTAAATTGTTGGAATTAATTTTACTGTGTATAAAGCCGATTGACGTAAAAATGCATGAATAAATAAATAAATAAATGATAAAATGGAAATACAGAATTCTCACTTCTCATTTGCATGGTAAAAATAATTGAGATCGATAACGCATAATCTCGCGACAAATTACTCATTAATTAAGGGGTAACACCACTGTAGAATTTTCAAAAAATCGATTATTTTTCCCTGCTTTAAAAATTACCTTGGACCTTCCAGAATACGGGCAAGGAAAGTTATCATCCGAAACCCATTATTTCACATGAAATTTTGAATTTTTCCTAAGGCATTTCTCCATACACGTATGAAAAAAGGGTATAGGAAGTTTCTATAGGAAAATCGTATAACGAAGCGTATACATCTCTGTATATGGAATTCAGATATTTCCTATAAAGTAGAGTATCCAGTAGCTGCTCAGGAGCTAGTAGCTGCTCACTCACGTATTTGTATAACTATATTCATGAATCAGTTATAAATATAGATGAACAAATACGTCGAGTAAACAGGTACTAATTCCTGAGCAACTAGGGTACTTCACCTTATTTCTATTCATCCCCGTCTAATACAGACGTTATTTTCGATCATTTATAATCATTAAAGGTGGCCTAGAGGTGTAGATGGTGGATATTAGAGATCAATTTACATGTACACATGACTCTCGCATGAGATATGATATTTTTTGAATGATAACGATCAACTTTTTTGATGATTGTGAATGAATTGACTGAAATCATCAGAAATTCCCCGGACGGAAAAGATATGCATGCGAAAATATATGTGACATATATAAAAATCATACGACATATATTCAATATATATGTTCAGGAATATATTTTGCGATGTATATATGTCATTTATATATTGCATACATGTGAAATATATTTGGCATATATAAATTCTACATATATAAAATTCCATGTGGGTCATATTGAATCTCTTTCCATAATCAAGAACATGAATCAGTATTTTGATAGCAGTAAGAATTCACAATAATCAGATTGCTTTGTTTAAACTCACTTGATACATAAGCCCTTTGCGTTTTTGGATTTTCATTTCCTCCTCCGATCTCGGCTTAATCTGATTGATAAAATAGAAAAATAATCATTTCATTGAAGGAATAATGCAAAATTAATGGAAAATTTGTTATAAATCATTGCGATAATTATTTTATGTGTGCGAAACATTTAATGGTAATGCAATACCGCGATATTCGGATTGAATTATCTTATAGTGGTGTCTGTGTGGAATTTAAGTTAATTCAGTGAAGTAATTTTCCGGTATTCATTTGATCCAGGAAAGATTTAATACTTTTTCTGTACAAAAAAAAAGGCTTTAATCTCTGTATTATCATGTTTTAAATAATTTCTCACCTTCATTTCTTGTATTTCGAATTGTTCGTTCATCATGATTATGGATCAAACTAAAATTCTGCTAGTTCAATTTTCTTCAATCAGTTTCACGTCAATGAATAAATAAAAAATATTAAACTCCGGTTTCAGCTTTATTTTCGGGAAAGATAGAACATTAAAGAGAGCTGTGATGTCACATAATTGAAGAATTTTATTCGAATCTGTTGAATTCTTTCTTCTCTTATTTTTATCTGAAAAAGATAAGACTTTATTCGTAAACAATTTATTTAATTATTTTTACGAAATAATTTAAAGACGAAAAAAAAAATCTTAAAATAATTTTACATCTGCGCAGTTGAAACGTGAGTGAAAGTCGAATATGCTGTACAATCTAGTTGCACTTGATGATTATTCAGAGAAATTGTATAAAAAAAAAAACAGATAAGACAACTGCCGCGGAACCGAGACTCAACCGGCACGAGTCCCAGCTAGCGACTGATGAATTGTGAGCGGAGACGCTTTTTCTCGAGTTAAATTTGATGGTGAAACACACATACGCATATGAGCACAAGATAGCGGCTTCGTGATATTAGGAAAAAATAAAGTTAATTATTATGATAATTGATGAGCCAGAGATTATCACTTTTATTGTTGATTTCATTATTTCTCAGATACTTGGCCTAACTCGATTTTTTTCTTGACAGAAATTTATTCATTCTTTTTCACGAATTTCAATGAATTGCTCGAATTTCTTCCAATTTTAGTGTAAAATAAAGAAGGCAAAGACAAAGGGAAATGTAGATATTAACAACAGATGAATTTAACTAAAAAATTCAAATTTTTCAAACCTACGTTAGAAATCCATTTTCTGAGTCAGAGATTGAGAAAGAGATTTTTTTTTTTATTCTAATTGCTATTCATTTTTTTTTGACAAATCTTGATTTAGTACCTTCAAAATCTTTCTATCGGAATCCTTTAATTGATTGCTTTTTTTTGGATTTTTTTTTACTTTTCCAAAAATAATAGTCTTCCAAGTAAGTGGTACATCTTCTTGGTAGATATTTTGTCCCTTTTCTTCGAGAAAATTTTCGAAAGGATGTGAGAAAAAAAATAATCTTCAACGTAACAATGTTGTTACATTGCCGTGACCCGGATTCGAACCGGGGTGGCTACGGCCACAACGTAGAATCCTGACCACTAGATGATCACGGCTACTGAAGATATAGGATTCGCAAAAAATTGAATTGTAACTGAATGGAAGGAAAAAAAAAAACATGACAAAATATAATTTCTTAAGGCCTTCTATAGAAATTTCATTATTTTTTCGCAAAAATTCACGAAAATTACTCCGGAAGAACGGAAAATATGTATTCTTAAAATCTGCAGTATTCTATAAGAGTTTAGGATATTTTTTCTATAATGTTGGAATGAAATACTTGGACAAGAGAAAATGAATGATAAGAGAAAATGAAGGAAGCCTTTTAGCAGGAATTTTCCTTCCATGAAAGAAGAATCTTCATTCCTTCAAATAGTAATTATTAATTGATGACTTACTTGGATTCAATGATATATAATATTTAGAAAATATTTTTTTCTTCTGCACTTGAAAAAAAAAAAATTGATTCAGAAATAAAGAAATCAAAACACAAATTTCATCATAATTTATGTCATTATGAACGTTTCACAGCACTAGACACGCTTCTTCTTCTAGGGATTACCAATTTTCGTTTACTATCCATCTGTCATCACGACTTTATATGTTTCATTACTGGATAAAGACGGATATGATAGATTAATCGGATCTAGTTAAGAATGGTATGACGTGTTGATACTATATGCGTATATTGCTATTGGTAGACATTGTCTTTCTCGCTGCGATAATAGATTAGAATCAATTTTCTGCATTTCCTGGGGATTTTCATGGTGATCAGGCATTCCTCGGAGGATAATTACTAATCCCATTTGCTATTAGTATTACTGATATACGGAACAATAGTCGAGGGAATCATTTATTGTTTGTAGGACATTTGATGATAAAGAGAATGAAAAACTCTGAGGTTTCCATATATTCATACACTAAGAAAAAAATAGTGGTAAGAACTATCAACTATTGATGCCACTCATCCTCAGCGAATATTTTTCTTAAGTAATTGAAAAAATTGTGGAATTTACTGAATTGAGTTAATTCAAACAGATCAACTACTTGGATTGACTGAGTTTAGTTAATTCAACAGCTCTTTTAAGGATTTCGAAACAACATTTGCTCAGGACCAATGGCATTAGCATTTCATTGTTTTTACCACTCTTTTGTCTGTTCACCTATGCAATTTATCGAGCAGTGCATTTGGAATTCGTTCCTGCATTGTCCACTGAGAAATTTCTTGAGGCGCTCAGGAGCTTCATCGCTCGTCAAGGACGACCGTCGATCATCTATGTGGATAATGCTACTAATTACAGAGGGGCGTACAAAATACTGAAAGACATCGATTAGAAAAAGGTAGCAAGGGGTTGTTCCAGCAATAAAATTGAGTGGCGGTTTAACCCTCCTTCGGCTCCATGGTGGGGTGGCTGGTGGGAGAGGTTGGTCAGCACAATAAAAGAATTACTCCGGAAGGTGCTCAAGAGAGCAGCTCTTACATCAGATGAGCTTGGCAAAATTTTGTGCGACTGTGAGGCTGTTATCAACGCTCGTCCTCTCACCTACCTAGCTGAAGATCCACAACAATTGGTAGCACTTTCACCAACTGTGTTCCTGCAGGACATTTGTGAAAGTGGAACACCCGATATTGACGCAGTAGACTTCAGCTCATTGAACAAGAGACAAAAGTATCGACAATAATTAAGAGAGCACCTCCGTCGAAGGTTCCGTATTGAATATCTCGGACATCTGTCTCGACGCGGCACCAGCACAGTGCTTTCTCATGAGGTCAAAGTGGGAGATCTCGTTTTCTGCGGAAGCGATAATCAAATGCGTTTGCACTGACCGTTGGCTCGAGTTGTCCAGCTCTACCTTGGACGAGACGGAAATGTGCGGGTAGTGAAAATCAAGACTGCCACGGGTGAATTGCTTAGACCCGTGCAGAGGGATTTTTCCCTTTGGCTGCTGAGTAAGATTTGAACTCAACCGCAGACAAGTTATCCTGTAAAAAGCCTCACTCTGACTTAACGTCTCCTGATGCTTCCAATTCAATGAATCGAAGTTCGTCAATCGATCCAAGAATGAGATCTCCTGAAACGTATGAAAAAAGTGTATAGGAAGTTCCTATGGGACATTCCTATAGGAAAATCGTATAGCGAAGCGTATACATCTGCGTATATGGAATTCTGATATTTCCTATACGAATGGAATTTGTTGTGTTTCTATACACAAATCTGAGGCTATACGAATTATGTTTGATGAGAAGGAGTTCATGCAATTCTCTACAAAAATTCAGGATTGAATCAGAGATAGGAAGTTAAAGTGAAACTTTGAATGGTATCAAAATATTAGAATATTTTTTATTGAAATACAGATCCACAGCTTAAGATATGTGTTTAGTCTTCGTTCGAATGCAATTCGTTTTTTGGCTGACATTTCAGTGCATTATTGCGAGCTTTCGTAAATTGAGCTCTTACGAGTCTTCGATTCCCTTTTGCGTTAGGATAAATCGTGAAAATGAAGTCTGCAACACCAAGGAGAAAATCGAAATTAAGATATGGATAAATTGTGAGGAGACAATAGAAGAAATATAACTGAAGCTGCGGTGAAATATAATTTTGCATCTAGGAGCCGAAAAAGACGTTTCTAATCTCAATTCACGTATAAAAATTCTCATTGCAGTTGCGATGGAATTCGCTAGTCTCCAGTTGCCATGGATAATCGCGGGTTAACTTAAATCGAGATTAAAGTTAATCGAGGTGAAAGTATCATTGTTACCATGCATTTCGTTATAATTTTTAACTCTGATCGCTGAAATTTCTGTTCTCTCTCAATTGCGTTAATCCGCCATTAACGAAATATGCCCGGAAATCTGAATTGAATTAACACGGACTAAACTCTAATTCTGGCTCCGTTCACCGGTCCTTGGAATGAGAATGGCTTTTGTAATGGAGTTTTTCATTGAATTGCATGGAATAGAGATGCATTAAAAGACTTCTAGCGTCATCTATGAGAACTCAAACTAAGTACTCAGCTATAATAATATACTCCTGTTCCTTTGGAATCTCTATTACCGACCGCAGTTACCTTCAAAACAGGAGCAGCAGTGGATGTCGATAATTTCGAACGTTTTTCACTTCGTAAAAATGCTATTCCGTAAGATGTGTACTATTGAAACATAAGCGGAGAGAAAAATATAAAAAATTTTCTGAATAATTTTCAAAAAAATTACCACGCCGCTCTACAAACGGGATGCAATTTGCTTCTGAACCGAAAAATTCCCACATTGAAACCACAGTCAAATAGTTTCTCGATTTGTCAAAAAATATTTTATCTTGAATTCAATCGAATTGGTTTAATCGAAGAATGAGATGATTTTCTTTCTATTCCAGCGATTGTATTTTGCATGGAAAATGAGTAAGTTACAGCTTTGAAACTGATTTTCATCAAATTGGCCATAAGTTACAAATTTTTCATCTAAAATCAACTTGATTTGAGTAACATTGATGGGAGATAATTACACTGAATGAAACCGAAAATTTTGCAAAAAGCAGAATTTTCCGAAAAGTCGAGAGGGTATTGCCTCTGGTGCGGAATCAAAGGATACCGAGGCAAAAAAAATCGAACTTTCCGATTAAAAATCGAGGAAATTCGGGATTTTATTATTTCCTAGGTATCAATTTTCTCTGCAAGTAGAGAGAATGAAAAATTCAAAATACATCGTTCATGTATTTTATAATCAAAGAGCGATTGGAGAAAAGTGTAAAAGCAATAAACAATTTGACATTTTCTAAAGCCGTGACAGTCTCGCACGGTCAGCTTCATACAACCGCATCAGTCGGGTATTGAGCGTTCAGTAGGAATGTACGTTAAACTCTTGTTACATATTATAATATCGGAGTGATTAAAGAAGAA
This sequence comes from Aleiodes alternator, assembly GCA_963921955.1. Lineage (NCBI taxonomy): Eukaryota > Metazoa > Arthropoda > Insecta > Hymenoptera > Braconidae > Aleiodes > Aleiodes alternator. The sequence continues at coordinate 12,331,227 of OY998103.1, forward strand.
ATACAAAATATATTTACATCATTTCGATAGACCAAGGTAGAGAAGTTATAAGTAATGAACAGGGCCCGAAGTATGATACAACTGAAAATGAGAAATTTTAGTTGATACCATATTCACGGGAATTAATAAATAATGAAGAATGTCAAAATAAACACAGGTGTATTTGAAATTTGTTTTTTTTTCCATGAAGCTTGTGAACTTGATATCTTAGTGGATGAGTGTGATTGCAGGAAGGAAAAGAGTCAAGAAATGAGTCCGAAAAGGAGAAACTAGCTGGAAAATAGACTAGGTGGAGAGGTAATTGGGGAAAGATCAGTAAAGAAGATGGCTCTGAAATTATTAATCGACATCATATACGTTTTCTGTTTTTCTTCGAAAAAGTGCATAGTCTTTCATCCTTCTTTCTGTTCATAAAGACATGGAAAGTGTTTGATGTCTGCTCATTTTCGTATCAAAAAAAGAAAAACAAGATACTTAAAATAAATATAAGGAAAAGATATAACGGAGAGAAGACTCAGAAGAGATCGAAGATCTTCTTCCCTCTTTGTCATGTATTTTTGCTGCTATCCTCGTTTGCTTACGTTCTCCATACATTCGCTGAAGACTTTCTCAATTATTCTCGCCCGTTATCTACGAACATCAGCCAACAACACAAGGATACACAGAGAAAAATGTTTTCTTAATTTAAGAATGTGCAGTCACTTAATTTAAGTGACTTGCCATTCTTAAATTGAGTGACTTTTCTCACTTAAATCAAGTAACTATTTCTTTCTTAATTCAAGAAAGTAAAAGTCACTTAAATTAAGTGACTTTTCTCACTTAAATCAAGTGACTGTTCTCACTTGAATTAAGTAACTTTTTTTTTCTTAATTTAGGAAAGTAAAAGTCACTTAAATTAAGTGACTTTTCCCACTTAAATTAAGTGACTTTTTCATTCTTAATTTAAGAAAGTAAAACTTACTTAAATCAAGTGAGTTTTCTCACTTAAATCAAGTGACTTTTCTTTCTTAATTTAAGTGACCTGCACATTCTTAAATTAAGTGACTGCACATTCTTAAATTAAGAAAACATTTTCCTCTGTGTAACTCTCGTACAGCCAAATTATTTTTCTCTTTTTCCCCCTCGCGGCCACTCTGATTTCTCGAAAATTTCAGTTATATCGAATTTCGTGCTCTGGTCATTACACAATGTGATATTGGAATATTTTGAAGTTTTATTATTTTTGAATTGTGTTTTCATTCGTGTTTTGACAGCCAGACTGGAAAGATGGGCTCCTCATTGAAAAAGACATTCAGCAAGGCCACATTCTGTCAAGTATATACTTGTATTATTTCGGTTGATATAAATAAATATTTATCATTCAGTGATTAAATCATTTTTTCTATTATAAATGTGTATTGTATACGAAATGCAATGAGCCTGAATTTTCTTATACCGCCTGATGGGGGAAGTAATAAGGCTTCAGTAACAGACGGGTAACTTTAGAGTCTTATTTTCTTTTAATATAGGATGGGCTGAAATGAACAGCCGTGAAATTCATTCGGAAGTTTTAATGACATCCGAGAAAATTTTTCGTCATTTTTTCTGTAGCAAATGAAGGCTAAAATTTTATTCTATTCCTTAATAATAATAACAATTCAGCTTTCTTGTTAAAACCCTGATTCGAAGTTATCGTTGATCGTTTAATTTGATCGTCAGAGTAATATGCATATCATACAATTTTGAATATTCTCTCCCTTCCAAGACTTTGGTTTTACAAAAAAAAACTTGAATAAAATTTTCTGAGAAATATTTTATTAAATTTCGGAATAAAAATGTTTCACAGTTCTATTACGGAACATTTGCAATGATAACTTTGATCAGTCCTGGAATGCACATTGGTTACTCAGCAGTTTCGTTACCATCATTAACAAATAATGGAACGCTTGGCACAACTGACAATATGTTTCATAATAATCCGAATGCCGGAACTTGGTTTGGTAATTAATAGCTTTTTATTCTGCTTCCAAATACATATCCTTCGTTGATAATTTATTCATTGAATTAATTCAGCATCAATCCTGGGCATTTCTGGACCCTTTGGATGTCTTCTTGGGACATTCTGCATGAAAGCTGGAAGAAAAATTCCAATGGCGATAGTTGGATTTGGTTGTAGTGCTGCATGGTTGCTGATAGCAACTAGTTATGAAATTGAACAGATTTTAATTGGTCGTTTCATAGGAGGTAAATTCATAGTTCATAATTCATTTTTTACCCATACTAGACTTTGGGTGCGCACCTTTTTTACATGGTGCTCTTGAAAATTTATATATATTTTTACACATACTTCTGAATTGACCGTCATTGAAATGAAGAAAAATGAATGTAAAGTGCGTTTTCTCGTACAAAAAGCAGCAATTTGCCCGTTTGAGGAAGAAGTACGTTTTTATTAAAATTGATGCATTTTAGAGGCAAAAAGGCGCGAGTCCTTTGCATTCATGCCACTTTATTACTGAAGTCCTCAATAATATGATGAAAATATAGAGATAATAATAATGATATTTTGAGGGTTTTTTACCAGTTTTTTTGCAATAAAAGGTAAAAAAAATTGTTGCATTTTAGAGTCAGAAAGGAGCAAGTCTCTGGACTTAAGCCCCTTCATTTCTGAGGTCCTAACATAGATTTTTTAGAGACAAAAATACATTATATACTATATTATATATATAGTATATATATAATATAATATAATATATTATAATATAATATATATAATATATCATATTATATATTATATTATATTATATACTATATATATAGTATAGTATATCTATAATATATATTAGAATAAGTGATGACAGAAAATGTCCCATGCTTATCAATAATATCAGAAATATCAATTATCTATTAATATTTTTAGGGATAGCAACTGGTCTGGTATCAGCACCATCGGTGGTTTATCTGGCTGAGATATCTACTCCAAAATATCGTCTGAGTCTCATGAATGGCACAACTTTATTCATAGCTATTGGCATCATGTTGATATATCTTATCGGTTATTTAATACCAGTAAGTAAAATCATTATCTGACAATCACTAGTAAGCGTCTGATTCATGTATCTCATGTGAACTTCATTAACAAAGAAGATCTCCTATTGGAAGTTATCTCATCAAATATGTTCATGATTGATAATGACACTTTGCGTTTTATATTAACTATTGGGAAACTTTTAAGCTACTGAGCCGATGAAAAGAGAAATGGTTGATAATTTTCACAACAATATGAAAAAAAAAATCACAAATTCAGTTCATTGCGGAGAGAAAAACTAGTCTTTTTCAATTTTCCAGTAATTATTATTGTTTCTATAGAATTGAGATATAAAAATCTTTTCCAATTCCACCAAGATCTTGTGAACCAATCGAATATATATTGGATAATGATGATCGAATTTATAATTAAAAAAAAAAAAAAAAGAATTTATAATTATAATGACAAAAATTTCGGACAAATAAAGTTTTTCCTGTATTCATTTCAATAGAGTTGGCGATTACAAGCTGGTGTATCAACGATAATACCACTCTTATCAGCATTATCCGTGTTATTATTAATGCCAGAGAGTCCAGTCTGGTTGCTGGGTAAGAATCGACAAGCAGATGCTAAAGAAGCATTAATGAAACTCAGAGGATTAAAGAAAGAAACACCTGAATTGCGTGATGAATTTAATCAAATGTTGAATAATTGTCAAGAAAAAATTAAGGAAATCGAAATTACAACTATCTCCAGAGAAATTGGAATTTCAAATATGAACAGAGAAGTTGATGAGGTGGCTGAAGCTGCTGGAATGCAGCCATCTTCTTGTTATGCTTGGACCAAGATAATTGATGTGTTCAGGATTATGAAGTTATCTGAAGTCTGGAAGCCATTTATCATTTTGAATGCTATGTTTTTCTTTTTACAATTTTGTGGAATTCAAGTGATTCTTGCTTATTCCGTCGATATTGTAACACGTTGTGGACTTTCGGCGGATCCATTTCTCATTACTGCTATCATTGGATTCATTCAATTACTAGCGTGTTTTCTACTCGTGGCTACTAGCTCAAGGTATACTCATTTTCCTCTTTCTTGAAACGATACAGAAAAAAATTATCATAAAAATCATAATACTGTCGCGTTGAATCATTGATACACAGAGAAAAATGTTTTCTTAATTTTAGAATGTGCAGGTCACTTAAATTAAGAAAGAAAAGTCACTTGATTTAAGTGAGAAAAGTCACTTAATTTAAGTGACTTTTACTTTCTTAAATTAAGAAAGAAAAAGTCACTTGATTTAAGTGAGAAAAGTCACTTAATTTAAGTGACTTTTACTTTCTTGAATTAAGAAAGCAGTAGTTACTTGATTTAAGTGAGAAAAGGCACTTAATTCAAGTGAGTTTTACTTTCTTAAATCAAGAAAGAAAAAGTCACTTGATTTAAGTGAGAAAAGTCACTTAATTTAAGTGAGTTTTATTTTCTTAAATTAAGAAAGAAATAGTTACTTGATTTAAGTGAGAAAAGTCACTTAATTTAAGTGACTTTTACTTTCTCAAATTAAGAAAGAAAAAGTCACTTGATTTAAGTGAATTAAGTCACTCAATTTTAAGTGACTTTTACTTTCTTAAATTAAGAAAGAAATAGTTACTTGATTTAAGTGAGAAAAGTCACTTAATTTAAGTGACTTTTACTTTCTTGAATTAAGAAAGCAGTAGTTACTTGATTTAAGTGAGAAAAGGCACTTAATTTAAGTGAGTTTTACTTTCTTAAATCAAGAAAGAAAAAGTCACTTGATTTGAGTGAGGAAAGTCACTGAATTTAAGAATGGCAGGTCACTTAAATTAAGTGACTGCACATTCTTAAATTAAGAAAACATTTTTCTCTGTGTATTCTCAATTTGTATGTATATTATATGGAATATTATTTTATCGTTTAGATTAGGTGCTCGTACGATTTCACTAATTTCAACAGCCGGGATGGCCATCTCGCTTGGTGTTTTGGGGATTTATTTGCAATTTTTCACGGAAGATCAGAAGAATGATTATGAAATAATTGCAAGCATATGTTTATTCATTTTCATAGTAAGCATTTACGTCTTTCTTATTGCCAATTAAAATATAATTGAAAATATAGGGAATAAAGGAAGGTTCCTTTCTTCCTATATTTTCGATTATTATAAATTTGTTATTCATAACTTGACAGAGCATCTTCCTTTTTCAGGGAACTGGATCCTACGGTATGCTGGCGATGCCATGGTCTATGGTTGGAGAGTTGTATCCAACGGAGTACGTCCATTACCTGGCCCCACTAACTACCTGTATGGGAAATATTTATAATTTCGTAGCATTATTCATTTATCCACTTTTTCTTCATTTGGGTATTGCATCCGTTATTTATTTTCATTGTTTTATATCAATAATTGCAGTAATTTTTGTTGCCCTTGCACTGCCAGAAACTCGTGGAGTACCACATCATGAAATTGTTGCGAATTTTCATAAAAAATTAGTGTCTTGAAAAAGAAATAGTAAAACTTCTGGAGTGTTAATTAATGTTTAATTTAATGTTTTGTGGTAGCATTGTTGCAATACCAATTTTCTCTAATGTGAATTATAATTATAGTTTGAATAAATTGAATCAATCAAAGCAATAGAAGCCGTCGTGACCCCCTTTATTCGAACCAGCATTATATCATTGACAAACTCGGAAATATATTTCCGAAGATGTAATGATGACACTTCAAGATATTCTGCCTATTTGATTAACGGACTACTAAATTAAGTGAAAGTTTGAAGACTTATCCTATTGCTTTTCCAAATCATTGGGCGATTTCGAATTAATTTTCGTTTATATCATTGTGAAATATTTCAATTTATAATAATACTGGAAAAATCGTAAGTATTATGATTTATCTGCAATGAGAACGCACCATGCCTTCATCTCTTTGCCTTTTTCTTTCAATTTCTATCTTTGCTCAGCGAGAATTACAAAATCATAAGAAAGACAACAGTAGAATTGCTCTATATTCGTAGATCCCTGGAGGATGGTTGAATTTAATTGGAAAGGTGCCAATCTTGCTTGCACTCGATGTGGCTAGTACTCATCTCCCGCACTCTCATGTACAGAAGGAAACGAAATTGTGTCAGTTGATTGCTTTTGCAACATCCACGCGCCCACAAATTGTCCTGAAGACAATTACAGCCCATCTCTTCACCTTGGCATGGCAGTAACTCTATGTCGTTTGGTTTGATGTTCCAGAGAAACTTAAAAATAAATTAAACAATTGGATACTTTTTCCCGTATGTGGTTTCTAAACAACAATGACCTCTATTTTTTATGAAGATTGAAGAATTTGAAATCATGAATTTGACGTAATTTTGCAGAGTTAGTTTGTGGGCACTTCAAATGACAACATTGTTGATGAGTTTATCAACACTTTATTCATAATGGAGATGGGAAATTCGTTGCTTTCCTCTGTGGTAGAGTGGTTGAAGGAAGAACTCGGAACAGACATCCATAACTACAGGAAATTTAGTGATTTTTACTTGAAAGCGGCAAAAACAAAAATTGATCATTGGTCGCTTTGCTAACAAAGGTGGAAATGAAACTAGATTAATGTAATTCTCGGTCATGAATTTGAAAACAAATCTCCAGGAACGTTACTCGCAGTCACAAAAATGGTAATAAAATTCAACTACTATTACATTTACCAACAAAAATGAAATTGAGACCCCGCTAACTCTGGCACCGACAATTAGGCTGGTTTAGATCCGACTATACAATTGAATCTGATGCTCAGCTAGATATATCAAAATCTGATCAGCTTCGTTGAGATGATATGGCTAAATAATTTATTGACGATGATCATTTTATGTTCAGAGTGACACTTTATCTTATATAGCCTAGCTCGAAGTAACTGGAGACTGGAATGAGCTTAAGATCCAATTTATAGATATCTCAATAAACAGGATCTATACATTGAAATTGATTTACACTTGTTGAAGTAAATTACTTTACCGACTGAGATTATTAACGTTTAAGTAGAGAAGGTTCAGAAGGAGAGGAAGCTTTTCTTTGGGTCGCTCGCATGTTTAACGAAAGAGCACAATTAATCCTTTTTGTCTGACTTTAATTAAAAGTAATCGTCGGTCTGTCATTGGTCAGTAGAGAAATAAAGAATCGCTTAATCTGTGTCTGTTAATATTAAAAGAGTAAAAGGCGCCTTTTATTCCTTTTGTCTATCTCTACTTCAACTTCAACAATAAATCAAATTATTCAAAAGACTGTTTAATCAATCTATCGTATCCCTACTTCCAAAAGTGCAACAACACTGCTTCCTTTTCTCTGTGCAAATCTTATCAGCGTATTGAATGAAATCTTCAAGATTTCAAAAAAATGAAATCGAATGAAAGAAAAACTGTATATATGTGACGTATTAGTTCACCGCAACGAGTGAACTGATAAGAGGGGACTTCAACAACGACTTTACTTAACTTTTCCAACCAAATAACTAACACATATCATAATATAATATCACTAACAATTTTTATTTTCATTCACACCCAAATATTTTATGTAGCTCTTTCAATTTATAAAAATCATTCTCACACCGAGCACAGGAACCACGTCAGAAATTTCAAAATGCTAAATAAGACCCTGTGCAGAAATTATAAAAGGAAAAACATTCTAATAAAATTCGCTCAGTTCAATTTCAAACATCGCGTGTGAATCATTTCAAAAAGTCATTTCTCCTAAACCTGTAGTGAAACTCCGCACATAAGACAACTCCACCCTTTAAAGGACCATGACGCCAGTGAATTCTCGCAAAATGCAATAAATAAGGTGGAAATCAAGGAGTCGGAAGATCCCCAAGACTCTATCGAGTCTGAAAGCAGCAGAACAACGTCAAAAACAAGCATAGGACGTAACATATACATAATATTGTTTTGGTCCAGAAGAATTCCTTCTTTGGACAATTCGAAAATGCTATGGCGTTCTAGAAAAATATTTATGACAATGAGAATGTATGATGATGTCGAGCACGGGGGAGCTGCGTGAGAAGAAGAGAGTTGAAAAAGCAGGTAGTAGTCGCTTCATATTAACGTTCACCGAACCCACACATTTTGAATCGTTCACTGGTACTCTCCCACCTGATGCTTCTCAACTTATTAGCCGGCAACTGAGCAAAACTCTCGCTTCTTTTACAATGCAACGCAGTCTTCACTCTCTTCCCAGAGATACCACCACGCTGAATCCCATTTATATGAAGATATATATATTCATAATTTTTTTCTATATGAAGATTTTTTCCCCCCTTGTAATCAGTGATTGTTGTGTCGTGACAAAACGCGCGATGAATCATAGAGTAGTGTTTATTTTGTGGGGATTCATTGCATTTATGACGAGCGATCTGGCGAATGCTGATGCTGGTCCTGAAATCCCATCTGGAAGTGATTTGAGTAATTTTTCAGTGGTGAGTTCAGAGTTGTCTTCAGATTTTCGGTTGTAAAAACGTTATTCTCTTCTTTTTATTGTTACTCACGCTGAGGAAAGACAGTTACATCTTTCCGATAGTACTCTCACTCACTTTCTTGACCTCTTAGGAAGCATCTGAATCCATATAGTGAGTTTCAATTTTCTAGAATAAATTGAACGTAGCGAAAAAATGATGGACATTGATGAAAAGTGAATGTGAATTGAAAAAATGACATATAGGCGTGTAGTTTGTTTGCAATTTTCTTCATTTGTTTGATTCTTAATAGCTATCGAAATCATAGAAATTTAGTAATTCTTTCATCATAATTGAACAATGTTATTCTCAAGCTGCATGAAATATTTATAAACGTGAGAACTCAAGTAGTAATTTGGGTAATGGCGGGAATAACGATTATTGAAAAAAAAAATATTTTTCCTATGTACCATGGTGGACTTAGCTACTGGGCATACCCCAGTTTACAGACGCAGCAGCAAGATAGACCAATAATTAATATTTTAATGAAAAGACTAGATTTCTCAATAATCGCAGTGTCAAAATAAAAATCAGCTGCATTGTTCGGTTCACTTGAGTGAAATTTTGTATCATTTTGATAATTTGATTCTCACTGTCCGCATACTAGTACCATTCCCTTAAGTGTCCGATAACTGGTGCTTTCATGGTATTGTACAGGCGAATGGATATTTCGGAAATAGCGAGATGGAATGAAACTGTGAGGAATCCACATTTTCTCTGGATATTTCGAAATTAATCCTTAAAATTGCAACACCTTGTATTTTTCCTCTTTCCGACTTATTGACAGAGGAATAATTGAATCTGAAAGTTCTTGCTGCTACCAAAATGACAATTAGGAAAACAAAAATTGGGAAAAATTAGTCTGAATATGGGACGAGCGGGTTAGAAGTCAGTCTGTCGGTGGGTGAATGCATGACTCCGGTTCCACTTTCCTCTGCTGACTGCAATACTTACTGTGCCATGGTTAGATCGTCATATCCTGTATGCAAGCGAAAAATGAGAGGAAAAGAATATAATGAAAGATCTCCTTCCTTTGTTCTCCGGTGTTTCATTCTCATTGATACTTATAATAACATCAACAGCATTCAACTCAAAATACAATCAAGAATTTCTCCCAATGAACAATGACGCTTTTTCACAAATTTCCTTACTGAAGCAACTGAAATTATCATCAAGAGGTTGTATGTGGATGCACAATACATGCTGTCGAATCACTTTAGATTGTCGATGCACCCGCATGGAAGAGAAATATATTGCTATAAATAGGAGAGAGTGGGGTAAAATGGACCTAGAAGATGAGATGATTCGAGATTTTTTTTAAAAGCAGCGGTTTCTCCAAAAAATCTGAAAAAATTTACAAACAATATAGATATGTTGGAGGATTTTCTCAAATTTTTTCAGATTTTTTCATCGAGTCCTTCATTCCGAAAAAAATTCCTTAATCATGTTGCTATGAGGGTCCATTTTGTCCCACTCTCCCCTATATTTAATAATATCGAATTAATAACGGGTGATATAATTCGGCAAAATAATGTGTGGTGTTCCATATATATTGTAAATATATACATAATTATACTATTTCAATTATATAGATTTTGATATTTTATTATGTAATTCTCTATATCTGAAACATTTGATATTGGGATATATATTTTTTCATCTTCAATTCATCATATAATAATGACATGTATACTTTATACTAATAATGTATACTTTATACTATTTTCCTGTTTTGTATGGGAATCATTATAATTTTTATTTTATATTTGATCATATATTTTATTGAAAATAAAATATATTATATTCCATTATATATAGCTGCACTTTATGATAACTAGATAGTTTGTATCGTTACCCTAATGCGAATTCCGTGTGATATACATCTTCGATAATTTCAAATGTTCTCATGATCCATTTAGATATTGTGGAGAGTACGTTACTCAGAGAGCCTCCTCTATAGAAATAAATTAAATATTTTTTTTGCCTCAAAATTTTGAAATTACATTCTTTCTTGGAATTTTATGATTCTCACAAACTGTTTTCAACTGATATTTTTTATTATATCTTTAATTAATTCCGCTATATGCCAATATTATATATTTTATTATATTCTGATTGAATATTAATATTATAAATAATATAATAAATGCTGGAACATATTCCAAATTTATAGTTGCTATAATTATATGGTGCAATAGAAGAGAATTATAATGAACCATTATATCTTCCTCATTATCGAATTATATAATATTCCGGCAAGAATATGCCTATGGATTCTTATATTGAATTTACAATATTATATAATTCATCAGTTACTCAAAATTATATTTTTAACAATATATATCTTTTCCATACGGGCAGCTATCTGCTAGAGATAGAATCTGATAGAGAATGCTCAAGTGAGATTTGAACTCACGACCCTCTGATTACATGTCAGGTGCTCTACCGCTGAGCTATTGCGAGTTCCACTTTACCTTCGAATTTTGGACCAAGATATATGACATCATTTTCGCCGCCTCCCCTCCTGAGACAATTTTTGAATTAAATGAATTAATTTTATTTTGGCCTCTCTTATGCATATTTACCTAAATATGAGATTTTTCCGTCGAAGTTTCACCATTTTCGAGTAAAAAAAATCCACACAGACACACATATGTACATGCACCTACACACATTCAGACGTTTTTCTAAATATCATTTTCAGATTCTCCACATGATTTTAAGTGATTTACAACAAAAAATATCGAAATCAAAAAACCTTACGTTTGTGGAGCTTCTATTTGGAAGCAAAAATCATGAATTAATGATCAAGGTAAGCTAAATTCAAAGTTGATTAACCCTTTGCCATGCCACATGCGTCTCCACTCTCTCACGAGGTGCAAGGCGATAATGGTAGGGATGGCAGAAGCAGGAGCGTACGCTCAGCCCCGTTCAAAAATTCGTGGGAGCAGATGAGTTCCAAGTCAATATCATGTCTACACCCGGGGAAAACAGAATTAGATCTATCTAGATCTAAATAGATCTTGTTAGATCTATCTATATCTTCGTAGATATTTAACAAATAAATTTATTAATAAATTAATTTTTATTAACAAATTTTTAAGAGAATCAAATTTTGGAAAAAATATGTAATGCGCAAGCAGGATTTGAACCCACGACCGTCTGATTACATGTCAGGTGCTCTACCGCTGAGCTATTGCGAGTTACTATATCTACCTTCGAATTTTTGATTCTCACATCTTTTCTCCACCCCCCATCCACGAGGCAATGTCGCCATTATCTATTCCTCCCTAGATCTCCTTAGATTTATCCCAAAATTTAGATCTAGGTAGATTTGAGCTGCCAGATGACGGCATTTTCTGTTGACCGCTCTTGTGCTGCCATTTTCCCGCTTGTAGGTACTGCCATAAAGCTGCCACTTTTCAATAGAAATGATGAAGCTGCCATGAGCTGTTAGGCCCACGCCAGTTATCCGTTGCTTTCCGTCAAATCTGCCTTAACCAATTTTTAGAGTTCACAATAAATCATTCAGTCCACGTCCTATTCAATAGAATTGTAGCAATAACTGTTCAGTTACTTTCTAGTCATTAAAGAACGATGCAAGAATGTGGAGAATTCCATGGGAGACTATCTTAAAAACATCTTTTCTATGAGTACTCACGAATTTTGTGACTATTAAATAAAGCCGCTCGCATTACTTCCATCTAATAATTGTATATGAGCATCTCTGTAGGGTAAGAACATACCCCGCATGTTTCCTTAATTATAATTTGTTGAACCATCTAATTATGATGTAATTAAACCTTTTAAGAGGGCCATTTTCTATTATTAATGGGAACAGCGTTTTACATTTTGGGAAGTTCGTAATGAATAATAAATTGGAATAGAATTTCTGCGGCAAGTCTTTCTCTATTGCACTCAATAATTCATGTGAATATGAGTGGATTTCCTAAAGAATTCCATAGTCGTGGTATTCAATGTAGAAGTGCGAATCACGTAATTTCTACTGGTCTTCGTAAAAGTGTGTTCTACAGATAATAATTTTGAATTACTTGCGTGGAACAATTTCGGTAATTTTAATCATCTAATAGTTCTGTAAAAAAAGATGTAGAGGAAAAGTAAAAGGAATGATGAATCAGATGGAAGAGAAAGGATAACTGAGAAGGAAGTATAGAGTGCATATAGAGAAAGGAGAGCATAAGAGTAAAGTAAGAGGAACACAGGTAAACATGAACGTCTTGAAACTGAGATGGTCGAGAGTCTAGGAGACATAAGATTTTCATCTTTCCGGTGGGTGATTAACGAAATTAAAGGTGGAAAGTTGAGACTGAGTTTTTTTTAAAGTAACTAGCAGATTAATTTTTTCAATTCCATATTATACGCTCAGATGAGAATCAGCGTGATAATTCATAGGACAAGAATCCCCCATGGAAAAATATATATTTCTTTATATGTGTCAGAATATATGTCGATATATTTCAGTCACCAAATATATATGTCATATATGACTCATATAAAATACGATTTATATTCCTCTTCCATCTCTTAATAATATATGAAAAATATTCTAGAAATATATCATTGCAAGTCGATGACATATATGCTGGAATATAGTTTCAACAAATATTTTTACATATATGATTATTATAAGAATCATATAAATGCTGATACATATTATTTATATCATATAATGGTCGTTTTCAGCTGTGAGTGATATTTTTCAACGAATATAACTATTATATTCATCATATAAGTGCTTATATATCACGTCGGGTTCAGTGAGCGGTTCAGATAACTTCCTAATCGCTCGCGGAAAAAGATGGAAATAGAGAATTCTTTGCGTTCAACTCAAGAAATATTGATGAGAGCTAAAAAAGTTTGGGATAAAAAAGTTAGGAAATTGGATTTGGAAGAAAAAATATCTCTGTCCTTTTCTTTGTAAAATGAAGCAGTTCCGAGATATCACTATAAATGTCATGCCAGATTATTGAGTTACGCCTGGAGTACACGGGGAATCACCCCGAAATTCGTAAGACCCGTTGAACGAAGTCAGCTCCGTCGGAAGAATGCTCAAATACATAGTGTTATATTTGAACCCCAATTCAGCCCGACTACTTTGAATCCTTTCCCCAAAAATCCAGTGGTTTCAAAAAAACTCCATCCTCTTTCCCTTGAATTTTTTGAATTTCTTAGAAATTTCAGCTCAATTCTGCTTCTCCTAAATGCAAAAGGTCGTATATCCATAAGATTTTCGGAGAAAAGTATTCTCAAGGGAAAAATTCTTGCAGGCACGACTTTCTCTATTTATTCCCTGCATTTTGTTTATTTTTCAATATATTTTTATTCTCTCTTTTCTTCAGGCAGAAGATCGTATCGGCCAAATTACGATGAAAGCGGTTGTCCGCGACTCCAAAACACTCAAATCGTGTAGAAACCAAAAAAAAAAATGAAAAACAATGGGACATACGACCTTATGATGTTTTTCAGGACATGGACCAATTTTTGGCACATACGACCTTCTGCTTCTGGACCCTCGAAATGTTGGTGAATGATGTTCTCAGATTAGTCTGGACATTAATCGGAAAGAAGTAACCTAGCGACCAATATCATTTATTCATAATTTCCGAAGGAACATCCTCTGAACTTTCATTGAGGAAAATCCGATAAGATATGGATGTTGGCAGTTAGTATGTGCAAAAAGAAAGTCACGCATTAACCAAGTTAGAATGTATAATCTGAAAGTTTGAGAGCTACATTGCCGCTTTTTTCCTCGAGTCATCGTCATACTTTCGTATGTCCACAGTCTTGGGTGCCATTCGGTACGTGCACAACCGGTTATTCCTCTTAATTCATCGTAACTGATAGAGAGTGGGGATCCTAGAGTGGTCATCCCTTTCACTACTCCCCCAAGGCATAAAAAAGGAAGAATGCTCTGGAGGCTTATGAAATATTTATCTGACCGCAAATTCAATGAAAAAGCTGTTGTCAGTCAATTTTATAGAATATATAAAATCGGAGAGTATCACTTTTTGATTCTACAGTAGCTTTCCATAATGATTATTTTTTGCTAATGATCCAAAATGATTCTATCATATCACTTAATAGAATCTCTGATATAATAAATTTCTTTCTTCACATTTCATTCCTAGAGTTTCCGTAGAATCGGTTCGATGTGCAGGTGAATGGACTAGAAAACGTTCAATCATAAGTCTCTTTCCTCTTCCTCGCTGCATAAACTGTGAAAAAAAAACGAAAGCCAACGCTTCTGATTAATATCTGGAACATTTCGTTGTAGTTTGAAGTCTTCAATGCTCCCAGGCTCAATTATCTGGATAGATTACATTCAAGATATTCATCACTATCTCATCCATTGTGGTAACAAAAGGAAATTTTCATGCGAATACTCCTGGTACAGCATTTATTATTCACCATGATATAGCTTCCATATTACAGTATGATTATATTTCTGAAGAAATGTGGAAAGAAGTAATTCCTATCGAAGTGTCTTCTATAATAAGAATTGTGGTGAGCATATTTTTGATTATGTGAGATAGGGAGAGAGAGAGAATATGGACTTCCGAGTCAAAATTTTTGGGCTCGTGCATCCTACATTTCAATTTTCAACCTACTTTCAATGTATATTCCTTTGATGTCCAAAGAATACCGCCAGAATCTCATCCGTCTTTCGCCGTAATTCGATTTATTTTCTTCAATGTAAGGTGAATGAGTTCAACTTACCTGATTCACCTTCCTTTGGACGTTTACAAATTATCAAAGAACCAGTGTAGGGCGAAAGGTAAAGTGAATGAGTTCAACTTACCTGGTCCACCTTACTCTCAACTTCTTGAACATTTCGCCAGAAAAGAGATGAAAATGAATAATAAATTTAAATTAATAAGCATAATAGAAAAGATAGATAGTGATTCGATTCATTACAGTTAAAATTCCGTTCGGCAGCATCTCGCCAATCGAATTGACAAAATATTAAATGTCGCACAGGGAGTGGGGTTTGTAAATAACGCACAGAGAGTGAGGCTTCTGATGGTTTGCATATTACTGTGACGATCTATTGAGATCACTCCTAATCTTATTGCGAAAATTTCGCCAATTACTATAAAGGACTTAAATGAAGTTTGCTGGCTCAACCAGGCTTCAGTTAGATGATTCGGACGTTCTCCATATGATTCCAGAAAACTATCGCTTTCTTATCGAAAATTTTGTTCTTTCAGTTTCAGGCCCATCACACTGCAGACCCACGCATAGGCTTATCATCAACACAGCAGGAACAAATTTTGAGTGATGTTCAGCAGCACCAATTCCGCCATAATCTCCCGCAGCACTCCTCTCAAATAACTTTTCCGAATCAGCCCCAATCTCCAACAAAATCTGACTTAACTCCATCCTTTAACTCCCTAGCAAAATACAAGGTTGATAGAACGAAGCAGACCGACCGTCCCTTTCTACAAAGTTCAGCCGCTCAATATCAATTTTCAGGCCAGGCAAACGAATTTCCATCGTCACCGATTAGCCTGAATACTTTCCAAACAAATTTACCCACTGCTGTATTTCGAACATCACAGGAAATTCCAAACTTTTTCAATAATCCGCCGGATGTAAATATTCAAAACTATTATGAAAAGCAGCGAGAATTAGAACTATTGAAAAGGCAACGAGAACAGTTGATTCTAGAACAGCACGAGCTTCGAAGACAGCAGGAGTTTCTCAGACTTCACCAGCTCAATACTCTGAAATCCTCAACTACCACCACCACAGCTCTGCCAACCACTACTCAATCGCCTGTACTCTTGGCTTCACCTACAGTCCGTCAAATCACACCTTCTGAGTCGGCACTCTTCCTGAAAGCCATTGCGAATCACCAAAAAAAGTTCACAACAACAACGTTAAAACCAATTATTGGAGCATCTACGGCAAAGCCAGTAGAAGAGAAGCAAGAAGCACTGCCGAATATTTCTGAAGACCTTTTATCGTTAATTCAAGCACAGAATCCACAGTTATTGAGTAATAGAGAGAACAAGCCACACATAAAAATCATTTATCAGACAGAAAAACCACAAATTCCTAGGCTGACAAAAACGCAAAGCCTCGAGAAAGATCAATTACTCCGCCAATTGAAGCTTGCTCTTGCTGAAAATAGTGATAAAACTGAGAGAAACGTGACAACTAGAGACTTGATATTACCAAATGGCAGGAAGCTTCAGATCATTCAGGCACCTAATGGCTTATCATCGATTGTCCCAAATGAGGGATCCAGTCAATTTCAAACGGTAACTCAAGCTCTGAGCCCCTCTCCAACTCCTCCCTCAACAACGGTTAAGCCTGCAAAAGCTATTTTGGAGGAATTGACTGGAGGCGTACTACCACCTGGAACAGATTTTGAAGTTCTTCGACATAAAGATGACGGGAAGCTTGAAGACATTGGGAGAACACCGATCCGTAGTCAACCAGGGAAGAAAGTTACTTTTGTGGTGCTTGAGGAACAATCCGATGGCAGTTATAAAGTACAAGGTGTCAAAGGGAATTCAAAAGAGGAAAGTGATGTTGACGTGGAGTCTATTGTTGAAAAGATCAAGAAAGGAGAGATCAAATTACCCCCTAGTTCGAAGAGTCCTGTGAGAGAGTCGACTATATCCGCATCAAAAAAAACTGATAATTCAACTACTATAAGACCAACCACTATCAAATACACGGGGATTCCCAGTATTTCGAAACATCGTAATGGGTAATTTGTCAATTATCTCATTTCGATTTTCTATGAATCATTTATGATATTGAAATCTGGAGTTCAACTCTAACGCGCAGTTATTTCATTTGAAGTTCATTTCATTTACTGTTCGGGTCAATTCGTTTTTATTCATGATGATTGAAATCTCACCTGTTTAATTATCAATTCGAAAGATATCAGAGAGTACTTCCTCAAAAGGAAATTGAATTGTTCAGGCTTCACTGTTTTATTATAATAGCAAATTTCAAGAGCTAAAAATCTCAGCCGAATAGGCAAAATTGCTTGACCTTTCCTAGTTTTCGAAATATTTCTAAGAAACTATTGATATAAATGCAGTCATCGAATAATTGAAAGGAATCAACTATCTCGTTCAATTTCCAAGATATTTTCGAAAGAAGATTGAAAAAATACATTGGTGCTCTGCATATCATTGGGACTGCCTTCCCTTGATATGCAGAGCACCAATGTTTTGTCACTTATTTTCTAGCAGATGAAAAATTTTCATCTCCGAGAAAATAAGTTATAGATATCAATGAAATATGTAACAATGCATAATAAGATGGTACTCTCGGAGTATATTGTTTATTCTAATTGTATTAAATAGGATTTTTTGATAATTTAGTGTGACATCAGCAGATCATTCTTCATATGTGACACTGACTCCGAAAGCAGTATCTCAGACTGACCACTATGTGACATCAGCCTCAACACCAACGGCAAATTTCTATAATTCGATTTCAACATTCAATCCAACAACAACAAGAATCTCAACAACTGCTGCCAGATCAATCTCAACAACGATACAACCACCAAAAAATCATTTTATACCAACAATGTCACCTGTTAGAGAAGTCACAAGCTCCACACTCTCGCCGACCTTTACCACTTCATATCCTCCCTTATCGTCCGCTTACATTCATTTCACATCAAATCCATTAAGTTCTACTAGTTCTCCAGTACCTAGAGCAATTTCCAGCACACTAGCAACGACTTTGAATAATGCTGGTGCCAGTGAAAATTTAATCTTCAATGATTTCCAAGGAAGCAACACAGAGACAGGTTCAGAATCTACCAGTAGTATTTTTGGGCAACCAGAAACCATGGCGAATTTATTGAGGAGAGAGGGTTTATTTGCAATGGCAAAATACTTGAGACAATCAGGACTTGACTCTGTGCTGAACGAAACTGGTAATAATTGTTAATTCGTTCTTGAAAATATTAAAAATGACTCAGTTTTTAGGCTTTCGCGGCCACTGTCATTATTGATATGTCTGGCTTCCGGACGGATGCTGCACTGGGTTTCAGCGTTGCGCTGACGTTTCAAAAACGTTGCAGTTCTGCATCTTCAGAGCTATGAGCTCCGATCTCGAGCTCCATGATCGAAGGGTTGTCCTTATATACCTACTTCCTGTGGTGGGAGGGGGTAGGTAGGGTGGGGGTGGGAGTAGAGCCATTCAGGAGTTTTTAATTGATCAGGTGGTCAATTGAAAATCCGGGAGGATGGTTTTCCAAATAGGGTTCACCTGGTATCCTTTATCCTGTGGTTGTTGGGATTTTTATGGATCTCTAGGCCTTCCCGAAACTTTCACCCAAAATATCCTTGGGATTTGGCCAACATTCCCGCTTGATCATATTAAATAGCATGTCCAGTGCCCATGAGTTGTCCTGCCAAGGCAGACTGTTCTGGGTGGCGATATTTGGAAAACCGTAGGTGTTTTTGGATCCGTGTACTGATCATGCTCCCGGTTCCCCCAATGTACATTTTTTTGCAGGAAAACCGTCCTCCCGGTTTTTTAATTGACCAGCCGACCAATTGAGAACTCCTGATCGACTCTACCCCCACCCCCGCTACCTACCCCCTCCCTCCACAGGAAGGAGGTATATAAGGACAACCCTTTGACCATGGAGCTTAGAATTGGAGCTCAGAGCCCTGAAGATGCAAACCGCAGCGTTTGCGAACCGTCGCCGCAACGTTGAAATCCAACGTGGCATCCATCCGGAAGCCAACCATATCATTATAAATGACTATTGAAATTTGAAGTTCATTGGGATGTTGGACAGATGAATAAATAGGAAAAGTCAATCACCACATTCATTTCCTAGAATGGCGACGGTTTGCGTCTGATTAGAATTTATTTTGCTGAATCGTAGCAAACTTTCAAACTGATCGAAAATTCATTCGAGAAATCTTGTCACAGGCTATTTTTTTAATGTATATTTCATTTCTACTGTATTTATAGAGCCTGGAGGAGTGTAATCAGAAGCGAAACGTCGCGATTTTAGGAAATAAATGTGACGATTGACTCCTACTATTTATTCATCTATTCAACATCAACCTCAAAATTCAATATTCATCATCAAATGAAAGTGTCATTTTTGTTGATTGTGCAGGACCGTACACGATCTTCGTACCAACAGATAAAGCTTTCAGGACACTTCTCGTACAATTGGGGGGTCCAGAGAAAGCTGAACTGAAATTCAGGGAAAATCCAAGATTACTCAGTGGTGTAAGTACAGAACTTCGATTACCAATTTTCTGTTAATGCAAACTCCACTCTTATTATAATTGATAAAATCATTTCAGTTATTATTGCATCATGTAATACCCGGTGCATTCAGAATTGATTCTCTACAGAATGAAATGACGGGTGTTTCTCTAGCTGGGACTCAACTGAGAGTAAATGTTTATGATATGCATGATCAGGAATGGAATGACGTCAAGGTAAATGATGAAAAAAAAAAAATTTCCTTCTTAATGAATCGTGGCTTCTAAGAATCAATGTGAAATTTGAGGTAACAACAATAAATGGAGCAAGAATAGCACCGAATAAACGTGACATCGAGATTCCACAAGGAATTGCCCATGCAGTAGACCGTGTTATGTTTCCACTTCCGGTCGGAGACTTAACGCAGACCCTCGCTGCCGATCGTGAACAGAGATTTGGTACGTTCTTGAGAGTACTCCACGCATCTGGTCTTGAAGATAGCCTTGCAGGTAAATTTATCAATCTTACAATTAAATTAAAGTTAAGGGAAGAATCCAATGTTTCCTAAAAATGACCCAACAGTTCTCCTATAAATATTGAAGAACTCTCAATGTAGAAGAGAATACACCCTCAACAATGAAAATTGATAATGATTTGTGGGGGTATTTTTGGATAAGGAGAGAAACAAGATTTCCTCATAAATTGGAAGACTCCAACTATGATATCTAATTACACAAGTTATCAGAAGTTCGAAAATTCGTTATGTCCCATCGATGCCAGATGAACTCCTCAGATGAGAACACATTTCCAATTCCATTAATTTTATTGTGTCAAAGTGATGGATACGTATTAAGCTCAACAAAACTTTGATATGATTGAGCTACAACTAACCCCCTCCAATTTGCAAATTTCCATTAGAATTCTGGGCAAATATTGAAGCAGTAATAGTTAATTCTACCTGCATTAGCTACTCTGTTGTCTGTGAACTAATTAACCCATTTCTCTTAGGCACCAAGACTTTCACAGTTTTCGCTCCAACGGATGCCGCTTTTGCAGCGGCTACCTCACAATCCGGGAGACCAGTATGGACAGAGGCAGATGGACCAGAAGTCGCGAAAACAATTATCTCACGACATATTATCCCAACCACTACATACACAGCTGGAATGCGATTTTATCATCAAAAGGATACACTGAGGCCTCAATTCACTCTCAAGATCCAAAAAAATGGAGGTCAGTAATATAATAACTGAATTGATTCAATCAGATTATACGAAAGTATGAAATATTTTTTCTTTGAAAATTTATTCAACTCTATCCGCGTAATCAAAAAAATCATCGTTGGTCAGATGACTCCCGTAAACTATTGATTTTTCCTACGGAAATTAAGTTCAATAGAATATCCACCACTATAAAATTGCTGTTCAACAGCTTGTTCCACTCTTTAATTTGTTAATTGTGCAGTGACGATCCCTTATTCTTTCTATTCCCGCTAATTCTCTGTCACTGCTCGGATAGATGTGAAATATGATGCAGTAGTTGTTAAGAACTAGAAAGAAAATTATTTTTGTATTTCTGGAATCTCTTGTCTCAACTGCAGTAATATCAAATGAGAAAGGAAGAAGGTATTTTGGAGAAGAGGTCTGCTTGATAAATGTATGGCCATTGCTGACCTACATTCATTCGATGAAGATAAATCTATTTTTTTGGAATGTTTATGAATATTAATTTTGAAACAGATGATTTCATGAAATAAACTTACTGACATATAGTTTTCCAACAAGAGTGGACTCAAATTTCCAAGTAGTAAGCGTGGTGGAGTATTACTTCTGTATAAAATCAATCCTATGTTTCTTCGACAATTCATGTTAGCTTTTTCCCAACCACTCGCGTAAGCTGCAGTCCCTACAGCTGAAGCCTTAAGGGAAAGAAATATGAAAAAAAGGAAAGAGAATAAATCATTTGGAGTTGGTAATGCTTTTTGGTATCAATTTTCCAACAGTTCTTCTTTCTTCACTCAATTGATGGTAACTTAATCAACTTTCGCGATCAGTAGTAATTGATAAAAATTGATCAAGTGAGGTCTTTTCGAAGTTCAGCGTCTAGATCGTGCCGCGAGCTTCAACGGAGAAATAACAAGATGACTTTTGTTAATTTCTGCGAAGACCTAATAAGGTAACATCAATTAAATGGATAAAATTACATATGATGAGCTTACTTGCACTACAAGGAGATCTCCAGGCAAATAATAAAATAGCAATTGTTGTGCATAGTAAACTGCAAGGACTATGAATAAAAGTGCTATACCAGTCGATCCCGATGTGCCCTATGGACAGAATTAATAATCGAATGAACCTCTAACCTCCTACCTATTATCTTTTCACTGAATTTACAATTACGAACAATCATTACTCCATGGATATTCGGAATTCATTTCAAAATATTCAGGTCTCAATTTAATATGGTCCACGCTATTTGCACAATGC
The DNA here is from genome assembly GCA_963921955.1 of Aleiodes alternator. NCBI lineage: Eukaryota > Metazoa > Arthropoda > Insecta > Hymenoptera > Braconidae > Aleiodes > Aleiodes alternator. The sequence goes on from OY998103.1 coordinate 12,353,455, forward strand.
ACGCAAAAGTCACGCAAAGTATAATATACCAAAAATATGATTAAAATTTAATTTAAATTACCGCATGATGGGCAGAGGTGGGGGTATATACTGAGCGAGCGACTTATCAAGGCAATTCGAATGGAAATTTGCTATAGAACTGGATAGCTCAATCGGTAGAGCGCCCGACATGACATCGGAAGATCCTGGGTTCGACTCCCGGTGCAGGACTATCCAATTTTTTCTGGAATTATTTTGAAATGTATTGTGCAAATAGCCAGAACCTTTGGATAATGCCCATCAACATCCGACCATGCATCCTGAATGCAATTCATGAAGAGTTACTGATACTTACTCCAGTTATTGTTAATCCAGCACAACAAATGGCGATTATGGCTGCCAGGAACAGAAGCAGTACAATATATGTATAGGCTGTATTGATCAAACCTATATCACTGAAAATGGAATGGATGTATCAAGAGTTTTTGGATGCAACTGAACATTCTTCAAAATTGATATGGTACGGAATGAAATCTCGAAATTTGAACATGATGATTCTCAGAAGCGTCTTCCAAACATGCAGAATTTCACATTACAAAGTCGAATTTTCATTATTCATTCTTGACTCTATTCGACAACTGCAAGCATCTGCAGGAATGGATTCATATGAAAAAGATTTTGTTCTACTTCAATGACTGCTATCCCAATTCATGCTCGCTATTCACGGGGTAGAACCTCTATCTCTACTTCGATCTAATATATCTTGATAATAATAGGGGAGAATATGAATTTAGCACAGTTATGTGTATATTGTCTTATCACCAAATACTCTAGAGCTATTTTTTCATATGAACGAAGAAATAAGTTTCTCTGTATTCTTTTCAGGGGCTTAAAAAAACTAACTTTGGAATGAAAGCGTACACTCTTTGTTGCTCTTATATTATAGTAGGAGAACATATGGGAGTTACTCTAGTACAGTAGCATGAAGTTTGGCAATTGATGAGATGAATTCCTGTATACCCCCATTAGATCCACGCCAATCGAATTTGTCAATGGACATTAATTTTTCCTGAATCACTTTGAGTCTCGCACAGCAATGACAGATGGACCACACATAACTGAATTCTGTTGAACATGCGCATGCACATACTGATGTCAAGCAAAACTGGTAACTGTAAGATACAATATAACCAAATGTAGAATTCTGCCAATTCCATGGAAAATATGCTATGAATGCCAGCTCATGAGTAGATAATATTAATGGAATACTGAAGTAACCAGTTATGAGTATCAATATTGAACAACCAACAGATGCTGATGCAAAGTTGCCATATTTCATGTAGCTTTTCAAATGTCTGTATTCATCACAATTCGGATTATTCAAGCAAATTTCTAATGTTATGGCTAACTTCCTCAATGGAGCCTTGTAATATCTGTATATGCAAATTTTTCCAAATGAAATCAGCAATGACATCTGAAAGTGAGGAAAGATTAGAAAAACATATTGAATAGTGATTATGATGATTCAATACAACGAATTCCATACCATTGGCCCTATACTCTCAGCTGCTGCCACAAAATTTGGATACGTGAAATAAGACATAATGAGCATGTTACAGCTCTGCTGTAATGCAAGAATACTGATAGTACTCAGATGAATACAATCGATTATCTTCTTGGTAGTTGTCTCATTATTTGATAGTGGCCACAATGCGAGAATACCCAAACAGATTTTCGTTAAATTCCAATAGAAATTCAGGTTATCATTTTTACCACCCATTCCCACTGGATTTTCACGATGACTCCTTTCTTTGTGTGCAAAAAAGCTTTTTCTATTCATAAGAGAGATTCCGTATTCGTTTAGTCTACAAAATAGTATCGCTTATGATTAATGTTCTATGACCACTGTGGGATATTCCCTCAAGTTTTTCCACCTCTACAATTCCATCTCCACAATCGAAGTATATTAATACATTTCGCTAATAATTGCCCGATCGATGGATGATTGTGGTATAATTTTCATGCTTCAAAAGACCAACGGCTAAGTCCAGCTTTACATTGATGGATGATAATGCTGCAGAAGAAGTTCCATATAATTATGTTATTATGAAGATAATTTGTTAACCATTTGCTTCGATTCCCAACGGTTTCTAGATTTCTAAGAATTTTCTTTCATTCAAACACACCATGACGATATCAAAGGATCCTCTGCATACACAATCATCCAGTATAATTTCTTTTTAAGTAGAAAATCGAGAGACGAGCACTCGCTATTCTAGTCTGAGGAGGAGTAGGTTAGAAAAAAAAGTTAGTGACGGTAATTTTTGTATCTAAAAAGGTGAATGACAGTTATTGAGTGCAAATACATTCTGATAATTTCAATAGCCACTGATCAGGCTCCACATATTAACCCGTCAACAGGCACACTCGCTCGCCAACGGCTTCTAGGCACGTGATGAGAGATTCTCTCACACCTGGATATCTCGAGAACTGAGCGAAATAGAGTAATTCTGTTCGAATCCTTTTTCGCAGACGTTCCAATTCTTGATAGTGGAGAATTACAGCAAGATCACTGTATTTCACTTAGTTTTTGAGGAATTAACGAAGAACTGATGGCAAAATCGAAAGGATTCATCTGAATTTTTCAATTTTTTTTTGGTAGACTCAGTTCCGTTTACAAAGAAGTATTCCAGGAAAAACAATAAAAATGAGAATGCGGTGTCACCAATATTATCGATAGCAACAGAGCCATGATTATCGATCGACCACGTTAGGCGCGTACTGAGAGAAAGTCTCACGATGCCTGACGGGACGGAAGAGAAAATTTTAAAAAAAATTATTTTTGAAATGTTGCGATCACCATAATAAAGTAGAATGGTTTTTTGATGAATGCAAAAAATCGAGAATTTTCACTCATTTTCCAAAGTGATTCCATATATCATCGAAAAATCGGGTTCACTAAGTGGTAATGGATTCACCTAATGTTTTCTGTTGCAGGTCGAGTTAAAGTGAATGAAGCGCAGATAATAACTCATAATATTCCGGCAACTAATGGTGTTATCCACGCAATTGATTCAGTTCTTTGATGAATCGATGCAGAAATCACGGTGATTGACGCTTATCAGATTTCGAGAGTATTGATAAGATTCAAATGTGTATGGAATGATGGAAAATGCCATAAAAATTGAACGTGATGGAGGTTTAACATAAGTATCTTCGGAGCTTCACATGGTGAAATGGAAAAACTGTAAAATTCAGAAATTATTATATCTTTCATGTACATTGAGAAAAAAAATCATCAAAGAATTCACATTTCAATTGTGGAAGACGAATTGATAACTGAAAACACTGGCCAATTCAGAATTAAATACACCATCACCAGGAATTCTAACTTTCATGATTTATTTATAATGCCAATGCTTCATATCTAGAGAGGATAACTAATTTGAAGGAATTGTTCCTTTGAAAGCTGTTATTCATATTTTGGTACAAACTTCTGTTGCGTAATATGACATTCATATACTAATAGTTTAATAAATTCATTGATTAATGTGGAAACGAATATCTCAAATTCAAATAATGAACGAATTTCTTTGCTATTACAGTAGACTCTCAAATAAGTTCCCCTGTCCGTTCCAGACCGCTCGTTAAAGTTCCGTTCTCCACTTTCACATAGATTAGTCTCTTCTGCGCAGTTGATTGCGCCGTGGCACACTCTCCTATGCGCAGCTAGATGCGCAAAATGTATAATTCTAGACTACGTCTTGTGCACGTAACCTCATTCAAAATGCCGCGCATTCAACCTCAATTTGATTGGTCCTCCAAAGAAGCAGAGTGGGGGAGCCAACGAGGAACTTTAAGGAAAAATTTGGGGATCTTTAAGGGGGGTCCGCAGTTTCTCGGCAAAAACAAGGAAATATTCCAGACTGCTGAAAATTTACGAACAGGCTTATTGCGTAATTGTCATTATATAGTAATTTTTTGGAATTTATTTTCCATGAAAATAAAGGAGAAAATAATTATGGAAGTTAGATATTATACATGGGGTTATACAGAAAGTCGGTAAACTTTGGCGAGTACCTACGTAGACCACTCGATCGGTAATGAAGTAATCATGCTACAATTCTCTACCGCTCATATAACCCCATGTATAATATCTAACTTCCATAATTATTTTCTCCGTTATTCTCATGGAAAATAAATTCCAAAAATTACTATATAATGGTAATTACGCAATAAGCCTGTTCGTAAATTTTCAGCAGTCTGGAATATTTCCTTGTTTTTGCCGAGAAACTGAGGACCCTCCTTAACGAGAGCGGAACTTTATTGGGCGGAACTTATTTGAGAGTCTACTGTATGCATATTTATTCTGGGAATGAGAAATGTGATGATCGCCTTCAAAACTTGTCAATTTGTTCCAAAATATTCATAAAAATGAGTTCATTCCAATCTGGATATATTCAATGTAAATAATGTATCATTACTTTCAACGAATAACTTCTTGGAACTAATAATTCTTATTTTTTCGTAGTTGAAAAAATTTAGGTTCTTGGGAAAATTCTTTTTTTTTGCATTTCCTAGCAGAAAACGACGTTTCCAACCTTATGTTGCTTGGTTAAAAACGTCTGTTTTCGCTTCATCGATGCAGAAAAATAATATACACACCACAAACTGGAAGAAGTCAACCTCGACAAAAATTTGCCAACCCTGCTTCGCTCGGGAGGCATACTTTTATCGGAGTTGCCTTCTTCCCACCCTTAGTGTGTATAATACTATTTCCCAGTCCAATGGAGGAATAATTCTCAATAATGGAGTAGCTCCGGAATTTTTGCATATCATGCAGGAATAGTGGAATGGATTTTTGCAAGAACTATTTTTTCCCTTTATTGAAACATGTGGACAGGTATCGTTCAAGGTGTACCATGGAATTATAAGAAATAATTATAAATAATCATCGATAAACTTCAGCAGAGATGACTTAATGCAGAGATATTAACTCTTTCTTCTACTATTCACTATCATGAACTGGATTTGCAGAGAATGTATATGTCATTGTTGAAAAAAAATGTACAGAATCTTTCATTTCGTTCTTGGTCTCTACTGCATAGATAATTCAGAAATATATGAGTAGAAGCAAAAATTATTAACTATTGAGCGTTATTTTCGCTACTATGACCCAAATTATATTATGTTTTACATTCCATTTCATTAAGAAATGATAAGTGAACGAAGTGGCATTGGTGAGGCTACAAAGTGCAAGCTCAGCACTTCAAGTCTTACTCCACCTCTTTACGTTACCTCTCACTGGAAGTGAAGTAATGCAACACCAAAGGCGTCAACACCATAATATATAAACAATGACTGGAGAAGTCTTTTGGCCATTAATTCGCGGAACAGTAACGTCTATTATTCTTAAGTTGAATCATATTCTTTTGAAAACACTGGGAATGCATCAAGAGTAAATAAGAAATATATTTCTGAAGTATATTCCCCATCTCTCTTCCTTGCCCATTCCATGCATTCTGTATATATTTTCTAGGCGTCGTCATGTTCCACACGTGCTCCATCCATGTATTCCTCATGTACTTCCGTCTTTTCTGCGTAATCTCTCAGAGGATAAAAATGACAGTTCAATTGACATGAATTTGAATTTTTGAATAGTAACTGTCAAATATTAACGAACTTATTCATGTTTTCAAACAGCCTAGTTCTCTAGAAACTATCCGAGACCCCAATTAAAATGAAATTTCCGGCTTCAGTAATGAGTAAAAAATTATATAATTTTTTTCATCCAACACTCATTGCTATTATGATTTTTATAGAAAAAAGACATGGAAAGAAATCTAAGCATGGAAATTAGTTTTTCAGATCATTAGGACTGTCTATGAAATACAATTCCCAAGTTTTATTCATACAATAATTGTTCGATATGCGTATGAGAACGAATTTTGATAATAAATTGACGAGAAAATTATTTCTTTATTTGCTCTACAGGATGAGTAGACAATTTTTTCAACTTCGTCCAAGGTTATCTTCGTTGAGAATTCAATTCTCGAAGAAAGGATGTCTTCTTTTCGTTTTATAGATCATATTCTGTGGATTCCATGGCATTGAGTTATTAGAAAATCTTTTATTCTTGAAAAATCCTCATTCATGCAATGGCCAACTGGAAAATCAAGATAGTGAACCCGGATTTGGTGAGAATTTTGTTCGTAATAGAAAATACAATTTTCATATGGAAGCCAAGTAAAAAAATATTCGTCAAATTTGGCACAGTCTAATTCATATCGTGTATAAGTTCCAGAAATTTGAAAAAAAGTCATTTGTAGCTGAACTATCTTAAATTCAACTATGACTACAGCATTTCTTCTGGCCGAACAGACATTCTGACTTTGGCCATTGCAAGAAGAAAGGACAGATAGTGACAGATAGTGTCCAACTACTAGTGTTTCAAGTGAAGGCTGCACTAACTCCATTTGAGGCTATTAGGATTACTGTGGGTGAATGCTGAATAAAGGACATATCATGATTTTTGTCGTTCACCTTTCATCGCTTGCTTCTTCCATGATGCTTTATTGTCAATAAGACATTGGACCCAAGGTTTTTTGATCACGAATCTCCTTCCATCTGAAAAATATATCAGTTGTCTGTCAGTATGAAAACATACATTCAAATAATTAATAGATACTTCAAAGTAATATTCACCATCATCGACCTTATTGGATGTATCTTTAGAATTGAGAGGTGCTAAAATAGTTTCCAGCATATCACTGCAAATTTGCATACTGGGTTCTACGATAAATTCAATGAAACCAATTTGAGATTCAGATACTAAGGTATTATTGCGATCACAAAGAGGAGAAAACGGTAGACCAAGTGCCCTCTCTGCATCACCTTGCCTGAAGAATTCCTCCAACAATTGAGTTGTCCATCTGCAAATAAAAATATAGAGTTCCTCGTTTTCAGAACATTATCAATGGAGTATCGCATTGAGCATGTGATGCTCCATCGAAGAATTGTCTAATTATGATGCGTACCTATAATGGAGATCCCATCTTTTAGCTGGATGTGAGATATCACAACAATGGAGAACTAGACTGAGAGCCTTACTCTTATCCACACTGTGCTCAGGCAGTGTTGTCAATAAATGCTTCATATTCTTAATTTGTTGGAAATGATAGCTCATGTCTGTAGCTAAGACCATATCTATTATTAAAGTCCTGAACTCCCGAAATTCAGTTTTTGATAGATTTCGAAGAATATTTGACTCCGCTTCTTTCAAAATCCTAGACAGAAAGCATGATTTTAAAAGGAAAAATATCCATTACAAGTCGGATGTACTAAAATGATTGTGAGCTGAATGTAGATGAAGTAATATGATAGAGAAGAATATGTTCACCTACCTGAAGCTTGCTGATACATGATGATTCTCGAGAACTGCTCGATCATTATAGAGAAGCGCAATATCGCTACCTGACATCACATGAAAGTTATTTGTCGTTCCAGTATGTTCGAAATCATGTATCATAGCCGCCACAAGAGTTGCAAATATCTCAAGGTCAGTTAGCCAATTCTGCCATCATATTAAAAACACTTCAATTCTCAAGGGATTTCTGAAAGGGATCAATGACGATTCAAGCTAGTCATAGGACAGTTGATAATTTCCTCATACGTTCGGTTATAAATGCAATATTTTTACCAGTCATTCAAATATCCCATAATCTTTCTCACTATTGATAATTATCAACATTCATTCATCGGGGATTTTCATGTTTCAACTTCTCTCCTAATCAGAAGCCTCTATGTATGTTTTTTTTAATTTGACCTATAATATCAATATTTTTTTTTGTGAAATTACTCATCTTGCATACATTATGAGCCTAGAATGAAATGAAAGTTTATAATGTCTCTCAAGATATTATTATATCAGGGCTCAAAGCTTTCATCATCATTGAACCCTGTCTTAACAGTGATGATTTTGATATTTCAGATTCCCAAATCTACGTGATTCACTCAAATCTCATTATTTGTGGATTCAGCAATGATCGAGGTGATCGGGAGAGAAATAACAATTAATCACAAATGCAATCAATGTTCCCATTCAAGATTTATTGTAATCGCATTTGGTTTTGAGAGAATGTGTATACAAAACTAAGGTCTTCACGATAGACATGATCTCAACTGATGAGATCGTACTGAACATGATTTTCATATTGAAGAATATCGTGTGATACAAACTATGATGACTGCACAATGTACAATCTAGCATGAATTTTCCGGAATGTCGTATGATCGAGTAAACTTATGACAAGCTTCAATCAGGGCACTTGGAACAATTTCACTTGAATACACTTACCATGAGCCCTGTTTGACAAAGGATATAGTGCATCGTTTGAGTCACATCTGCGGCATGCAAGTTATTATGGTAAGGGTTCTGATATCGGCTGTATCCACTTTCGATTTTTGTGAGAAAAGTTTCCAACACCAATGGTGGAACTTTGAACTTGTGGATGATACCGTACCGGTTCAATAAATCGTAACCAAGATATTTAACTGGAGCACCCATCGCAGCATTATTTAAGCAAAAAGCGTCAAATGACCATTCATCCAGCATCTGAAAAATTCAATAGTTATCGTCAGAAAAAAAAGGAAAAGTCCCATAGAAAACTATTTACCTTTAAAACTTCTGCAACTTCAGCAGGAAACTGCATCAATGTTGTATTGGTGACACGTCTCGAGATTCTTTCAACGAATATACCGGCTCTAATAGCGTGTGCTACGGAGCGGAACTTCGGTTTCTCATCAGCTTTACGTCTCGCAGTCACTATCTGCCTTGTAAATGTTGAAGCTAGCCATTCACGAACTTCTGATGGAACAGCATCAGGTTGCACCTTCAATAATTCATCGTCCTCATTCGCCAATCGCCTAGAGAGGGATTGTACCATCATCATTTAATATCCTATTTCACTGGTTTAGGTGAAACAGATCTGCATTATTCTTTTCTTAGAGCATGAAGCTCGTAGAGATTAAAGATAGAATTGATCTGTCATCTAACAGGTTTTGCATGGAAATTCTCGTATTGGGATGGTTTTAATTCTCTTATGACTGAGGTTTGGCACCTGATAAGCTCCCTGGAGTAGGGGAAAGGAAGAGTCCGGGTAGAGATTGAACTTTCAATTCATTATCAATATATTCTCATGTGGACGAATCATTTCCTTTACGATCGAAAAGCTGTAACGTATTTGAGGAAGGAATATGCATAAAAATGTCCAATCTTAATCATTTGAGCACTTTCAAGGATCGTCTACGCCTAAGAGACAGAAAACGGATAGGTTCTCAACAAAAAAATGCAGATCGGAAAATTTTCACGATAGTAACGCTTTCACTCGGAAGCAAAAAATCATGATTTAAATAATACGAACAGTTCAAATAATTTGGATAGAATCAATATTTCGAATGTTTAGAATATTTTGGATAGTTCGAGTATTCAATCCTATTTTCAAAATGAATTTTTGAAATTCAAGTTGTCACGAATAATTTGAAATTGTGAATATTCAAACACCCCTAACTACATGTATCTATCTGATTCTCCTACGACTTCAGATCCTTCCAAGCCAATATATATCACCTGAGGATTTCCATGAGATACACTGTTATGAATAGCGCTACTACTCTTCTGGGAATTTTTAGTAGATCAGCATATGGAATGACTGAATCGATTCAATCATTCCACTTCAAGAATATGACACAATAAGAACAAATAGCTGTAAAATAGAACTCCATAGTTCACGAGTATACGACTGTACCTAAGACTATTTGCATTCCATCATGATATGTCGAGATCTATTCGACTTATCTGTATGCTAGGATGAAAGGAGGAATTCGAAGTGACTGATTATCATAGCTTAGATCATTCCAGTTGGAATTCTTTGGGTGCAAAATATTCTTACTTTTTTTCGTCAGTGAAGGCTGTTTCCAAGACATGAGCCGCATATTGGAGATTGTGCTGCAGAAGATCCACTGATATTGAGCCGCGCTGAATTTGTCGAAGCAAAGATCGCAATCTGGAAATTCGTTCAAGCCTGAATGAACCATCTGAAAGTGGAGCTTCACAATCGGGATGTATCCATAACTAACCTGAGTGCTGCTGTATCACAAGCATCCGAGGTGTTCACAGATGGTAGAGAGTTCAGTGAAAGATCAACACTGTCGAGTACTGTATCCAAGTTCCCCAGCCCGTCGAAAGATGAACTTTCGATCGTTTCGTTAGATGCAGCTGTGTCAACACTCTTACTGGAAATCTGTTTTCCTTCTTCATCACCACTGTGCGGTATCTTCAGAGTAGTTTGTTCTGAAACACGAATAAAGAGGAATCTATTTCTAACTGAATTATCAAAGGCCGCGGTCCGAATTGCGCTCACAGCACGAACACTGTACAGTTTCTGTCACGGAAGCTGTAGAAAATTCGCGCTGTGAGCGCCTTTTAGCGCAATTCGGACCGCGGCCAAAAATAACTGTTCGTGGCACGATAAGAATGAAGGAGGAGAAAAAAGCAAAAATCGACATTCAATAACCTCCAACAAACATTGGAATAGAACATTAATAGTCAGTAAAAGTGAATAGGAAAAGGTTGAAATGAAAAATTTAACGAAATGACAATTCGTGTTTGCACGAATTTCCACTTAAAATCATGCAAATTTATTAATTAATCTATTAATCAATAATCAATAAATTTGCATGATTTCGCGTCTGCCGAAGATGAGCCACACTTCGGCTCAATAACTACTAAATTTCGGCCAATAACTACTAAATTTGATCCTCCTAAATTTATCGCCATCTACCTTGTTCGGAGAAATGAAATTCGATCGTGATTGTTCAGAAGTTATCCGATAATGTGAGATAATCTAATTATGTCAAAAGATTAAAAAAAATTGAAGCCTTGGCAGCACATTATTGGCCCGACGAGTGGCCAATGATCAGAAGCCAAGCCCTGGGAGTTCAGGTTTCAAACAACGCCTGGCCAATTCTGGCAGGCCAAAGTACGGCGCATCGTTGCTCAGCCAATTCTGGAGGCCCGAACAACGGTGTACCGATACTTGACGAAGGTTTGGCCGAGCCATGGCTACCAGGCTTTGGCATGCGAATTCTTGGCCGATGTTCGGCCAAGGGTTGAGCATTGGGCGATTCCTACCCGGGTTTGGCATGCCGGACCAAATTTCTGGTCGGGTTAATTTAATGAATTTATTTAATTATTTAATTCCCACTTTGACGCGACAATTCAAGTTCTAGGAGTGTAGAACCTGAATAGGCTAGAAGTTTAAATCCTCAAGAAATTTCCGGCCTTCTTTCCATTCAAGTTCAGCGGGAATTTCATGAAAGAACGCCTATATGACCAAAATTGCCGTTGAGGTGATGTCACGAAATACCGAAGATAGTCTATACACGGTCGATAGAACGAAAATCCTCGGAATTGGGTTATTCGATTAGTACTTAGTTCAATCTGAAAAAAAATATATAATTCTGAAGATTTTCAGGTGTATTCTTGTTTCCGATTGTCGATCGATTTTCCCGATGAAGCTGCATGATCACAAAGTAGATCTCCTTGGAATTATCTATTTTTCTATATTTTATACATCCAGGGGAAAAATGAATTGGAATTGAATGCTCATGAATGATTAATGAAAATTTATTCTACTTTCTCATTCATTTTCACATCGAGTTTCGCAAAATTGACTTGATAATAATGACAGTCTAAAACGTGTTCTCATGCAAAAAAAAAATATTTTTTCTTTATTATATATAATATGTATATATTTATATGAAGAAAATCATATAAAATCCCACACCGACCTTCCTTTGGCAAATTATTTTATAGGCAAATTATCTTCAGGTTGATCAAAACATGGGATCAACAAAACAATAAAATGGACAACACATTTAATTGCAATATCGAGAAGAAATGACACAATCTTGTCACTTCTTCAAGCATATCTTACCTTGATTTCTTAGTTCTCTTTCCATTTTCAACTAATGAGAGTAAGCGTGAAGAATGAATATTTTATATCACCATTTTTTGGAGCATCCCACTAACAACGAATGACAATTCGTATGATTATATACATCGACTTGAGACATCTGTCCTGATCAAGCTCTCAGCTCATTTAAAGAGAGTCCCTACTTCTGAAACGGCGAAGGGCATGTTGCTAATGAGCACTAACAGTTCACACTTTAGACATCGTAATTTTTCAACAAATGCAAGCAACAATACACTTATTCAGGGTCTTTTATGGAAAGCTCAGCTTTGAACTGAATTCAAACCCCCAAACTGACACACACGGATACAGTTCAATTAATCTCAACTGTTATTATTGAATTTCAGAATGTGGAGCATTTCTTACAGGCTGATCAATTATTGAAGACACAGATTTTCTCCCATGATTGCGGCAACAGAAAAATTGTCAATAATCATACTATGAATGAAGAACTGAAAGTCTTTAAAAAATTGTCAGTAAAACGTAATTGAAGATGTGGCATGGACAACCGAATCACTCAATATCTCCTGAGATTCCTCTCGAGGTTACACTATTAAACTAACAACGAGAGCTACTGATGTCACAGGCTCGAGTAATACATGCGCGGTCACCAAGAGATGCTCCATGCGCAGTTTGAGATATCTTTTCCCTCATTGCTGCTCCAAAAAATACTAAATGCAGTGGAGTAGCTGTAATTAGATTAGGTGGTCAAAGGACTTATGCACATGGTAAATTTTGTGTAAGAAAACCATACTTTCAATCGTTACTACTCTCATATCCACTAGTTGATTAATCCGTCAACTCTAGTTGAGCATTCATATTTTCGGAGTATTGATTATGTACACTGAAAACCAAAATTTGTAGCGATCATAGAATACATATGTTTGATTACTGAGGATCATTGAAAGACTTGTACTTTCTGTTTTGCCCGATTCGGCATATTTCTTGTGAGTGAATCTACATTTCTTAGGAAGAACATTGAAGAGAAATTGATACTCCAATTGCTCTTCGTTCAAGATAAAAGAAGAATTTACATATCAGCATGTACAATCACTGTCGATGCTCCACCTACAAGTTCAACCTTTTCAGGACCGAGCTTTTTGTGACGACTTTTTCAGTTTACGGTTTAGAATTTTTATATTATCATATATGAATTGTATACCCAAAAATATTGCGCTGCTCCCGCAACACTATCGTAGCTCCCCTGGAACGGAAAATACCAAAATTTTTCCGTGTTCTTCGCAGTAAAATCAATAAATATCACAGGAAAAATAATGAGTGTATTTCACTAAAAATTCACTAAAATATGTCTCATTCAAAACGTCATTCTTACAAATATTATTAAGCTCAACGTATTCATGAGGCAAAATCCACTCTACCGATTTTAAGGGAGTTCATCCGGTAACTGAATTAATAGACCAATAATTATGAAAAAATTTGAATATACTTGGTGAATTCAATTGAAACTCAATGAATTTCTATCGATATATTTTTCCATCCGGAAACTAACTTTCAAACGATATGACAACTGTAAATAAGATTGTTCGAATCGAAAATTTTTTTTCGAGAATTGATTTTTAATCGAGCACAGAATGAGACTATTGAGTGTCAAATGATATAAAATATGAGTTGTAAATTGATCGATTCTCTATGTAAAATATCTGAAACTTCTTAACATTCACTTGGATTGATATGTTGTTAATTCAAGCACGCTTAGGAAGTCTCAGTCGAATGACGGTCGAGTGAGTGCACCACTCGACGGTCGGTTTGCGGTCGAGCGTTCCGTTAGGGTCCTGAAAAGGTTAATATATAAATATGATGGCAATTGAACAGCTTCTCCTCAGAAAATAGAGCCAATTACATTGTGTTATATTCGGGGTTTTGCAAAATTTTTCAATTGAAAAGGAATATATATGTACACATCAATTGATAAATAGAATGGAGCCTCTTCAGCCCTTGAATCATGAATTAAAAGGTCACGTATAAGCATCGGTTTTACAGCTACAGTAAGCATTTCAATTCATCCTATGAACAAGCAAAGTGTACAATCCTTCAATCGTAATTATCTTCAATGTGTAAGATATATCCAATAACAAAATTTGAATGTAGAAAATTTTTATAATTGAAAGCTTGCATGAGTGGTTGACACAGTAAAATCAATATTTAACTGAGTATAATCAACCGCGAATTCTTTTGTTGACCATCGGCGTGGAATATTATGGTAGGATGTTATAATTGGCTAATGGTGTTACATTCGTGCTTAAGTAATATGTACGTTCTTTGTATAGATGCAAGCTTCAAGGCGACCTTCTCATTAAAGGGGCCATATCGACCCGGTTTCTCGCTCATGCAGCAATGAACCACTACTTTCCCTCATAGGTTTTCTCATGGATCGAATGACAATTTGGCATGAAAAAATCGCGAACACAACAGTAAGGTAGAAGATCTAGGTGAGATGTGTAATCGTTATATTTCATGATGGCTTTTTCGGTCAATAATGCTTTTGTTATTCAAAAATTCAGAATTATATGAAAATATTCAAAATCCCAACGTTTCGGCTCAAAAAAAATATTAAAAAATTGTATAAAAAGCAGGTTCATATTACAATATTTTGTATAATTTCGATACTTATTTATATCAATTTAAATAGAATCTTCAAATCAAAATTAAAAGAGCGTTCAAGAGATATACATAAGAAACCGAGAGAAAATTCATAAATTAATTAGATGCAATTATGAATTTCTAATTAATTTATGAATTTTTTTCCGGTTTCTCATGTATATCTCTTGAACGCTTCTTTAATATTGATCTGAGGATTGTATTTGAATTGATATCAATGAGTACCGAAATTATACAAAATATTGTAATATGAACCTGCTTTTTATACTATTTTTTTATATTTTTACATTTTTGAATAAAAAAAGCATTATTGACCGAAAAAGCCATTTATCTATCATTAAATAATACACGCGGTCATAGAAAATTTTTTTTGGATCTTTATATTTCCTACACTCACCCATATAGTGATATAAAGTTATCCCTCTCTATATTTGTAACTGGGACTCCATCTCGGAAATGAAAAACTCCATTGCTTTGTACTTCTCTACAGGCATATATATTCCAGGACTCTTGAATTATGCAGAAGTAGCAGGATTCTTGCTTGTTTTAGAGTGTCCATAAGCAAGGGAAAAAAGTTTGCAGAAGTTTGAGACATCCAGAGCGGAGCCTATAGATAAATCTTAAAAATGATGAACACGGGCAGTCTATTGAAATTTGAACACGTGTTACTGGGTATCAATGGAAGCCTTGAATGACTCGAGCTACTTGAGTAAAATTTACTCAAGTTTATTATAATGATAAGAATTTCATGGAAACTCAAATCAGATGGACATCAGATTTTTTATTTTTGAATCGTTATATACAAGAAAGTCTTAATAAATTCTACGCACATGGATTGACAAAGGTCCAGAGTGCCATTGTGGGATCGTATCACTGAACATCTCCATTTTGAAAACAAAACAAAGGTATTTTATCTTTCACCTTATCTTTTCGTCATTGTTGCATCCCGAATGTCACTGTGAACCAATGTCACTTACAAAGTTACTCCGTCTACAAACGACAGATTCCCGATTACGACTCCGACAATTCTTATGACGCATTACAGTATCAATGGTTGTGATCATTAATAAACGCTCTCATTAATTATTTTTCCAAAACTAAGGCTGTCTATATTGCACATTTCATGTAATAGCAAGAAAAAGAAATAGAGAACATACTTAACCAAAATTTCCTGTAATTTATCATATTTTCCGTCGTTATATAATCAAAACTTTCTAGCAAGAGTATCATTCGTTATTTTAAAAATACCATATACCCTTCACCACGATGAACCCCCGGAGCTATAATTTAAGATTATTTATCCCTAACTATATACGCTGACGACATGGCCATAGTCTCCTGCTTCGGTTTTTCAAGATATTTTCCAATCAATGAACTTCCAAATAGAGGCATAAAGTAAAATAATGATTTTTCCTTCGGAATTTTGATTGAGGGGTTTGGGGAGTTATCTCCAAAATATGGAATCATTTTGAAAATCATAGAGGACGTTCCTAATCTCATCATTATTATATGGTATTTTTTTCAAAATTTTCATGTATTTTGTTTCAGACTAATTAACAGTCAAAATTGCATTTTATACATGGGCTCTTATGCATCAAACCTGGTTTAGCATTGATCTGCGCTATCAACTCAGGTGATAACAAAGATCTCCGGCTATGACAGATTTTATGCATAAGAGCACATGTATAAAATGCAATTTTGACTGTTAATTAGTCTGAAATAAAATATATGAAAATTTTGAAAAAAATACTACCTTATAATGATGACATTAGGAACGTCCTGTATGATTCTCAAAATGATTCCATATTTTGGAGATAACTCTCCAAACTCCTTAATACCATAATAGGGAACTTGCACATTTTTATTTTATTTTTTAAACATTATCATACCACGAAACGAAAAAACATTATTTGCCTATTAATTTGTTAATAATAGCCTGTTGAAAATTAGCATTTTCAACCGCTTTGAAATCGGAAGTGACGTCAAAACACTATATTCAGCGTCAGAGACGCTTGGTGGCCGCAACTCACACTTTCATTCAATACAATTTTACTTCTATTATAACCTCTCCTCAACCAATCAGAACATCTCAACTGTTATTGCAGCACCAGCTACCGTCATCAATAGAAAACTAATGTAGCGAAGTGACGTCACTACCGCTTAAAATCTGTTCAAAAATTGTCCATTTTTAATGCCATAATTATCATCTATTAACGATTTTTCTTCAAGTTTCATATTTTTTATCATCTAATCCATTCCAATTGATAGCTTCAAGCCAAAAAAATTAATTTAAAAAAAAAATGCAAGTTCCCTATTGATGATTCCATTTTGATGCGTATAAAAATTGTTTAAAGAATTATGAATGTTCGATCGATTGAAGTTCTTTCGATTACCAAAAGTCCTCCTCGTTAAATATTCGTTCTATTTCGTTTTGTTCCTACTTGTCTTCTTTTATGTGTATAACAGCAAGATACTCTTTGGAAGTATCTACTTCAAGTAGAGCTTGAGCAAAGGAGGAGAATCATTTCTATCCTGACGAATGATGAACATGTTTTCTTAGAATTTATTTATGTGTTTCCTTTCAACTGCTGTGACTATATGCAGTATTAGTGTAAGGACCACTGTAGATCGATGAGCCAGTAGATGATACATTCTTATGACGTCGCTTCGCCAGAAGTACGAGGATTGCTGCCACTACCGCCGCCATCAAAATCAAACCGGCAATGGCAATACCAATGGCAAAACTACGCTGCGATATACAAATGCTGTCTGCTTCGTCGATTGTCTGAAAAACAGAAAGAAGATAGTGAGAAAAATGATAGGAAAAAGCATGTCAACAGCAGTGGAATTTGATTCTCATTTCGAGTTCCAAATGTTCACTTGGATTTAGCAAATTATTTATGTTCATAAACTTCATCGGAGTTCTGATTTCGATTAACGAATGAATTGAATCACCGAATTCGAAATGATGAAAAAGTGTCAATGTTTTGCATGTGAAAAGTATTCATCACCACTTGATAAATTTTGAGAAACACTTTAAATGGTTAGAAACATTGGGCCAACAGAAGAATCCATTAAAAAATTTGATTCCGCAACATGGGAATTCAGAGCCTCACCCTTTCTCGAAAAACATCATCTACTGAGTCAGTCTTTCCACCAAGATCTGAAGCTTCATTTACGTACAATCCACTGTAAACTTCAATAGTAGCTGGTGTACCATCGAGTGATAGAGTATCTTTATCTTCAATGGTTCGACCAGCGGTTTCTCTCCTTTTCCTCCGTGCGACTTCGTTGCATTGTGGAGGCTGAAAATAATCATTGATCCATCAGTATGTTTTGAGAATTATCAGTGCAATGAGCATCATCCTTATATATTCATTCATATGTATATATAGTTGCAATACCGTATCCGAACAGCCCTCAGCATGTTTAGTGCACAATCGAACATTACATTGATAATATACAGAAGCAGTGTAAGGAAATTTGTGGGCCTGGAAATCAACACGTGCTTCTGTTTTGTCGTCATTGTACGTGAATGGACCCATTATTTCACCGTCTACTGGGCAGCTATATTGCAAATAAATCAAAGTTCCTTGATTATATGAATAATGACATTAAAAGAAAAATTTTATTTATTCAATTTCTCCAGTCTCCATGATTTTTTCTGCCACGTTAATGGGAACAATTGTTGTAAAAAATCATTTGAGGAATTTTTAATTTTCTATCATCATCATTTTTATCAATGGTCGAAACGTCGCATCATTTATTAAATCTTCCATGAAATTTAAGAAAAATTATTTACCAGATCGATTGATTCAATAAACTTTATAGTTACTCATGAAAAATAGAGATTAGGTAAATTATCGACGCTTCTCAATTGAGATAATTTTGAGAAAGTTACGCTCACCCCTCATCATTTATTAGTCTTTGTTCACCCCATCCGAGACCGTCTCGTACAATGCAGTCTGAAATTTTCAATCCAAACATCTCTTGTTTGTCGATACTGATAACAATTGTCAATGGATCACCAATTTTCACGTTTTCAGCCACGTGATGTCGCATTGGATCACCACTGAATATTTTCATCGTGCATCCTGGCATTGGCGCCATTGCCTAAATGGACAGTAATTTTAGTCATTTTTTTATCGAATGCCAATGCCGCTTGAAAACATTCGAAAAACTTTGCTCTGTAATTTTCAAAGTGAACTATTCGGATTTACCTGCAATGGAAGTGATTGCAGCATTGCAACGTGGGTTTGATCGTTCGATATGACTTTGTCTCGTGTCTGATAACGACATCGAACGTGGAATCCTCTTCCTTGATTTGTCACGAGCTTCAAATGTGGCTGAACCACAATTGTGTTGAAGTACTCAATTCCACCATCCTCCTGCAAATGAAAAGCAAAATATAAGTTGGAGGAAAATGGAGTGGAAAAAAAATATGATTTTTTCTTGAGGTAGTTCATTCGCAAAATGACTTTCCTTGGAAATTTGATTAAATTGAAGTATGAGATAGAAAAAAATGTATTACATTTGATTCCAAAAAATGAAATTCTTTCGTCGATGGTGAAACAAGATATCAATAAAGAAAATCTGTATAATGAACATCAGGGACTATCGGATATGTCAGAAACGCATGAGAATAGACAAAGAGTTGATAAACAAATGAGAATTTAAGAAATTAACTCGGGCGAATCGAGATCAGTTGATTTCTATGTCATTCTTGGAGAATATCTTGGAAGCTGAGCAAGATACGGTAATTTTGCTATTTCTGTTGATATTTCTCTCGCTATTAATTTCTCCCGAATATCTCGATAACTGATGGGAATATGATCTTTTTGCGTGGATTTTTTTTATAGGAAATTTCAAGTGCTTCATCACTGAACTGAAGAAAGAAGAACAAATAAAATCTATTTTCTTTTATCATTAGTTTCGAGAATATCTCGGAAACTGAGGGAGATAGCGAAATTTTGGTAGAGACCTCTTTTCCGGCTCTCGGAATTCTATCCTACAAAAAAAGCTCCGATTGAATTCATCAAAAAATAAATTTATGTCAACGTTTTCCCGAAAATATTTCCGAAAATAAGGGAGATAGTGCGATTTCACCCCAATCCTTGTGTAATGTCGGGATGTTAGGGATTAAAGAGAATTTATTATTATCTTTATTTAATTAAAATTTGATTATTAGACTCTCAACATCGTAACTTTATTTAAATTTTTTTAGAAGTTGTTCCCCTGTTTTGTCCTAGTCTCTCGACTAGGAACGGGATCGGGGAGTCAAAAGGAAGACACTTGAGTTTTGATAAAAATATCGATTTTTCATTTTTGTGGCCATTACATAAACTTCCCTTATCGGGAAGTGAAAAAATGGAGATGACGGTGTAGAAGTGTCCTATAGTTAAGGAGTAATGGAAGACCTAGTAAATTGCGAGTTGTGCATCAATAATTATCAATTTCTTCTGAGAATAACAGAACCATCGACTTTTTCATTACCTTCCTCAGTTACTGACCCTTTTTTACAGTGAAAATATTGATAAATATTATTGAACAATCAATTTGAAAATTCAATACATGCAAAGCCTTCCGGTTCCCTTAAAGGATACATTTGCCTTTCGGTAGTCAAGGATAATGAACACTGAGTAGCTCTCGCTCCGGTCACATAACGGTCCAGTTGTGGCATTACTCCACAGCTCCCCCCTCTGTACTTTTCTACCGCCTTCTCAAGGAAATAATCTTTAGCTTTGGCTAAGTTCAGTCACGTAACGTGCAAATGCAATGCAATATAACGGCATCAGAACTATGTACTGCGCGTAGTTTTGCATTTTTCGCGTACCACATTAAAGAAAAAAAAGAAGACATTCAATTGCCTTTTTCCTTCAAATTTGTATAACTCATCGAAATTTCAATAATATCTTCCTATATTTTGTTGAAATTTGAAAAAATGTATGAATTCAATCGTGAGCAACTCCTGTAATGCAAATTATTAACAGGAAATGTCATTGCAAAGGAACTGATCCTCGTAACAATTACTAAATCGGACGAGCTTCAATATCCAATATGTTTCAATCTCTCAAATGATTCGATTTCCGAAAAATGTGTTAATTATCTTACCAATTCTGTGGCCATCGTATTGCAAGATCGTAGAGGCAAGTGATAAGTTATAGGTGCTGGCTCACTCCTGAATTCGTGCAGGCAGGAACTATTTTTCGACAATCCACGTGGATAAACGAGGCCATGGAAGTCAGTATTTGCTTCTGTAGATATGTGAACAATTATTGAGTCCCTCGCACACTCGATCTGGACAGTACTTGCCACTGCCACTGTCGCTGAAAGTATAAAAATTATTTTTCAAATCAATGATAGCTGACATTTAAAAACAAGCAAAGCCTCCTATGCCCTATGCGTTACTCGCAGATCCCACTACTATTTTCAAATTTGATATTCTGCTAAAACAACTAGTAGAAGGCTTCAAAAAAAACTTTCCTCGGCGAAACTATACAGCGAAGAGAGCAATGGAATTGCTGCTCATTTGTTGGTGGATAAGCACAATGATGAGACAGTCACGAACTTAACCTTGGAAGGGAAATGAAATAAACGTTAAAGAAAAAAACGTTTAGAGAAGAACTGTGAGTAGCAGTAGACTGTTGTTCAGTGTCTCCAATAGTCACGACCTTCGCTATCACTGCGAGACTGTACTTTGACTGCCGAGATGACTCGCGTGGCTGTTATGCAATCTATTTTGTTCAATTCGGAGTTCACCATAAGGAGCTTAGCTACATTTCCATTTGGTTTCTCTCCCTATACGATTTCTGCATTGAGATAAAAACTTCATCATCTACAATTCCAGCTGAACAAGACAATCGTAAGATGATGTTTCGAGAAAATGAGTGTGTGTGCATATGTGATGCAACATATTGTAACTTTCCGCAATTTTTTTCTTTATTTATCATCGCCACGTTTTTGCTCAAGGCTATACTAAACAGTGACGAGGGGTTCATGGTATGCCTGTAAACAAAGCACATGTAAAGATCCTACAGTGCTACTTGTGTCAATCGGCTGAGACCAGGTTTCGAATATGAAACCTTCAGGTTACAATCCTGCCAGTGCAGACCACTTTCCTCAATCATGATCCAAGATGTGAATTTGGACTCTCCACTGGAGAATTCTATTATACGATTATTTTTGTCTGCAAATATGTTCTGCAATTTCAATTTTTCATGCATGGATTTTTGTTTCAAAAATGGAGTTCTAGATCTAATTTATATTGACTGTTTCAAAGGGAAATCAATGAAATCTTGATGTTATTTTGCTGTTGCTGTAGCAAATTAGTTAATTAGAAATAGAATTAAAGAATAATAATGGAAAAGTTGAGAAGAATTATACCCTTGATATAAGAAATGCAGTGATCTTATCATATTGTGAAAAACTTAACAGACCACTAAAGAAACTATACAAAAAACACAATCAGAGTGTCATCTACAAAGTTGGTAATAAATTGAAAAACCTCTTCACATCCACCAAAGACAAAATTGAAATTGATGAATTAGCTAATATTATACATAAAATTCTTCGTAATGATTGCAACAAACGCTACAGTGATCAAACTAAAAGATATTTCAGTGAAAGGAAGGAAGAACATGAAAGAAACACGAAAAATCCTAAAAATCACCATTCAGCTCTTGCTGATCGTGTTGAAGATGTTGGACATGACTTTAATTTTGAAAAATCGAATAAATTGAATTTTCGTGAGAATGAGTACAACAGGGATATTCTAGGGATGTTTTACATTGAAAAATTGAAAAACTTAACAGTCAATTACATTAAAGGGTACATTGATGAAGGTACAGTTCGGTATTGAATCTAGGCGAAATTCGTCCAGTTGTTTCGCAGATATTTGCAAAAAATTATTCTTTCTTAAAGGCGTACTTCTCAAAAACTACTGGACTAATTTACACCAACTTGTACTCAAAGAATTCTTAAAATTTTCAAATCTTATTGGTCAAGTATTTCATTTGTTCATAAAAAAAAAGAATAAAAATTTTTAGAAAAAATCCAAAATTTAAATTTTTCTCAATGTTTTCCTGAAAACACATATAGTTTTTATTCCATGGTAATAAAATATATACTTTCCGCATAAAATTGAACCATTTCCATCCGGATATGACGATTAGTATCTTAAAAAGTTAAATTATCAAATTTCGAAATTCATTAATTCATTATCTTGGATCGATTATTGGAAGGTCAATGGAATAATAACAATACTTTTCTGTATATGAAGGCTACGGAGGAGAATCAAATCAATAAAAGTCGCAATTCTCGAACTAGAATCCAAAAATTCCTTTCGAAAGCATACTGCCAATTGCATTGGCAGAATATTGAATCTCAGAATTCAAATTCTTACTTTCATCTGAAAACTCTGAAAAAGTAACAAATGTACTCTGCTCACTTCAAAAAATTCTGAAAAGCCGCTTTTTTCAATATTGGGATTGGCATTGACGATCACTGGATTGGAAATAATGAACTAAACAGTTATGGTGTCCCAAAGGAAAGTCCTGTTCATCATCATTCAAATGCACATACTCGTAGCTTCTTGAGGCTACTCTCCTCAGCTAAAAGGGTCAGTGAACTCTATACAAAGAGCGATTCCCATCGCAGCACGCCCGGTTGTCACGTTCAAAAGTCTTGGATCCACAGGAAACCGGACGTTCCTGTATATTTTAAGCTACCACACATCATAGTAAACGATGGACATCATACTCGCATTGAGGTTTCACATTCCATGTAACCTTATGTAAAATCTCTTTTGTATATACCCATGTTCATATGTTAAAACGTTGGGAATAGTGGGAAGGAACGATGCTTTTTACGGTATTTCGCGTGGCGTTAATTGACTCATAACGGGGAAGCTGAATGTACTTCAAGGACCCAGAGCGTGTCCAAATTACAGGAGTCAGCTAAACTGCACTGTAACCAATTTATTCTAATAGTATACAACGAATGAGCCGCGTCCCGCGGGTTTCTTGAATCCGCATAGGAGACTAATATTGAGTCCTTTCAGATTTTTACGAAAAATGCCGTGATACGAGAAAAATTGGAAAAAGTACTTACAAGTAGGTGAACTGTGTCCAGATGGTATTTGGGCAGCTGTCGCCGTTCCCTCCGGTTTCCCCATCGACAGGATCTGAAGATAGAAACATGGTGTTATATTCTCTCTCTTTTATTTACTTTTATTAATAAATTGCTTTCCTACGCTAGCTTCCCTCGTTAGATTTTTGAAATTTGAAGTTTCAAAATGAATTTCTATTTCTAAACATCATGAATCTAAATCCATTCTCATATTCTCAATTGTCCAATAGTTTTGAGAACATTTTAGATTCTTCATTAACTTCATTTGAAATAATTCCATCTTTCCATTATTAAGTTGATAACAACATAAAATTGAATGGTTATTTTAAATAAGAAGTTATTTACTTTTTCTCATGAAAAAATGATTCAAAAAATTGAGCTCATAATGTCCACCAGAATTCGCTTTTGTCGATTCGAGTTCGACTTTTTTCATTTCGAGTTCGATTATCTTCAATTCGAAATGAAATCCGCCATGTTCAATTGTCAAATGCCCTGCGCTTTTTATAATAGGAATAGAAATAATAGGATAGGAAAATAGAAGATATATCTCTCTCTCTCACACACACACACGCACCCATTCTTCTTTCATTCCATATCTTTCTGATTGCGTCATGTTTTACAGCGCGTTCCTGACTCGCGTATTGCGTATCACTTAACATTTATACGTGACTTGGCTCGCTGTCACCGATGATGAGATAGACTTTTTCTCTCCGCATTCCTTATATGGGTTAAGAGGACTTGGTTGGACCGCAAAAATGATTTGATGATTTCACTTTATTCGTTCAAGGTAATCCGTAATGTTTTCACATTCAATTGTCCGTTTAATATGAACTTAATGATTTCCTCTACGTTAGGTATTCAAAAGTTATATCGAATGATAAAAACGCAAAGAAAAATTAGATTTGATAACACTTAGAAATATTCCTGGAAGTCTAAAAATTATACGAAAGCTTGATACTTAGCCCTGAACGGGTTATCACATGTATATAATGTAGGAAAAATCATGTATTTAAAATCTACACTGAGGAAAAAATAATGGTAAAAACAATCAAATATTAATTTCACTGATCCTTATCAAATATTTTGTTGAATTAATTGAAAACAGTCGTTGAATTTACTGAATTCAGTCAATTCAACTAGTTAATCTGTTTGAATTAACTAAATTCAATGAATTCAACAATTTCTTGAATTATTTCAGAAAAATATTTGCTAAGGACCATTTGCCGCAAAATATTTGATTGTTTTTACCCCTATTTTTTTTCTCAGTGTATCAATTATTTTATTTAAATTATAATTGGGTCTAAGGCCGAGTTAGCTGACTTTGACTCTTTGGCTTTAGCTGAATTTCTCTAATCTAAACCGGATTGAGTTAACTTAAACCAGCAGTTTAAGTTAACTTCCCCCTCCAGAATCTGCGGGACTAGCGCCGCGCTAGGGTTCCTATTGATAACTATAACGCTGCCTTATGAATCAAACTCGAATTGACCTCAATTTTTCAAACTTGTGATCATCAAATTCAACTATTTGTCGTGAGTTTTCATGCTATTTTAGAGCCTCCACAGACATGAATTTGATGATGTTCGAAATTGTAGGAAATATCAATATTTATCTTTCAAAATCGTGAAAAATGATGATAATATTATTCTAATTCATTTTCTCATATAAAAAAATATGATTTAACCACGATAGTCATCTTTGATAATGGGGGTTAGGGCAAATAACACGCCATTAGGGGAAGTACTATGGAGAGGGAAGTTAACTTAAACCAAAGCTGCTGGTTCGAGTTAAGGAGTTTGGGGAGATATCTCCAAAATATGGAATCATTCTGAAAATCATACAGGACGTTCCTAATGTCATCATTATTATATAGTATTTTTTTCAAAATTTTCATGTATTTTGTTTCAGACTAATTAATAATCAAAATTGCATTTTATACATGGGCTTTTATGCATCAAACCTGGTTTAGCATCGATCTGCGCTATCAACTCAGGTGGTAACAAAGGTCTCAGGCTATGATAGATTTTATGCATAAGAGCCCATGTATGAAATGCAATTTTGACTGTTAATTGGTCTGAAACAAAATACATGAAAATTTTGAAAAAAAATACTACCTACCAATGATGACATTAGAAACGCCCTGCATGATTCTCAAAATGATTCCATATTTTGGAGATAACTCCCCAAACTCCTTAACTCAATCCGGTTTAGCTTGGAGAAATTCAGCCTTTGACTCTGAAGTTAAAGTTAAAGTTAGGTACCCCCTCCACAATCAAATATGGCCGCCTGTTTGCCGCTAGCTGGGCGTAGTGCAATCACACACAACACACACAATGGTTTCAGTGGAGGAGAAATGGCTCTCCCCTACATTTGCGTCAGTAGAGGGGATAGCTAACTTTAACTTCAACTTCAGAGTAAAGTTAGCTAACTCGAATTCAGCGATTTTCGAACTCGGCCTAATAGTCGTGTTCTTTACACTCATCATTTGTGATGAGCGATGAGAACGCATGCGCATTGAGCGTTAGTTGCGTGTTTCCAAATTCAAACATGGAACCTTAAATGATAGCTAAGTCATGAAAAACAAGTGATGAGTGCAAAAAACACGACTAATGTGAAATAAGTCCCATTATGGTTGTTAACTCACCAATATCAAAGCGAAGGCGATCACACCATTCCAGTCCATAGTTACTGGAAAATATAGAGAGAAAGTATTCGTTAATGAATTGGCTCATAAACTTATTTTTATTTAATAAATATAGCCATCGTTTCACTTCCATTCAAACTCCGTACTTCTTTCGAATGAATCACTCTTGCAGATATTTGTTTGTTTTCCCTATCAATTTTGAATTCTGACAATTCCGTATTTTTTTGCGTTTATATCATTTTTGCCTGTATTTTAAAGAAAAGAAGGTTCCCTCATCAACGAGGGCTAATTCAACTTTAAATTCAACGAATTATTCGGCCCAGTTCTTCAAATATTAGAAACATAATCGAATTCGGAATATTATATAGAAATTTCATATGAAAATATTAACAGAACATCGAGAAAAATTCCATTATTCTATCTTAAATAATATTATGATTGAATGAATAGCAGCTATGGATTGAAGAAATTCCAAAATACCTTGAAAATTTTAGAGCTGAAAAAAAGTACAAGATTTCCCCCATGAAAAAAAAAAATCATGCAAGTGTGTAGAGAATCGAGTGAAAGTTGAGACATGCATATACACATACATACGAAAGTAGAATTTCGCGTTCACTTTTGACGCAGAAATCTCCAATTCAAATGGATACAAAGAGTAAACACACAGATGCAAACAGAAGATACACGATTGTATCTGTGAGTCTTTCTAATCACAGCGATGTTTTTATATTTTTTTTCTCCATCCTTGCCTCTACTCATCCATTTGATAAGGGAGGAAATGGTTAAAAAAATTAATTACTGGCATTTATAATGGAAACTGTCCAGTTATTAATAAGTAGAGTGGAATTATCGTAATGAGACAGTAAGCGTGCAGACAATTTGAAAGTTCCTATGTTTGTATTTTCGTAGTTTACTACGTATGAGTATTTGTTTCAACGTGCGTTTAGTCATAATGATTCCAAATTTCGGGCACATCAAGGGTAGATATATTAAGAGCTCATTCTGCACTCTAAAAAAAATATACTCATGGCAAGTAAAAATAGTACTTGCAGCCAGTACATTGGAAAATCTTGTATTGAGTAAATGTTTTTACTCGTTACGAGTATAAAATAGGCTCCTCATAAGTATATCAGCTTGATCCCGAATATACTCATGGGAAGTATAAAGTATACTCAGTGCTAGTATACTTTATACTTGTGACAAGTACCTAACTAATTCTTGAGCTGGCATCATCTTGATACTTGCTACAAGCTCAGAGAGGACTGGTGGTAAGTATATTCGATCATCATCAAATATACTTGGGAGTAGTACTAAATATACTGGAGAGTAGTACTAAATGTACTAGAGAGTAGTACTAAAGATACTTGACTCAAGTATAAGTAGTACTCATATCGAGTTTTTTTTTAAATTTATTCTAAGTATCGAATGTACTTTACTGCAAGTCCGAAAAATACTCCCAGCGAGAATTTTTCATATTTTAATATTTGCCGCTTTCAAGTGCAAGGACTTAGAGGTGAAAGGGCGTAAGTTCCATTTCTTCTGTCTTTTCTTGAAATAACAAAGGCATATCTCCAGCATTTTGCATTGATATGGAATCAAGAAGGTGTTTTTCCAGTTTTTCGGGATTATCTTGGTGAATAAACGAGATAGAGCGAAATAGATATCAATATTGAATCAGGAGAGAGTTTTTTCAGGTTTTCATTAAAATCTCGGTGAATAAGTGAGATAGAATGAAATGGACGATGATATGGGATCACCGGGGAGTTTTTTCCGTTTTTCGCTATCATCTCGGTAAATTAGCGAGATAGAGCGAAATGGACGTCAATTTGGGATCAGGAGGGAGTTTCTTCAGCTTATCACGATTATCTCGGTGAATAAGCGAGATAGAGCAAAATAGATATCAATATTGAATCAAGAGAGAGTTTTTTCGGTTGTTCACTAAAATCTCGGTGACTAAGTGAGATAGACCAAAATGGACATCATTATGGGATCACCGGAGATTTCTTCGAGTTTTCCGTGATTATCTTGGCGAATAAGCGAGATACAGCGTATGTTAATTTGGGATCGAGAGGCAGTTGATTAGATTTTTTGCGACTATAGCGGCAAATAAGTGAAATAGAGCGAAATGGACTTTAATTCGGGATCAAGAGAATATTATTTCATCTGAAAACTTCCTCATAATTCCATATGTGTACTTCGCTCTATCTCGTTTATTCACCGATCTAGTCGCGAAAAACTGAAAAAACTCCCACCTGATACTAAATTAACGTCCATTTCACCTTCTCCCGCTTAATTACAAAGTTGATTGCGAAAGTTGAGGAGACTACCTCCTGATCCCCTATTAACGTCCATTTCACTCCATCTCGCTTATCCACCGAAATAATCACGAAAAACTGGAAAAACTCCCTCCTGCTCCCATATTAATCTCCATTCCGCTCTATCTCCCTTATTCGCAAAGAAAATCGGGAAAAACTGGAAAAACTTTCTCTTTCTCCAGAATTAACGTCGATTTCGCTCTATCTCACTTATTCACCGAGTGATAGCCAAAAACTGAAAAAACTCCCCGGTGATCCCATATTAATGTCCATTTCGCTCTATCTCACTTATTCACCGAGATGTTAGCAAAAAATTGAAAAAACTCTCTCCTGATTCAATATTGATTTATTTCGTTCTATCTCGCTTATTCACCGAGATAATCACGAAGGGCTGGAAAAACTCCCTCCTGCTCCCATATTAACATCCATTCCGCTCTATCTCGTTCATTCACCGAGATAATCAGTAGCGAAGGAATGGGTAGCGAAGGAATGACGTGAGGAATGAGGGTGTATAGGTCCTTGTATAGGTCCAAAAGAAACTTATTTTGACGTGAGAAGCTACAGGATGGGTAGCGAAGGAATGACGTGAGGAATGAGGGTGTATAGGTCCTTGTATAGGTCCAAAAGAAACTTATTTTGACGTGAGAAGCTACAGGATGGGTAGCGAAGGAATGACGTGAGGAATGAGGGTGTATAGGTCCTTGTATAGGTCCAAAAGAAACTTATTTTGACGTGAGAAGCTACAGGATGGGTAGCGAAGGAATGACGTGAGGAATGAGGGTGTATAGGTCCTTGTATAGGTCCAAAAGAAACTTATTTTGACGTGAGAAGCTACAGGATGGGTAGCGAAGGAATGACGTGAGGAATGAGGGTGTATAGGTCCTTGTATAGGTCCAAAAGAAACTTATTTTGACGTGAGAAGCTACAGGATGGGTAGCGAAGGAATGACGTGAGGAATGAGGGTGTATAGGTCCTTGTATAGGTCCAAAAGAAACTTATTTTGACGTGAGAAGCTACAGGATGGGTAGCGAAGGAATGACGTGAGGAATGAGGGTGTATAGGTCCTTGTATAGGTCCAAAAGAAACTTATTTTGACGTGAGAAGCTACAGGATGGGTAGCGAAGGAATGACGTGAGGAATGAGGGTGTATAGGTCCTTGTATAGGTCCAAAAGAAACTTTTTTTTTTTTTTTTTTTTTTTTCTAATTATATTATTATTTCGCTCTATCTCATTTATTCACCAACATAATCACGAAAAACTGTCAAAACTCCTTCTTGATCCCATATCAACGTCTATTTCGCTTATTTACCGTGTGCGAGGCAGTACTTGTCACAAGTATAAAGAAGTACTTGTGATAAGTACAAAAAGTACTTGAGATAAGTACAAAAAAGTACTTGTGGCAAGTACAAAAAAGTACTCGTGACAAGTACCAGACAATACTTGTTACAAGTATAAGAAAGTACTCGTGACAAGTACAAGGCAATACTCGTCACAAGTATTTTTTATACTCGTCGCAAGTATTTTTGGTACTTGTCACAAGTATTTTTTATACTTGTCACAAGTATTTTTTATACTTGTCACAAGTATTTTTTATACTTCATGTGTGGCCGTTGTACTCATGGTGAGTACCACATTACACTCATCGCTAGTATTTTTTTATACTTCTCACAAGTGTACTGTACTCAAGTACCAGCTTGTACTTGTCACTAGTATATTTTTTTTAGAGTGTGAAAGGGCACATTTTTTAATTTATTTTTTCCTATTTTTCAATTGACCCCCTCCTCCCCCATGCGTAATGTGCTTTTTTCATTGTTTGAAGTGCCAATGGAAAATCATAGAGACTATACAAATTTTTTTTTGAATTTTTCTGTTTTCTTAAATTCATTATTTTTGAAAGAAGATTCAACGAGGCATTCCTCATTCAGAGTTTTTCTGGTACATTTGTACATTATTTAAGACAGCATTTTGATGAACTGTATGAGTATTTCTACAGTACGTCAAAAGTCGAATACATCTTTAGAAAATCGAGAGAAATTGTAGATGAAAATAAGAATATATTGAATTTTACTGCAAAACTTGGAAGAACTTCAAGATTTAGCACTGTGACAAATTGTCGAAAAGAATCATTTTTACATAAATACAAGAATAATTCATTTCCAACAAAATAGCCATAGCCTGAAGAAACGATCAAATATCAAATTTTAGTATTTTCTTGTACTTCCAACAAAAAATTCACTACGTTGGACCGATATTCAGGATAACACTTCGTATAAATCTATGAACTTCCAATTGCCTAGATTATAAAAAAATAAAAGTTAAAGTTTAGTTATCATACATTAGATTATACGGACACTCTGACATTTTACTCGATTATCGACTCACTTTGTTGGTAAGGTGGGAATTTTACTAAGCCTTTGGAATCGCTAGATAATCTCATGTATGAAACTGACCACTTGCATTTTTTATGATTTTTCGATTCATGAGTGAGCGAGATTTGTAGTTTTTAATATCGATGGTGCAATAACAGGAAGACGTATCAGCTGTCTATAAGCATATGAGAAACGTTCTTCTATTCTTCACCCATCGAGAGAAATTTTATATAAGGTGAATTTACACAGAGAAAAACGTTTTCTTAATTTAAGAATGTGCAGTCACTTAATTTAAATGACTTGCCATTCTTAAATTAAGTGACTTTTCTCACTTAAATCAAGTAACTATTTCTTTCTTATGTTAAGAAAGTAAAAGTCACTTAAATTAAGTGACTTTTCTCACTTCAATCAAGTGACTTTTCTCACTTAAATCAAGTAACTATTTCTTTCTTATGTTAAGAAAGTAAAAGTCACTTAAATTAAGTGACTTTTCTCACTTAAATCAAGTAACTATTTCTTTCTTAATTTAAGAAAGTAAAAGTCACTTAAGTTAAGTGACTGCACATTCTTAAAGTAAGAAAACATTTTTCTCTGCGTAATACTTGCACAATTATTTCAAATCTAGAAGTGTCTGCACAGTAACGGTCCACTTTCATGGCCTAGCGTCATACATTGAATTTCGTTAGAAAAATATAGCACATTCATCAATGAACAATTAATTAACTAGCTTCGTCACAATTGCTCATTCAGAATTAGTAGTGAGTAATAATTCACCAATAACTGTATTATTCGTTGAAGAAAAAACACATGAAATCAAGAACAAATGAGAATTGTATTTTGCGCTACTCTCAATGCGACAATAATTGCGGAATAATTGTCTTCCTCATCGTTCGTGTTAATTTTACGTGATCTATCAATATTGAAATGGAACGACTAGTAGATATACACGTGGAATGTAACTACTTTTTAAACAAATGTAGCAAACACGTCTATCATATGCGCTCTTTCCTCTCTTGATATCGCCAACCGTCCTCATTCTCCTCTGATCACCTCACACCATACATGCACATCGCGCCAATGGCATGGATATTTACGTGATGCAACGACAAGAACAAGCCCAAGGCTCACGGTGACTCTGCCCGCCATATTCA
Source organism: Aleiodes alternator (assembly GCA_963921955.1). Lineage (NCBI taxonomy): Eukaryota > Metazoa > Arthropoda > Insecta > Hymenoptera > Braconidae > Aleiodes > Aleiodes alternator. Next base: position 12,385,687 of record OY998103.1, read on the forward strand.
TACTCTTTTTTACCCCTCCATCGGCCTCCTGTGAATCTCCAACTGGATCTTCTTTGCCTTGAAACATCTAGACATCTTTCAAACTCCTTTTCTTAACATTGTCTATAACTTCATCTTTATATTTCATGATTATGATTCATTTACAATTCTAATTTTTAGAGAATGATCGAATTGTTCAAGTATGTATTATTTTCATCGAGTTCTTTTATTCCTATATGATTATATTCCCTATGAGAGGATTAAATACCAATTTCCATCGACTTTATGTTGAATAGAAAAAAATATCTATAAATGTGATTGAAACTGGGGCATTTTCTACTTTTTCTTTCTAATTGCTCCCTTTTGCTGCCAAATGGAACCATTATTCCTTGTTACATTACACTCAGAGAAAAAAATTTATTTTATTGAGAAATGAAAAGATTGGAAATTTTCAATATCACGTGAACTTCAAATTGAATATAAATATCATTACACTGAGGAAAAGATGCTTACTCCCAACAATTGAATTTTTTGAAACTGAGAAGAGTCAATAATTATTAATTTTTAGAAATTAGTAGATTGGAATTAATTCATTTTTATTAGTTATTTAGAACGAATTCGAGATTTTTCAAATTGATCATTTTATTGCTTGTTCCAACAATAAATACACTCTTTTCAGAGAAAATTTTTTACCTCAATCAATTAATTGATCAAAAAATTCGTTTTTTTCTCTTGAATTCAAAGACAACACAGAGAAAAATGTTTTTTTAATTTAAGAATGTGCAGTCACTTAATTTGAGAATGTGCAGGTCACTTGAATTAAGAAAGAAAAGTCACTTGATTTAAGTGAGTTTTACTTTCTTAAATTAAGAAACGAAAAGTCACTTAATTTAAGTGAGAAAAGTCACTTAATTTAAGTGACTTTTACTTTCTTAAATTAAGAAAAAAAAAGTTACTTGATTTAAGTGAGAATAGCCACTTGATTCAAGTGATAAAAGTCATTTAATTTAAGTGAGCTTTACTTTCTTAAATTAAGAAAGACAAAGTCACTTAATTTAAGTGACTGCACATTCTTAAATTAAGAAAACATTTTTTTCTGTGAAAATTTCTCAATAAAATCATTTTTTTCTCTCAGTGTAGAGGCGATCATACAACTGAATGGAGGCATCGCATCATTCACGGAATTCTACGAACATCGCCAAATATGTTCAATTCAAGGCCTCGCGACGTTCTCTCGAGATACTCGATTATCTTCATCACTTATATCTGTGAATAGCTGCTCGTCTTCATCTTCCTTGCGATTTGGAATAAAATGAAAATCATCAAACTACAATTCGTCTCTCATTCAATTTGATTATCCTCGCACTTCCATTTAGCTGTTACACAGAGAAAAATGTTTTCTTAATTTAAGAATGTGCAGTCACTTAATTTAAGAATGTGCAGGTCACTTAAATTAAGAAAGAAAAAGTCACTTAATTTAAGTGAGAAAGGTCACTTAAATTAAGTGACTTTTACTTTCTTAAATTAAGAAAGGAAAAGTTACTTGATTTAAGTGAGAAAAGCCACTTAATTTAAGTGAGTTTTACTCTCTTAAATTAAGAAAGACAAAGTCACTTGATTTAAGTGAGAAAAGTCACTTAAATTAAGTGCCTTTTACTTTCTTAAATTAAGAAAGAAAAAATTACTTGATTTAAGTGAGAAAAGCCACTTAATTTAAGTGATTTTTACTTTCTTAAATTAAGAAAGACAAAGTCCCTTGATTTAAGTGAGAAAAGTCACTTAATTTAAGTGACTGCACATTCTTAAATTAAGAAAACATTTTTTTCTGTGTATATAAATGAAGTAAATTTTGATGGAAATCAATTAAAAGTGATGACCTTTTTTTTCATTCATTGAAACCCACATTTTTTCACCATAAAAATGAAAAGATTAATAATACTTATGATAAATTATGTTAAAGAAATACTTTTTTTCGAATAGACAAATGAAACAGGAAGCATAAATTACCTCTTAACGTACATGGCTTTCCCATGGTCATCTTGTACAGGATTCTCTTGTCCTCAGGTACCCAAAGCGAAGAATTTATGCAATGCGAAGTTCTCTTTCTTCTTTCTCAATCGAAAAAAGAAAAAATTGATTAAATTCAGCAAAATCCCGATAATTTCCACAAACACAAAATCAGGAATCTTAGCAATGCATAAACTTTATTTGCGTGAACTTTTCTCCAAAGCAAATCGTGGTGAACCAAAATGGCCGGGATCAGATTCAATGCAATGAATGATGAATATTTTCTACTCACTTTGATTTTTTTTTTATTGGAATAAACGATCCCAATGCTAGTTCACATCAATTCACATGCTGTTTCACCATATGTCTTTTTTTCTCCTCTATTTTTACATATCCACAGAGTAAAAATTATATAAATATTAGAGGAAAATAATTCAGGTACGATTACCGAATTTTCAATCTCTTTGCAGCAAACTAAACTTTGAATTTTCCTTTATTTGGAGAACTAGTAGACTGACATCATTGGTAAACATTGTGTAATACCTGAATAATTGAATGGAATTATTTTTTTTTATTTTTTTGACTTGCTAATTATTGCAAGCGAGACTAATCCAAAAATTTCTAAACATGGAATGATATTTTCTTTACTTTAAGCTTCTTTTCATGCTAGAATTATACGAAATATCAATTAACATCTTTCACTAAAACACCTGATTGATAGCACCTGCCGCTTTTGGTGGTCGTTAGCGCCCGTAACGGAGGACGCGAGACTCAGTACTGGATGAAACCGCAGCCTGAGTACAAACCGGTCTTGAGATGGAGTGGGGATTTCCGCAGGCTACTCAGGGCCTTACTCGGGGGTCTCTCTTTTTTTTTCTTTCTAATTTCAAGGGGACTTAGCTGTGCTGAAGCGGGGAATACTCAACAGCAGAGAATCACGTCATCGCATAAATATAGAAAATTCAGTTATTTCAAGGGAATTTTGTTCGTTCGAATATAATTTTCTACATATTCGAAGAAACCTGAATTCACCGATGCTCAACGAAAAATCGATCATCTCCAACAAATTCCAGTGTTAAAGCCAACAAAAGGGAGTTTATATAGAGGAAGGTGGGGCAAAATGGACATCAGGGGTAAAATGGACACATCTAAATTTTTAGGCAAATATTATGAAAAACTCTTGAAATTAATAGAATTATTGTTGGTAGATTGTTTTTGATGATTTCATTGGAAAACTGAGGAAATTTTAGGCGGGAAACAAGCGCTGGAATTAATTTTTTTGAATTTTTGGAAATTTTTTCGTTTTTGATCATTTCAGAGGGGTAAAAACCTTTCGTTTCTTGAAAATTTTCAGTTTTTTGAGAATATCTTCGGTTCTATTTGTCGTATTGTAGAAATTCCAACAGGAGCTGGAAGGTGAGATCATTTGCCATCGATTCATGGGATTTTAGATTAAAAAATATCGATTTTTAAGGTATTTATGGGAATTTTTTGTGAAACAGTTTTGTAAAACACTTTTTGGCCTATAACTATCCCAAAAATTGATATTTTTGAATTCGAAACTACATAAATCGATGGGGAATGAGCTCACCTTTCATTTGAGACCAATCCCGGATTGCTACGACCAATAGAACCAGAGATATTTGCTGAAAAAACTGAAAATTTCAAAAAAGAAAAGGCTTTTACCCCTCAAAAATGCCGAAAAATATAGAACTCTCCAAAAAAACGAAAAAAATACATCTGACACTCGTTTTCCGGCTAAAATTTCTTCAGCTTTTCAATAGAATCATCGGAAAAAATCCATCTCTGACCGTTTCATTAGTGTCCATTTTGCCCCACTCTCCCCTATACATCCCTAATTTATTAAGGTAATCCTAGTGGCAGATTCAAATGATCGATTTTTATTTTTTTTTTCCTTTTAGTTATTTCAATTACTATAACTATTTCGATTTTTCAACATTTTACCGATACTAGAACGATGTCCAAGATGATAAATTGTTATTAGATAATATTATGAATATTCAATATTGTTCCGCATTTGACTCACGCTATCCCAGTATCTAGAACTGGGATTGGAGGATCCTCGGATTTCAAATACCAATATTCCCGCCATTGATTTTTTCATGTAATTAATTGCATTAATCGTCGTTATATGTCCGGTAACATGCATTTTTCATGATTTCAAAAATAAATAGACATTTTGATGAACAAAAAACATATAAGGTTGTATAAGGAAAAAATAGGCCTGTGATCATGAATTTTCGCAGTGAAACTGAAACTGAACCTCGCTTATGGAGTTTCAATGTTAATTCAATTATTTTCAAAAATTAATTTCGGCCTTATTTGTTCGGTAACATGGGGTAAACTGAATTTTTTAAAAATCTCTTCATGCTATTCTATCGAAAGTGACCAAAATCGAAAAGGGAGAATGGATTGCCCGAACCACTAAGATTACCTTAAATATTGAATAAATGATATACATAGATTTATTTTTTTCTATTCACACCAGATAAGTTAATGAAACATTATCATCATGTTATTGAAATAATTTCCCGCAAAATATTCTGTGAAAGATCTCGAAATATATTTAAATATCGTTGGAGAGTGCGCAGATGTAGGATTATGCAAATGTGGATCAACTGGAATCGAATATTAATTAAATTTTCGTATCGAATGTTCGATATTTTCGAATATTCGCTTTCGTTTCGAATATTTGTTTCTTCAAATATTTGGATATTTGTTCTTTTTTTCTTTCAAATGGAAGCTTTGATTTCATTATTCCTTACGAAGTCCAAATATTCATCTTAGATTAGTGTGGTTCGAAAAGTCACCCTCATCACAATATAGGGGAAGCTGGGGCAATACGGACATAAGGGGTAAAATGGACACATTTGAGTTTTTATGCATATGTTATGAAAAAATCTTTAAATGAATGAAAATATTGGAGATGGATTTTTTTTAATGATTCCATCGAAAAGCTGAGGAAATTTTAGTCGAGAAACATGTGGCAGAATTAATTTTTTTCAATTTTTTGAGAATTTGATTGTTTCTGGCATTTTTGAGGAGGAAAAGTCTTTCGATTTTTGAGGAAATTCAGTTTTTTGGAAATATCTCTGGTTCTATTGGTCGTAGCGACTTGAGACCGATTTTATATGAAAGGTGAGATCATTTCCCATTGATTTATGGGGTTTTGGATTCAAAAATATCGATTTTTTACATAGTTATAGGGCAAAAACTGATGATCATGAATTTTTCACAAAAATTCCCATAACTATCTGAAAAATCGATATTTTTCAATTCAAAACCCCATAAATCGATGGGAAATGATCTCACCTTTCATTTGAGATCGATCTCATGACGCTATGACCAACAGAACCAGAGATATTCCAAAAAAACTGATTTTTTTTCGAAAATCAAAAGGTTTTTACCCTCAAAAATGCCCAGAAAAATAAAATTCTCAAAAAATTGAAAAAAATCAATTCTGGCATTTGTTATCTGCCCAAAATTTTCTCAGCTTTTCAATAGAATCATCAGAAAAAATCTATCTCCAAATCAATAATTCCCAACATAAATCATAGAGTTGACATTTTTTACAGAAAAATTGCATCTTGAAGCAGAGGAATTTTTTTAATCTTTTATTTTGATAACTGTACAATGAATATTCAGAACTATAATTGAGTCTACGATGAACTGTTCTGAAAAAGTTTGAGATTATTTTTCAATTTTTTTCGTTCATCTGCTTCCTTTTATTTTATAAATAGTTATCACCAGTATAATTATGGACCACTGTAAAGTTCTCTCTGATCTTTCTCCTTTTGTGACATTCTACGAGTATAAACAGCAGTAGTATAAGGCAAATAATAATGTGCTTGATAATCTTTACGCTCAGCCATTAATGATTTGACCTTTTGCTCAAGTTCACGACATTTCATAACTTCTTGCTCGTTCCAGATGAAGTGACAGTATTTTTCATACTCCATTTGATCAGTTGACAGGAGATAGCGCTGCATAAATCTCGTGATTGGGCTCTAAAAGTAATTGATGATTTATTATTAAACTCTAATCAACTCTAGAAGTTTATGAATTTGGAATATAAATTTCAAAAGAATGCGAATCTTCTGATAGAAAGAATCCCTGACAACTATGAAAACCAGAAATTATATTTGTTCGATATTATATATTTTCGCTAGTAAAATTCAATAGTCAATTGGCAATAGGGAAAAAATAGGTTTGTTCATAATAAAATCGGTTTCTCTGGAATATACTAAAATTCGATCAAGATACAGTGATCTCTGAAATTTTTCTTTCTGGAAACTCTATCGTTCTGCACTGAAAATAACAATTACAACTTCTTCTTTAAATACAGTTTTCAAAGGTCGAATGGGAAGGTGGGGCAAAATGGACATCAGGGGCAAAATGGACACATCTAAATTTTTAGGCATAAATTATTGTGGAAAACTCTTGAAATTAATAGAAATATTGGCGGTAGATTGTTTTCGATGATTTTATTGAAAAGCTGAGGAAATTTTGGACGGGAAACAAGTGCCGGAATTAAGTTTTTTGAATTTTTGACGATTTTGACTTTTTTGAGCATTTTAGAGGAGTAAAAGTCTTCCTTTTTTTGAAAATTTTCAGTTTTTTGAGAATATCTTCGGTTCTATTTGTCGTAGCGTAAAAATTCCGACGGGAGGTGAAAAGTGAGATGATTTGCCATCGATTCATAGGGTTTTCAATTGAAAAATATTGATTTTTGAGGTATTTATTGGTATTTCTGTGAAACAGTTATGTAAAACAGTTTTTGGCCTATAACTATCCCAAAAATTGATATTTTTTAATTCAAAACCCCATAAACCGATGGGAAATGAGCTCATCTTTCATTTGAGACTAACCCCGAATTGCTACGACCAATAGAACCAGAGATATTTGCAAAAAACTGAAAATTTTCGAAAGAGGGAAGGAATTACCCCCCAGAAATGCCGGAAAATATCGAATTTTCGAAAAAAATCGAAAAAAATACATCTGACACTTGCTTTCCGGCTAAAATTTTCTCAGCTTTCCAATAGAATCATCAGAAAAAATCCATCTCTAATCGTTTCATTACTGTGTCCATTTTGCCCCACTCTCCCCTATATTAATTTTCAGATAGATATTTTGTCAGGACTGTTACAATTTTTACAATTTCGATCTACACGAAAGCTCATCACAAAAATCCGTTTTTTCTCGATGGGTTTTGATATATTCATTGGAAACTGAATGGATATGGAAGTTGAATCAAACTATTCATGGTTACATGATGCAATAACCATTACGAATCAGCTATTACCAAAATATCCATGATCTAAATATTTACGGAATCTCCAAGAGATATGGAATATTTAATGACAAATAACTCAATCAATACTTGCATTTTTTTCGATAAACATAAAATTATGGGAAAAAGAAGAAGAAAAATCAAAGAAGAGCGGTAATCTGAGGGCTGTTAATTGAAACTTTGCTCAGAACCATAACATCTTTCTTTGAACAAGATCAAAGGGAAATTGTTTCTATAGAAACTATATCTGTGAAATCTCTGCAAAAATAAACTGGAAAATCAGATATTTGAATTTATTTCTTGTGAATATTGTAGCTCATGAATATTTTGTCATCAGTATTGAGTCTAGTCAGCACTACTAATATGAGCAATGTAATGACAGAATTTACCCTATGATATTCCCATTCTTTGGGATGGTATCCTTCAGGAATCGGCATAAGCGTTGCTGGACCAACAAAGATATTCGCTAAGGTGATTACAGTGAAAATCGGAATGGCAGCAACCATTACGTACAAGTGGACAAGATCCTTCGTTTTATCCCACATCCAACGAGATGGTTGAATTTGAAACGTTCGAGCGTGTCCAGACATTTTTCGAACATCAAATCTAATGACTGCATCTGAAATACATTCTTCATTAAATTTGTCATGACATTACGATGGAGAAATAGTGATTTTGTTCCAGAATATAACATTGCTCTAGAAAGCTCCCCCCCCCCCCCTCCCCCCGCTTGCCACATTTCTACATTCATCCATCAGCAAATACACGTATTTTAAGGGACGGGGGTAAAAAACCCTTTTTTTACGATTTTTTTTTAGGTATATGGATTGAGCAAATTTATTGAAATCTTCTGGACATTATTAAGCATAGATTCAAGGACATTGAGGCCCAGGTGCATAAAGCTCGATTAGCGCTAATCGTCAATTAGCTGACGGAGTCCATAGCCATTTTAAGCTGTTTTCGACCGTTCCTAAGCACGCCGACTTGAATTCTTCCTAATCATGCCAAGTTAATCGACTCAAATTAATCGCTTAAAATTAACTTCACATGTCACTTAACTAAGGCAGCATAGTTAAGTGACTACCGCTAATCGGCGATTAACTTTATGCACCTGGGCCTGAGTAATTTTTTGATGCGGAAATCTCCAGAAACAAGTCGGTGACGGAGCTTTTCCAAGAACGTCTTTTGAAATAGACGATTTGCGGTGATCACTGTATCTTAGCTGGAAATTATCAAAAATTCAATGGTGTTTTTAATTTCTAATAATTCCCAGCTGAGATACAGTGATCACCGCAAATCGTCTATGTCATTCGTGGAAAAGCTCCATCACCGGACAGTTTGTGGATATTTCCGCATCAAAAAATTACTCAATGTTGTTGAATCCATGCTTATTAATGTCCAAAAGGTTTCAATAAATTTGCTCAATCCATACGTCTAAAAAAAATTCGTAAAAAAGTGTTCAGAAAATTGATGGAAAGAATTTTTCAAATTATTTCTTCCAAATAAATATCCGCAATAGGTATGACTTGTTTGAATATGGCAAAAATATTTGCGTCACTACGACTATCTTATGTATTATTTCTTCATGTGCTAAAATCTTATATTCCTTTCAGACGGTTGAATCTTTAAAATCGAAGATACATTCACAGAATCTCCTCAATACTTTTTGTTTATCCACACCACCTACAGACAAGAGCATTTTATTGAAATGAAAATCCAAATATTACACATCTGCAGCCATACTATCTTTAGCTTATCTCTTGATTGAATTCAATAGAGACACATGAGAAGTGGAGGACATAGAGTTATGAGATATTCGACTTGAATTTTTGAACTTTTCGAGGTAAACCTGACAATTCTTTTTGTGAGTAAAAAAACACATCTGTACACAGCCTACATTGCGTAACAGAAAAACCATTCATTTTCTTGTGAGTACTCTAATTGATTGTTTGACAAAATTCATCGAGAAAATAATAGGGAATTGGAATATTATTACTTACTATTGTTGACCGATTTTTGTACTAATTGTGACTCTTTCCGGATCAAAATTTGGCCAGCTGAACGCAGCAAACCACTCCAAGCCGCCATTTTTCCACTGTGATGTCTTTAAACACAAGTTACATGGTTATAAATGGATGGTAACGACAAAGTTTTTTGAATACCTACTTTATCGATCTGCAGAAATATAATAACTATTTTCCAAGGTTACTATATACCCCTAGCAACCTTGGCGTTTCCAAGGTTACTATATACCCAGGTTGGGACAATGCATGTCCCCGTGTTAAATTCTGTCGCTGTGCTCAATCTAGGGGAGAAACGGGAGAGCCAATAGCGAACGGAGCACAGCGTAAGCTGTGTTTTCATGGACGCCTCACTTCTCTTGCAATGAGCGGTATGTATGAAATAATTCAAATTATAATTTCAATCATTTTTCCATTCTTTTATTCTAGAAAAAAATACATAAAAATTAATTGCCATGTTTGTGAATGTTTTTACTATATACACAGAGAAAAATGCTTTCTTAATTTAAGTGAGAAAACTCACTTGATTTAAGTGAGTTCTACTTTCTTAAATTAAGTGAGAAAAGTCACTTGATTTAAGTGAGTTTTACTTTCTTAAATTAAGTGAGAAAAAGTCACTTGATTTAAGTGAGAAAACTCACTTGATTTAAGTGAGTTTTCTCACTTGAATCAAGTGACTTTTTCTTTCTTAATTTAAGAAAGTAAAACTCACTTGAATTAAGTGACTCTTTTCACTCAAATCAAGTGACTTTTCTCACTTAATTTAAGAAAGTAAAACTCACTTAAATCAAGTGAGTTTTCTCACTTAAATTAAGAAAACATTTTTCTCTGTGTAATCAGGCCTTGAATTCATCAGGCTTCGGCTGTTGGGTTGTTTAATAAATAAATAAATAAATAATCATAAATTATTACAATATTACTGGGATTAATTCCCGAGAAAACAGAGGGTGCCCTATAAATTTTGCACTTCCCAGCTTATTTCTTTATGGAAACCAATGTGAAATGTATATTTTATCTTGAGGATCTGTAGAATAGGGCCCAAAGAAGGTCAATTGAAGGATTTCGGCTCTAAAAATTAAAAAGTTGAGAACTCAGATCGCTTGTTGTACTTGAATATTAGACTTATCACCGGAGAAACTGGGGGTGCCTCATATTTTTCGCAGTTCCCAGTCCATTTCTATATGGAAAATGTTTTCATTTTAATGAACTAATCCAATTTGTAACTGGGGCCCCCACTGTGTGGTTCAGATTCAGCCCTCAACTCTGTGCTTTCCGTAGTTACTGACCGTGCAGATTCCGAGGAAAAGCTTCAGTGTTGACCGCAAAACGCGAGCGCGTAAAATTTTGTTGAGAATTAATCAGAGCAGAGGTGAAACAAATATGGCGTATTTCAAAAGATGATATCTCATTTTGCCCAGCCTCCCCCCATTATCTAAAAAAAAAACTATATGCGAATGTTGAAAATTATCTCATCTATGCCAACTTTATTATCATATTTTTATGCTTTTAGCTGCTTTTCTTACGATTTTCATAAAATGAAACACCAAAACTAAAATATGCCCGTCTCATCCGATTCCACGTTAAGCGATCCTCGTGAATGAAGTCTTAGCTCTTTCTATAAATATGATTCTATCTATTGTATAGATATCTCAAGAACTATTGGTTTTTCAAGAATTTAGCGAGAGACCTTTGGATAGCTCATGAATGGCTCTCCAAAAAAGTTCTCTTGACATTTTTCTCTAATTACGATAAATACGGATGAAATTGACCAGAACGTTTGCTCAAGATTATTTGACGTTTCACTGCATCTGCCATCATGCTTCATTTATTTCATCTTCTCCTAAAATAAGCGATAAATACAAAACTGAACATGATACTAACGAGAGCAGACATGTGCCAATCTTTACATTTTTGTCTTTTAAGGAGTAATACCACTGTTAAACTCTAAAAAGAGATGTTTTTGGCTATTTTTCTTCTATAGATGAAGTGGCAATAAAATAATGATATTTTAGGGAGTGATTGAGCGTATATTTGAGTCTTCAGAGAAAAAATTCATCAAAAAATATCGAAAAATGACGACACAAGAACCATTCTTGCGAGACCCCTCGAATTTAAAACACTCTGCGGCAGGCCGTATAACTGGTGCGAATTTCAATTGAACAAAAAAAAATTAGCTCAGTCTAGATATACATGGCTACAGAAATACGTAGGGGATTCAAAAAATATTTTTTTTTGCGGAACCGGTGACCATTTGAATGCAAAAATTTAAATTTCGGCCAAAAAGTCGCCAAGTTTATCAATAAAAAATGGGCAAATCAATTTTTTGAAAATCCCCTACGTATTTCTGTTTGAAATATTGTTTTCAAGATGCTGTGGGAAATTCAAATGAAAATTATTGGAGTTATGCTGCGTGCCAATTTGAAAAATCATATTTCGAGAATAACATGATCGAAGTTTTGACTCAGGCCATGAATTTGAAGAAATGCCTCGAGAAAAATTCAAAATTTCACGTGAAAAAATGAGCTTCAGGTCATAACTTTTCTTGCCCGTATGCTGTGAAGCCCAAGATAAATTTTGAAGCAAGGAAAAAAATCGATTTTTTGAAAATTCTACAGTGGTGTTACCCCTTAATAGATAAATTGAAAAAAATAAGCACATGTAAAAAATTGAAAAATTCTTAGGTGCAAATTTTTAAAATACTTCTTTTAAAATGATTTATAGCTCCAAAAGAATGTACAAAATTGCCAGATGTCTGCTAATTTTATGACCATAACTAAACTGATTTTTAGATTAATTTTTTTCATTTTCGATCTGTTCCATATCATCACTCATTGAGGAATGCGAATATAGGATCCAAAGAATTTATTTAAATACTTTCGATTGAAGAAAAAAATATAAATAAAAGAAAAATGGAAATGAACATGGGATTGTTTCAAATTTTACAAAAAATTTGCGAAAACAGTAGAATTTCTCGAGAAAACTCTCAAGAAATGCATCAGAATTGTTTTTCCCTCTAATAGCAGTCAATTGATTTGTTTAATTTGTTCAATTAATTCATCTATAGCTTCAGATTGACGGCCAGATGATCAACCGATTAGAACCATTAAAAAGAAAAAACAGAAAAGCTTCAAATTGAACATTTCATACAGGGAGAGAAAATTTTAAATTTGTAACCTGAATGGTGCATTTCATTTGGGCGACACTTCGGCTCGGTTCCTAACAAATTCTGGCGCACCCGCATGACCATTGAGCACAGCGACTTGCCATTGTCCCAACCTGGGTATATAGTAACCTTGGGCGTTTCGAATGAGTGCGAACCATCTAGATTTCGTGTATACTTCATGATTGTATCCGTAGAATTTGCACCATTTTCAAAAGTATTTGCTTTATTTTGATAGAAAAAATATTGATATGAAAGACATTGAATAATGTTGACGGCGATTAATGTTCTTGAAAAGTTTCAATGCATGCTTTCTCATTTTTCCTATATCATGCTGAAAATGACCTAGAAAAAATATAAAAGGTACTTACGATAATTAAATAATGCTCAGGCAGGAATGCACAATTAGCCCAAGGATATCCCATGTTGGATGTAGACACCGTCAAGCTCTGCCGTAGACTGGTATTCAAGCTTGAGCTAAAGCCTTGCTGATCTTTGGAATGTTAATAATAATGAAAGTAGCACACATCTGACAATTTTTCGGATTTTTTTAAACAAATAAATTGAAATGAAGAAAATCTTTGAAAAATTAGCACTCGCAGTTTTTTCAATTTCCTAAATCTGCGTATTTATCATTTTTTGGATAACTGTTTATTTTTCAAGGGAAAAAACACTAAAAAATATTCGGTATCAGCGATTTTCAGTATCATGGAATACTAACATGTTTCGAAACAAGGATCATTTCATGAAAGTCCAGATTTGAGCAAGATATCATAATATTTGAATTTATTGTTTGAAGAATTGGAATTCATCATGGCTCAGTTGCAGAGCAGCAGACTAGAAATCTGAAGGTCCTGGGTTCGATCCACGCAACTTTCTCGATTTTTTTTTCTCGTTATTTCCCTCTATAAATGTAACTTAATAATCGTTTAACGTTTCTTGTAGTACAGAAGTACCAATTAAACTAAAATTAGATTTGAAAAAAGACGGTATAAATTGGGTAGGAAAAATTCACAAATACACCCAAAATAACAGTATTTTTGGGTATGATTTGGGTATATCTTCAGCATTATTCAGGAAAATCACTGAAAATATACCGAAATTCGGAGGATAATTTGGGGATTTTTTAGATCGGAACGAATTTGCTAGAGCACCCATTTTTTACATTTTCGCGTTTTTTACGTAATTTACCAGTTTTCCACCATGTAGAGTCAAAAAACCCCCATTTTCAGCTAGGGACCCAACCCTGGTAGAAAAGGATTTGAGCATTTGATAATCTATGTGTAGAAATATACTTAGAATCTATTGCTAACAGCCTTTATGGGGTTTCGTTGTCAAAGAAATTTAGGAGAAAAATCGACATACATATTCATCCAACGTCATGTAAATGCCTATCAGAGAATTTATTATTGAACAATTGCACTTGAAAAATAAGAAAAATCCACAATTATGTGCCTGATAAATTACATGAATCACAGTGGTTGAGAGAGGAATTGTATCTTATTGCTTACACACGTATTAAAAATTTTATGGCAGCTTCTAAGTTTAGTTATGGACATCTGCACATATCAGATTTTGAAATATTTTTGACTTTTTCATGAATTTATTCCACATTCATTTCTCATAAATATAATAGTAGTTCATACAACATAGAGGAGGAAAAACGTTCTTTCTGTTCCATTCTGTGGTTGATATTCAGAACTGAATATCTATTATAATAGATTCGTTAATAACTAGTGTTTCTTTCAGCTTCTTGATCTATTGAGTGCAAATTAGGTGAATAGACTTAGAAGGAACGTGGGGAATTCCCGTGAAGTTAAAGTAGATAAAATTCATGAGAAATAACAAATTATAAAAAACACCTAGATTCGTTGTCAGCACTTTCATAATAACAAAGCAGGCTCCAAAGAAACTTTAATGATTCCAAATAATTCATGGATGAACACTGCAACTTGAGTAGTTATTTCATTTTTCGATTTGCCTCTTCCATTAATATTGGTCACTTGTTTTTCGAATTGGAATTTACACAAAAAATCTTCGTAGATATCACAGGAAACCTTTCAATTTCTTTGCCTCTAATAGTGTTACTGCACATTTGAATTTTTAAACTTTGAATCGGTTAAATTGAATGAATTTCCCCGGGGACATGCTTCTGAAAGAAAAATTGTTGCCAGAGTGTAGACTATTGCATTTATTACGATATCTCTCCACAAAAGTTCTAATATGAACGGCAAGTTTGCCAGGATTTCGACTCATTTGAAGAAATCAGAGTCATTACAGTACTTTTTCAGTATATAGAAACTGAAAAATTTCACGGTACTTTTTACGGGAAATTTACACGATTTTCCATTGTCCCTTTGAGAACTATGTATGTATAAATGTGCAGTAAATTTCATACATAAATGAAACATTTATATGAATTTTGGTGAATGAGTCATGAAAAAAATTAGGATAGTTGAATGGATGAAAAGTAATCTCCTCATCCCTCAATAGTTTGAAGAATGCATTAAAACCGACTTAAAGCTTTTGTGACTGCTTTCTCTAATCCTCTCCTGCTTCATCAATGTGCCCATCATTTCTCTTGATTTCTGTACAAAAGAAAAGTAGAGTACAAGAATAATGTTTATATAATATACAATATATATATAATTCTTTAATTTAATTGCATGC
Source organism: Aleiodes alternator (assembly GCA_963921955.1). Taxonomy (NCBI): domain Eukaryota; kingdom Metazoa; phylum Arthropoda; class Insecta; order Hymenoptera; family Braconidae; genus Aleiodes; species Aleiodes alternator. The sequence continues at coordinate 12,400,835 of OY998103.1, forward strand.
TATTAATCATAAATTCCAAATTTCTTTTTCTTCTCTTTGTAATGAACATAAGAAAATATAATTGAATTTCTGTTCGTTTTCTGTTCATTATCTATCAACAAAATTACTCAATCAAACCGGCAAGAAGTTTATCAATTCACTATATTATTGAGCCATTCTTCACTATTTATTTACATTCATTCAAAACTCGTGTATCTTTGCAATAAAGAAAAATCTCCAACTTTGCCTTGGAAAAAATTAATTTTCTTAAAATCAATGAATTATTGATCGCTATAAAGAGGTTGATCATTTTTGAGTATGGATTTTCCTATTGCAAGTTATTTGAAGAACTTAGTGCTATGAAATTCAATATTTTCTGGTTCAGGAGAATGATAACAATGCAACTATACATATTCAGAAATTCTTTTTGTTTCAGATTCTGCTGTTATAGTAAAAATGGAGAGAATTCTTGATTCCAAGAATTCGGAAGGAAAAATAGATTTTTTCTTTTTTTTATTTCTATCATTGAGATGAATTTCCTTCTTTGTACACAGTCAACTGTTCTCACAAAATTCGTTGAATATGCAATTAAATGGAATATCGATATAGTTAATACAAACGAAAATTATCAGATTCCTCAAATAAATGAAAGCCTCTTTTGCGAATTTGATCAATTAATATAAAGGGAAGATAGCATTTTCTTCTCTTCATTAGAAAACTTCACGGTTATTAACAATTGAAAAAACTATAATTTCTATTTTTTATTTTCCACATGCCATCCCTGTCTGTCTGAATCCGATCACTTATGAGTTCCAAAAATATATAGGAGAGGCCAGGATAAAATGACCACCGTTTCCTAATAACATTTTTCTAATTTATTGAATGTTCGCTCAAATAAAAGATCGTGGTGGTCATTATACCCCAGCCTCCCCTAATAATAACATGCCAAACATCGACTATTTTGGAAAATTCAATAGAATTATATCAATTATGAAGTAAATTGAAAATAATATCGGCAAGAATTTCAGATAGAGATTGTTTTGATGATATGAAGAAAATATTAATAAAAAATGAACTCGAGAATAAAAAGTTTCCAGTAGTTGCTCTCAAAAAAATATTAGGCATCATTCTCCTCAACCACAAATTGAATTTCTACTGACATAAATTCACTGACCATGAGAACTTGAAGATAACATTATGTCAAATCATTAAGAATATTGGTTCAAGACTTCAATATCATAAATTCAACTATAATAACTTTTTCAAAATTATTTATGCTTATAAAACTTATAAATATATACTTATAAGCGTTTCCATCGCTTCTTAACACATTTGGCCTCATGATTACTGTTTTCAAATGATTTTTAAGAAGAAAGGAATACATTATGCACTCGAAAACAGCAATTTAGATACCCAAGGGAACCGAAAATGGCCGGATTTCCATCCCCTTGAATTTGATATTTCTTCTAAAAAAAAAATTAAAGGAATTTTCCATTCACTTCATTCCTGATGACAATGAAGAATCTTTCTTGCTCAATGTGGAAATCTTTTCAGTCTTTTTCTTCCCTTTTCGCTCTTTAGGTTTCAATCTTTCTATTTTTCTTTCAGGCAATTGGAGGATCATCGTCATCATCTTCTTCTCGTGTTACTAATACATTCCCATATGAATTTTGACGACACGGAAGTAATCTGTATCGTCGTATGACACAGAAACCAAGGCCACCGAGAAGAAGTAAAAACGTTGGCACTAACAAGCCAACTGCTACTGAACTACCTGTAAATTTGATTGAGAAAAGATAAATTAATGGAATTGGAAGAGGGATTTTAATCAATATGTATGTGAAAAAGTTCTGTTACACTTGCGAATTTGCTGATATTGTTTTGAAACTCCTGATATTATCCCCATTATGTACTTTTTTCACTTCATCTTACTTCATCTGATATAACGAATATGTCAATATATTCGTTACAAGAGATAAAGTAAGGGGAGAAAACGCTATTACGTAGTTTAGCTACAAGTGTCATAATTTCGATAGTTCAGAACTTTTTTCACGAAACTCTACTCGCTATCTTCTCAAATCAAGCAAAGTCAAAAAACTCTAAAGGCTATCAAACATATTGGCTGCCTTCTTCATCTTTGGATGATAAACTGCTACAATCTATGCCTGAACTTAATTATTGCATTTGAACTGATTTTTGAAAATTGATTTGGTTAGTACTAAATAATACAATTATTACCTGATGATTCATCATCATTTCGTTGTTTAGTAGGATCAGTCGATGCAGCAGCAGTTGTTGAAATCTCAATACATCCCCCAGACGATTCATAGAAACTTCTTCTGCATGCACAAACACCTGTACCATTCTCCTTAGATTCGATGCATCGTTCATTAACGCCACAGGAATCTAATATACTCCCAGAGCACTTTTCTCCGATCTTTCCATTGCAACCTACAATCAGAAAAACATACCTTCCATTTATTTATGGCCCAGTCTGAAGTTTAACTTTATTCCATTCTTTGTTTGTCTTTTCTCTTAGTCCATTTCGTGGAGACTTTAACTATACTGGAGTGCGCATGTAATGCAATGTGTCATTAATTAATTTAGTTCTGAGCTGATTCATGCAACAAGGTGACAAAAAACCCTGGGAATCAAATAATGAAATTAGAAGAATCAGTGAGGCACGTTCTATGCTAAAAACCTTTTTCTCTTTTAAAACTAATGAGCATTTTCCGACATATTTTTGTTAAGGGGTAATGCCACCTCTCGTATACATTGAATTTTTGAATTAATTGTTTGACGATATTCATCAATATTTTTATGATAGAAAAGTGGCAATGACTGGGAAAGAACATTAGGAAGTCGATGCTTCTGACATTTAATACGAAAAATCGTACTTATCACTAAACAATGAGTTTGAAAATTTTGAAATTTACTGGGTCTTCCGTTACCCCTTAAATTGAAAAGCAGATAGCTGTGCAGCAATGCATCGGAGTACACTGAAAATATGGAGTTCTCTGTAAATGCGATAAAATGAATGTACAGAACAAAAAAAAACAGTGAATACAGTGAATCCTCATAATTCAGACAATATTCAACTTTCGTTCACGATATTAAACGAATCGGAGGAATAAATTTATTGAATAATTTAGGGGAAGGGGCAAAATGGACATCAGGGGTAAAATGGACACATCTAAATTTTCAGGCAAATATTATGAAAAACTTTTGAAATTAATAGAAATATTGGCTGTAGATTGTTTTTGATGATTCCATTGGAAAGCTGAGGAAATTTTGGGTGGGAAACAAGTGCCGGAATTAATTTTTTCGAATTTTTGCAGATTTTGATTTTTTTGAGCATTTTAAAGGGGCGAACCCCTTCCTTTTTTTGAAAATTTTCAGTTTTTTGAGAATATCTTGGGTTCTATTTGTCGTAGCATAAAAATTCCAGCGGGAGGTGAAAGGTGAGATCATTTGCCATCGATTCATAGGGTTTTCAATTAAAAAATATCGATTTTCAAGGTATTTATGGGCATTTTTGTGAAACAGTTTTGGGAAACCATTTTTGGCCTATAACTAATCAAAAAATTGATAGTTTTGAATTCAAAACCCTATAAATCGATGGTAAATGAGCTCACCTTTCATTTGAGAACCAGAGATATTTGCAAAAAACTGAGGATTTTCGAGAAAGGAAAGGCTGATCCTTGAAAACTGCTGAAAAACATCGAACTTTCAAAAAAATCGAAAAAATGCATCTGAGACTTGTTTTCCGGCTAAAATCTCCTCATCTTTTCAATAGAATCTTCAAAAAAATCCATCTTTAAGCGTTTCATAACAGTGTCCATTTTGCCCCACTCTCCCCTAAATCAATCAGCATTAATTTTTATCTTTTTTTGACTCATTCTTTTGGATTCTGAAAATGATAAAAAAATACTTCCAAAAATGTTGGTATTATTATGAGGAATTATTATTTCACGAATTTTCACCTGGGAGTCAACAATCATCTCAATAGATTTGAAATAGATGAGCTTATTGGTCCTCGATTTTACCGAATATTACGTCAGCTACCTTCAGCTTCATGGAATGAGAGCACCAATTATAGATTGTCTCAGTACACATATCCATTGTTCCTAATGAATGATTCGAAGATTGAAAGGAACTACAGACCTATGTAATCGTGATCAAAGTTCACTGCTACGGTTCACTACTCGTATGATCAATCTTTTTTTTTTCTATTTATTATGATCTATTTTATTGCATTGAATTTGTTCAAAGTAAAACATTTCCGTTTTCTTAATTACTCTATTGAAGCTGAAAAATGCACAATTATGATGAGGAAAATAAAGTTGCGTGATGAAAGTTAAAACGATTACCATGGAAATATGTTTCAATAGAATGAAAGAATTGAAAAAGGATTGTAAATTAAACAAATATTCATCTATTCAATGTATTCGCAGTCAATCTATTGAATTAAACAAGTAAAATGGGTAGAATTTTTTTTTATTATATCTAACTTAGTGGGAAAGGTACACTGTTAAAAATTTCTGTCTGAATTTTCCATGCAACTCACTGAAATTTTAAACAAGTTATAATCTCTACTGAAATTCCAGATAATTATGTCATTGAAAAATGAACAAATCATCGATTTTCAAATAATTTCAAGCCTGAATATCAATGAAATTTGTAGATTTAAGTTCAATTGTTTCTTGAAACTTTAGAAAAAATAGGAAAAATTCAAGAAAAAATTGAAAATTCAAGTCATTTTAATTCTGAATATTCATGTTCAGTTCGAAATTCAATTAAGTTGTCGAATTTTCGTGTTAATTCTACTTAAAACTCATAGATCCGTCTGAATTTCTTCGAAAACTCACAGATTTCATAAGCATTTTCCCATTAAAAGACATTGAGTATCACGTTTGTTAAAATTTTCATCGAATTTCCTATGAAATTTCAATCTTTTTCTACCAGTGTACTAAAGTTCAATCATGATGAAACAAAATTATCGTTGTACAGAAAGGGTTGATTCACATTGAGTAATGAGAAACGGAAGTGGACGATTGTCGATGAACGCGTCTGAAGATATGGAGCTGAAGAAGAGAGATACGACAATCAGCAGAGGTATGAGGTACGGGGAGGGAAATTTAACAACGGCTCGTGGGACAACCGATGTAATCTCGAACGTACAGAGGTCGTATAAATCCATCAGAATCTACTGCACACATTGTTTATCATCTGATTAATAAGAATAAATGAATAAATCAGAAATTCATGATTATGAAACGAGTTTTTTTTATAAAAATTATCCAATTCTATCACTATTTATCCATTGTTATTTTTGCACCTTTTGCCTTAGAATTTTCGAAATTGTTTCATGGACGAAGATTTTTCCGCCTGTCTCTCGTGATTTCTCCATTCAATTAGATGTGAAGCATATTTCAATTACATAGAAAAAAAAGTCAAGTGGTTTCATGGACTTTGCCATGAATCATCCTCAAAAAACAGAAAAACATCATTTATCATTTTCAGTATATATTTATTAATTGAATAAGAAATAAAAATAGGAACAAATACTTGCCCACAATGGTTCCAAGTATAACCAAGATTCCGATGAAACCGGTATTTTTCCACACAATCATTTTCCTTGAAGAATAATTGAGAATTTATCGTCAGAATATAGGAGCAATCTCTTTAAAAAAGAGACTAAAGTCTTAATTCACATAAAAAACATTGTCACATAGTCCTGAAGCTTAGAAAATCACAAATTCGATGACTAATTAAAAGTAAATACAGAATAAATTCTAGTAATATTCCGGCACTTTTTAAATGTATTTCTCAACTGTTATTGTTTGATCCCAAGTTGTCAAGAGATGTTTACTAATCTCATATATTTAACCTGCCAGAGATTGAAGAATGATACTGGCTGGATTTGCACTTTTTTTTGTGTTTTTTTTTAAAGAAATCTCAGAATTTATCTGCAGTTGAATTTTTTCACCTTCCGTTCAGACTGACAGTCAGTTTTTATGTTGCGTCTATAAGAGGGTACTACGTGTATACGACACTGAAGACGAGAGTATTCAATCTACTTGACAGATAAATGCGCGTTTATCCGTGTTAGAGAGAGTGATTGGATGTTTTTCTTCTCCCCAGCTACAGTGCACACAAGACTCACACATATATATATGCACAAGAGAGAATAAATAGAGATAGCGCGCTGAATCATATGTTATTAGACCGCCATTTGCAATTATGATCAAAATGGTATATGTCTAGGAACTTTCTTTTCATCTAGGATTATTGTATGCCAGGGAAATTTCAAAAAAGTGTTTCGCATGTTGAGTAGCGGGTAATTCGAATTTCTTCCACATCGCCTCTCCTCATTGGCTGACAGTGAAAAATCGTTGGCTCTTCCTATCAGCATGCTCAATTTACAAAATTGTTCGTCTAAATACTCTTTCTTTGTTCTCAGATAAATTGCACAGGCGACCAGCTGATAACTTGCGTAGGAACATAGAGAGAACGGATGAATACGTTATTCCTTTTTGTAGAACAGAGTCGTACAACAGTTCATTCCTGGTCTCTTTGCAGTTTTGGAATTCCTTACCACCATCAGTGACATCAGCAACAACGTATAATCGTTTCAGGGGTCTATTATTTCAATTTTTGATGAACAAAGAATACTTGGAGGCTCATCGTCGATCTGGTCCATTGTTTGAGCAAGAATCATAGTGTTAAATAGCAGTTAATAATTAAAAAATTATTTTTTTATATGAAAAGTAATTCATTTATATCTATTTTGATTATTGAAAATCATTTGCCTTTTTTCTTTCACTCATTCTTCTTTTATTATTATTTTTCATTATTATTATTTAAAATTTTTAATTCAAAAAAATGTTCAAATGTACAGTTGTGACAAACTTACCGCAAATGTAACTTTAATGATCTGATGGACTCTTTAGTCCAAGATCAAATAAATATCTATCTATCTATCATATTGTCGTGCCAGTGATTTCGGGGAAGAGCTGCATATTGTATTTTATACTAGGTGATAAATGAATAATTCCTTGAAAACTGCTGCTAAGTATTGCCACCTGTTGCTATTATTCCACTCAGTAACTCATTCAGGAATAAATCAGCCAATGATAGAAACGTTCTTCGCATCCTCTTTTTTCTAGAACTCAATTTTTTTTGACAATTACAGTCAACGCTCCATTCTCTTCGTAGTCTCTAAATTTTTACATAATTTGAATGAGCCAATTCTAAAGTGTAACTGACTCAGTTTTTACTCCTTACCTGCTGCCTTCAATATTATTCATTCGATTTAAATTTTATTTTTAACTTATTTTATTTTTTTAATTATTATTTATTATCAGAAATTGGCAATTACAATAACAATACAAGTTGTAATATAATGATCATTTCTTCATCCAATATTAGTTTGTCTTCATTAAATGATTAATGTGAAAAAAATATCATCCCAACGCATACATTGACAAAATTGTTGAATACTTCACTTAATTCTAAAGTGTATAATTCTTGTATTCACTTTTTATAATCATTTTATTCTCATACTTTTCATAAATAGAAAGAGAAAAATGTGAATTGCTTCAAATGAATTTTGTAAGATTTTCCGTATTTTTATTAACATTAATCTCGACGATAAATAATAAGAGAACAAAAAATTTTCTTTCTCATATTTTAATATCAATTTACACCGGTTTTTCTTGTTGTAATTTGCATTAATACCATTTACATACGTTTTTCAACTATTATTCTTGATCTCTCATTCAATTCCCCTCTGGCACCCCATTATTATCGTTTCATATGCAACAAATATGGAAAAAGACTAAAAAAAAGGACTAATTGTTCAATCATTATTTTGAAAATGAAAAAGAAAAAGATTATGAACAGAATAATACTAGAAAAGAAATTGGAGAAAAAACAATGGCACAGAACGATTGAAATTTCTTTCTTTCATTTTTTTTAAGATGGAATTCTTTATTACTTCAATGTGAACAGAGAAAAATTTTTGTTATTCATTATTTTGAAGGAATAAGAAATAAATTAACTCGACGCAAATTCACCGGGAAATACGCCTTGACTCAGATAAAAACATGTTTCTGCTTTACTTCTTCACTCCTCTTATTATTTACATTTTATTAAATTATCTTCTCTTGATGATTATTTTCTTCCAAATTTCTTCAATTTATTTTTTTTTCTTTCAATTTATTGGGCGCAGAAGAAGCGGCTCTCTAGTCAAGGACTACTGCACTTGTTTTTCATTCTTTTATTTTTTTTCTACACACTTTCTTTTTACCAATTGAATTTGAGTAGCAGTAATTCATGTCTCTGTTGTATACGTGAAAAACGTTTCAATATTGCAACACGTAGAGTCGCGGCGTTTGTTCTTAGTTAATTCCTACTGTGATTACTGCGTGGACTTGATGACTGACTGCTCGATGCTTCTTGAGCTTTTTGTATGTAAATGTTCAGAAGTTTTAATTTACCACCATAGAGATTTTTCTTGTAGGGTTCGAATGCTTCATCGCCTATTGCTGCATGGATCGCTACCATACAAAATACTGCAGCTTTTCTAACTACACTTTCATTATTGTCATAAGCCTAAAAAGAGAAATTAGTGGTATATTTTCAAAAATATAAATGTCTTATGTGTACTTTTTTAAAAATAATTTTTATGATAATTTTGGTATAATTACCAGCATGAGAGTGTTCATAATATCGTCCAGTTGTGACTCAATAGCCTTTTTACCACCATGTTCCACAAGATTTTGTATCATCTTGATTGCAGCAACATTCTTGGGAAATCCCTCGGTTCTTATTGTTGGTAATGCCAAGTGAATTATGTGAGAGGAAGGTAATACAGTGGCTATCACTGCTGCACAATCTTCAGCTGCCTTTAAGAGCTGTTAATAAGATGATAAAATGGCAAATTATAAACAGGACTTCTGTTCCAAAGGTGTAAAATCATTGAGGAGATCCATTTATTATTGTAAATAAAAATTTCCCATTCAAAACTATCAATTTAAAAAATATCGGGTATTTTCTGAAAGTTTCGTTCAGAAAATAACGAATTTCCCAAAAGATTTCTCATGAAAACGAAAACGGAAAAATTGACAGATCTCACCTGCAATGGTTTGGCAGATCCAGTAGCTCCATGTGTTCCTCTTCTGGGACTTCCACTACTCGGGTCATAAGCATCAGGTTTGTGCTCATCTAGTACTTTAATAACGAGCAACTCAACGTAGGGATAAAAACTCTCAACTAAATCCGCACACCTTAGCATCTCTACTAATGTCTTCAATACTTCAATTTCCAATGGTTTATTGTTACTCGTTAGAAGATCAAGCATTGTTTTGAGGAATTTTTTAAAATGTACTTTGATAAACTGTGCCCCATCGCCTCTTACATAGCTTTGGAATTCTTGAAGCAGTACAGCTTTTTCAGCAGGATCACAATCAGACTGGAGAATTTTTAAACTTTTATCGAAAAATTCTGGGCCCCTAGGACAATCAACGAGACAATGAGCCTCGAAGCCATTATTTCTACGATCAGGGAGAATCAGATCTCCAGCAATAGTGTCACTGGAACCATTCACAGTAATAGAGCCAACTGATCTTATTCTCTGAGTTGGTGATGACACTGACGATGATCTTCCTGAATTTGAAAGTGTTAAACATTCAATTCTCTCTTCAACATCGGCCATATTTGATATACCAGAGTCTTTTGATGTAGTTGGACCTTCCATTCGTTCGAGACTAAAATTCTGAATTTCAGCTGTTGTTCTTCTTAATGACTTATAAAATTCTTCAGCATTCAAATTGTCATCTGGATTTGAACTGTCTTCATGTGATTTCTGTTGAGATTTCAATGGCGAGGGAGGTAAACGTGATGGATGAGTATTTGGTGAGGCTGGTGTTGAACCTGATGATCGTCTCAAGTGATTTTGTATTATAGGCATTGCTATGTCTTGATAAAATTGTGGTATCTCATTCAATATCATTGGAAATTGCGGAGGATTCAAGTTGTAGAGGGATATTACGGCTTCTTGGGCATGACGACGAACATCCTGAGATTTTACGTCATTCGTCCAATCGAGGAGACGTACTAGCGCTGATTTACAACTCGGATTTAGGGCTGATGGTTCTGAGGATTCGGCTACGTGGGTCAGAAAAGATAGTGTAGAAGTTTTCACTCGTGAATTCGGTTTTTGAGTATGATCAGTGAGGAAACGCATCACGGCTGGTAGTAACTGTTCGCCTGTGAAACAGTCCCTAAAAAATAAACCATCATTTTATTCCTTTTTATAAAATTCTCAAGCACTAGTTTTAATGATATACATTATAATAATGATTTTTCCAAAACTCCAAAAGGCTTTAAGATCTTCAAAAACGGGGAGAATCCTATTTATTCAATATTATAATCTCTCAAGAGATTGAACGATTAAAAAAATTACCTTATGACATCGAGAGTTCTATTGATTTTCGCTTGGATTGATGCCAACAAATCCGTTCCTAGTTTATTGAGTAGTTTAGTGCACAGAACGTAAAGCCAATCTCCAAGATCCTCGTTATGCGTGACAATCAATTCGTTCAAAGTATCCAAAAATAGACTGAATACTTTTGTATGAGAATCCATAAACATTTTCGTAAATATATCAGTTACTTTGCGTAATTCGGTAGCAGTTAGGGTATTTCCATTAGCTAGAAATTGTTGAAGATCCATCAAGCCTTCCTTCCGTTCCCCCCAGTGTTTACTATTACAATATTCAATTATCTCCTTTATATCCTACGAAATAAATCAAATAATTTCAATAATTAAACTTACACCAAATTTTCATAATTCCACAGTAAAAGAAAAGAAAAAGAGATTGACATTGTTTGTTCAATTTTGGAGGGAAACAATAATTGTTTCGAGACCGTTAGTAGTGTGATTAAGCTCAAAAGAATGTAATAATTGATTATTAATCGGATGCTACTGAATGATTGAAAAAATAAGTTTAATATGAATGTGAAATGTTCATTTTTTGCAGTTCTTTTTGCAAATAAATTGAGAAAGAAATTTAGATTTGGAAATATGAAAGGTGTGAAGGATATTGTATGAAGAGAGAATCGTTATCAGTTTTCTGACGATTTACACAGTTCGTGAGGAATGAACGTATCATAAATAGACTAAAAAAAATTTGTTGAAATAAATTTGATGACAAACCTTCGGGACTGAGGGTTCCCACAGGTCACGGTAAAGTCTCTGCTGTGAGCCGCTCCACGAATATGACTAAATTATTTGATTCCAATTGATGATTGTTGATGTGTAATTAAATTCCCACAAGAGAATCAATCAAACGAAAAAAATAAGGATGTCGAAGAACAAAAAACCAAGGAGTAAACATAAAAACAGAAATAAACATATTCACGATTAATATCATGCTATTGAGTATATGTTTCTGATGATATATTTGTTTTTTAATCACAAAACAATGACATACATACAAAGACGACGATTTTTTCATTACCACAAGTACTTACATCACTTGGTCTCCGAAAATTATCCATACTTCTTTCAGAACAGATACTACTAGTCTCACTTTCGTCACTGTGATCACCTTTTCCTCTTTGTGATCTCGAATGATGGTGATCATTGGCATCGAACGTGAGTGCATCAGCAAGAGCTGATTCAGCTTCTCGTGAACGTTGTAACATTTTTTCAGCCATTACTGGAGCTCTCGGCGATGCATACATGTGTCTACTCCTTAAAAAGAAAAAGACAAATTTTAATCCTAGAAAATGTATTGGACTTTCCTCTGATAATCTTTTACATTTTAGGAATTCCACAGTAAAGTGACGAGATAAGAAAGCGGTAAATTGCTTCATATGATATATCTGAAATGATGAAGTTCCATAGACAATCAAATAATATAATCTTGGTGTTACCTTAATTTGGAGCCAATGGTTCCAGATCTCTGGGGACTAGGTTCACGACTATTTTCAGAGCTTCTCATACCCTGACCAGATAATCTTCGTTGCCTTGAAATTATAGAATCACCATCTCTGTTATAAGTAGCATAACTGAGCCTGGACGATGGCGAACAAGATCTGCTACTAGCTGCAATAGTCAGAATTTCCCTTGACAATCAAAAAATTCATCCAACGAATTGCACACATTTGAAACACATTTTTGCTATCCCAGTTTTCTTTTCACTAATTACTAAATTTCAATGTAAAAAAAAAATTATCATTCAATTTTTCTTGAAGCTAGCTGTGACATTGCATTCATGCGAAGAGATGCAATTATCAATGAGAAATGAGATTGTTTTTACTTACGTTGCGATTGAGAAACTCCTGAAACTCTAGTTTTTGCTCTGGCAACTCTTTCAGGACTTGCGATAGCACCAGATTCGAGAGGTTTCGCTGATCGTGCTGAAAGATAATTGTGATCGGACGAAAATAATTTGAAGATAATTCAAATCATCAACTTTTCTACAAAGATTACTTTTTAGAATCTTCCAACTACTTTAAAATAAGTGAAATACTTTTTATCTAAACGAATAGGAAGAATTTTTTTTTTAAAAGTATATTAAATTAATATTTCGTGAGAAAATAAGACACTGCGAATAAAGAAGAGATATTCCGAAAAAAAAAACTACATTCTTTATCGAAATGAAAAAAAGAAAATCATAAATAGAAAAAAACATCAGAAGTACATTGAAAAAGGCACATTGGATGAGTTGGTACCTTGTCTACTCTGATGATCATGAGCTATTCCGCAAGAACAATGGCAATTGTTCGAAATTTTTAATTCTTATGTAGTGAAAGTATTTTTCTCATAATCTAAATTTATTAGGCTAGAGTTCGAGGTCGATACTTACGGGAAATAACTTTGCTGCGGTTCAAATTCCCATACAATGCTCTTGCTTGTGCTCTCCTGGCTGCATTGAGATCAATAGCACTATTGGAACGCGGTCCTGGAGAAGCACGACCTTGAAATGATAATGATTTTTCATTTTTAATATGAATTATGATGGAGAATTATGTTTTGTTATTTATATGTAAGTCCTTTCAGGATTACTGATGGATAAAGGTAATATGAATTAAATTATTCGAAGAGATAGCATTGAATTCTGTTTTTCTAATCAAGGGTTTTTTACAATTTCTTAAAAACTTGAAAATTCTTGTCAGTGATGCCCTTACACATTTTTCTGTAACTAAATAATAATTTTACTATAATTAGATGAGAGAATTTATTTTCAAATCTTACAATAGTTGAAAATTATTCATTCAACTATTTTTTTATATTATTTCTCTAATTTATAATTTGTTCTTACACCAAGGAATTAAATCATTAAGTCATTCCATTTTTCCCCTAAAAAGTGCATAAATTAATATACAATTATATTGTGATGATGTTAATGTTGTAATAGTTAAAAAAGGATGCATAAACGAATGGAAATTATGAAAAGAATTACAGTAATTGTCAGTTGGTCTTTGTAGAACTGGAATGCCAGATTGACGATAAGATCGTGGCAATGATGGTGTCCTTTTCAGCGGTCCTTGTGGTGGACTCTGAGTCTGATGAAGATTTTCCGTGCTGCCTTCTCGTATCATTGTTTTAGTTTTTAATTTATTTATTTCATGCCAAAAAATGAGGAATTATCGAAAAAAAAATCCATTTGAATTATTCGACATAGTTTGTTTTTGTCACGAGGGAGGCCAGCATGAAGAAAATGAAAAAATGATGTATAAAACCAATACTCATTCACTTAGAATAAATTTTCGAAAATTTTTCATTGAATTTCCTTAATTACCTCAAATGATCAATTTAATACTACGAACAATGATATTCACAGTTTCTTGTATTTTTCAATATATTAATGATCAATCGAACGTGGAAGCTTCGTGAAAAAATGTCTTTTTTTTACCTGCTGCACTCATAGCAGGTCTCGTAGGCCTTGGTGGAATTGAGGAGGTTCTTGGTACTGCATTCAGACTGTTGATACTGCCACTATTACTTTGAGACATCAAAGTACGTTTGCAGGACGCATCCATTGAACTTAGGAGAATTTCAGCTTGATCTGGGAAGTGGTCTCTGAATGCCCAATAGGCTCTGTATTATAACAAAAAATAGTACTGTAGTTAATTTTTCGAATTCTCAGAAGAACGAGAAACTCGTAAAAATCTTCATAGGTATCTTAATTTCGTCGATTTATTTGATAAAAATTCAAGTTCTGTTGAGAAAAATTTTGTGATTATTCATTCAATTGAATGGACTACATAATCCAAATGAACTTACTTCCGAGCAAAGACTCTCGCTTCAGCATCTGAATCAGCAACTCCTTTTACAATTGTATCTTGGAGTAGTTTGATATGTTTTTGAAGTATCGGTGTTGCCCAACATTGTAGAATAAGGGCAACATATTCGCAAGCGGCTCTCCTAATATCCTTACTCTTGCTGGACAATGAGGCAGAAATGATCGGTAAAAAACGTTGACTTTGAGTATTTTGAAGGATGAATCGCAATGCTACGGCCCCAGAAGTTGCCATAATCTGTATTTACATAATTGATTTTTCATTGAATATACAGTTTTTCAACAAAAAAAAATATATTTTGAAGAATTCTCAGAAATATTTTCGTCATCTGAATTACCTTAGCACTATTTTGGATGAGATTCATGAGAGGACCAAGTAACGATTCAACGAATACAGCCAATTTATTTTTAAGGTGTCGACTCAGAAATGCAAGAGTTATGCAAGCCTCTTTGACAACTTGTGATCTCAGATCTGTGATTGCACCTTCGTATGAATTCTGCAAACTCTTCAATAGATCCATGAAATTTTCGTTATTTGCACCACCAGCTAAGACTATCCCACGTAATTTTTTCAACTGAAATTAGAGAAAAATATATTAACAATCATCAAGTTTTCTCCTCTTCCGCATTTATGAAGGATTGCGATTGTTTCTTCGTTTCATATATGTAGGGGAAGGCCAGGCGAAACGGAACACCTAAGTGATCCAAGCCTAATAGTGATCGACGTCAACACGTTGGTGTAACACTTAAATTTACTCTTTTTCTTCTTCTTCCAGACCTTCCAAAGAAGATAGCAATGACTGAAAAATGGCCTTACGCAAAAAATTAAGAAATCAGATTATTGGTCGGATGATTCAATGAGTGTCAAAGTAATTTTTCTTATTCATTTTCTTTAGAAACTGGATTTTTTCCCTTTCGAAATTTAATGTTTTTCGCCAGTGTCGACCATGAGGTTCATCTCCATTTTTTGTAATTTTTACTTCTTCTAGAATATCTGCAGCTCTATTGAATTTAGCGACTCATGATTGACCCCAAATAAGAAGTGAACTCATTCCTTATCGATTTATGTGGCTCAAATTTTTTTTCATTTACTCGCAGATCAGCGTTTGGAAATCGGATTTAGCTCCATATTCACCTGAAGAAATTGATTATTTTTCATTAGAATCTCATAAATCAATGAAGAATGAGCTCATCTTCCATTCAAGATCAGCTGGAGGTCGTTGGGACTAATAAGACCGGTGATATTCCTGAAATCGTGAAATTTCTCAGAAATGGGAAAGGTTTTAACTCCGGAACTTCATCAAAGAATCAAATTTCTCAGGCATTGTGATGAAAAATTATCCTCGCACATGATTTCTTCCGGGAGTTCCCTCAGCTTCCCGATAGATCTATAAGATCAAGCTTATTTTGCAAATATTCTCACTTATTTCGAGTGATTCCCATAAGAGGAAACCTCAAAATTAGAGTGTATCTGTTTACCCTTCATGTCCTCATTTCCTTCAGCTTTCCCTACTCAAGAATTATGGAAAATATGAGTTACTACAATATTTAAAAAATAGAATCTTTATTGGGATTTTTTTTTATTTTTTCAAAATTTTCATCTGCAATTCTGTTTTGCCCGTCCCGTTCCGTTTCGCCCGACTCTTCCCTATTTTCTAGTCTACATATCTGTCTAGCAAACTCACATTCTCAATTCTTTGGTTCCAGTCTTTTTTATCATCACCAATTATTTCACGAATTGCCTTCATTTGATCATCTAAATCACGTGAAGAGAATAAATGCACACTTGGAACATCATCGAATGCAGTAAGAAAGGTTTCTTCGTCTATTGCACCAGCTACACCTGGAGAAAGTATGAAAAAAACAATATCATAAACATTAATTAAAAAAATAAAAAAAAAAAACAAGAAAAATTTTAATGCAGCAATTTTCCGGATTCGAAACCTACCTACTGCTGATGGCAGAGTTTTGGAGCTGGGGCCAAATTGACTTTTCTTTTGAAGGACACTTTTGGCTCGTTTGATTGGTGCTGATTTTATCTGAAGCAAATTTTGATGTTTCTTCTCGTCAAAACAATTTTGATAAATAAGAGTAAAGAATTAATTTCTTCCTTTTTTTTAAATTTAATTACTCTAATCGATTTTAAACTCACCACTCTATCAGGTTCATCAACCTCTCTTCCAACTAAAAAAAAATAAGAAAACACAATCAAACTAAGAACAAATATTATTCAACAGTTGAAACGAAATGTTGAATCTATTTGAACAAATGTTTCCTTCTGGAATCTTGAAATGGATGAATCAAAAAATAAATCCTTCATACAATTAAAAAACTTTTTACAATTGGTAATGCAAATTTGAAAAGAGCCTTATTGGGACGATACTAGTATTTAAAAGAAAAAAAATTTCAACCCCATCAAAAAAATCAGGTTTTACTCTCCAAGAGAGAGATTTTAACAAATTTCTTCCATGCAAAATAAATTCATCCAGCATATAATTATTAGAGACAAAATAGAGATCAAGAATGTGAATGAATGTGATAAAATCATTTTATATGGGCAAATTTTATAGAAAATTTGCAGACATTACCGAAACGATTGGTTGTCCCGTGTCTTGCTGAGAAACACTCTCTGCAGAGAACATTTTGATTACAAAAAAAAAAAAAATCTTGATGAATTCTTGTCAAGTGGAAGTTTTTTTGAAATATAAGCCAAACAATTTACTCCCTAATAAGTGAATTGCATGATTCAAATGAATATTTTCCCGTCTGTTCTAAAATGAGGTATAATGTACCTAAATCAAGATATAACCATTGCGGTTTGTGAACATCACAATTGCAGCCACGTGCCCTAGCACCAGGATGCTTCACAATATTATCCCATTGTAATATCCAAGTGCTACTGGAATCCCAAATTTTTTTATCTACACTAGGATATTTGACTAGGCCACGATGAGCACATCGATGTCTATGGAGATTAACAGGTTTTTGTACTATTACACCAGTATTCCTATACATTATGAATTTTTAGTGCTCTTCTAGCCTTGAACTGATAACAACAGTTATTTTTTCCACACTGTTTGTCACAATCAAGATATATTTTCAAGTCTTTCTTTCAAGGTCTGTAAAACATTTATCCAACGACTCAGGCAGATGAACCAAGCTATATCTGATAGAAAAACTGTACTTTTCATTAATGTTATGAGGTTGAAGAATTCTTCACTTAAACTGCCAGCTTTACAATGATTATATCTCATTATATTTCCTTTTCCCAGTAAATTCACGTTCAATGATGTGAATATTGGAAAATAATAGTTGAGAAAGTGTAAAATTTACGCAGTGAATCGTCCCACTGTTGTCAGGCAGTTGGAATTTACTCAATTCAGTCTACATCATGATGAAAGTAGCGTAACATTGTTTTTTTCTATCGTTTTATCTTTCTTCCTTAGTCACTTTTTGAACTCACATACGATCTTAATAAATTAATTAATAAATTTTTCACGCCATTTGAATGGAAACAGTTCGTTATCATTCTTCACTTTTCAATTTATTTTCTCTCTAATCGTAAGAATTATGAAAAAAAAATTCACTCTTGTTAAATTTCTTATACTACGAAGGAGAACGTTAAAATATATACTCAGGAAATGACAATAAAAATTCAATTGATTACTCGAAAATTATGAAGAGAAGTAATGAAATTTATAGATTGAGAAGAAACATTTAAGCTATGAAAAAAAAATTAAAGAAATACGTAGAACTCAAACTTCCTTCAGTTAGAAGCGATCACAATTGTACACGTAATACGTCTGTTGTTAAACTACCTCGACGCGGAATCGTGAGTGAAATTTCCCTAACATTTGAGTAGCTCGACTCAGAAGGGGGGATGACAGAAACAAGAGAGAGAGAGAGAGAAAATGACTAGAAAAAAAGAAGAGAAGAGCCGACCTTCCCCTATCTGTACAATATGAAGAGGAAGGGATTGTGAGGTCCATTGGACTGATGAGAAGCTGATCATTAGCTAAATTATTGTTATTTGAAGAATGAAGAAAATAAGTTCTCCGAATTTGTTTTTGAGATTTTCATGAAAATTATGACGAAATTAGCGATTTACATGCAAAAGAATAATTGTCATAGGGGAGAGTGGGGCAAAATGGACCTAGACGATGAGATGACTCGAGATTTTTTTAAAAAGCAGCGGTTGCTTCAAAAAATCTGAAAAAATTCACAAACAGTATAGATATGTTCGAGGACTTTCTCAAATTTTTTCAGATTTTTTCGTCGAATCCTTCATCCCGAAATAAATTCCTTAATCATGCTGCTATGAGGGTCAATTTCTTCGAATTAAAGGGAACGATACTCAATTATACTATGAAGAAAACGTCAAAGAATTTAGAAGGTTTTAGGCTTTTCTGAAAAATTGATCTCTCTCCTAGCTTATCGATTATGGCATTAAGGCTTTTTCACACAATTGATCAGTCAATTGATCAAAGATCTCTATATCCCTAATCTCTTATAGAAAATGTTCTTCTTTATGGGAAAAAATTCGAGAACAAAACCATTTCTATTCGATGAAAAGACGTTTGAACTACATATTATCGCTATAGAAAACGCGAGAAGAAAAAAATATGATAAAACAGTGTGTTAAATTTAATGACTCATCTCTGAATGTAAAGAACGAATATTCAGTCATCGTATTTTACTACTTCAAGGTGAGAATTCCACTGTTTTCATTCATAGGGCATTCTTATATAAACAGTTTGATCAAATTATAATGTTGAACATAATAGATCCGTGTTTAACTAAAAATATTCAGTAGTAATGAGAAATATTTTATAGTAACTGATAATGATAAATTATAGAAAATGAGAATGTGTGGCGAATTTCTCAGACATAATCAATCATACATTAATAAAAACTTCGCCTACACGTTTTCGCTGCGAGCTGAGAAGCGTACAGCCATTTGCTGAGTGCATAAAGAGTGAGGAAAAAAGAAGAGGAAAAAGCAAAAAAAGATGGGAATTTATGATGTTATGTAATAAAATCTTGAATCAATACATGACGACAGAAACGTCATGCATTTCTTTGGATTCTCATAGATTTCAAATTTTCAAAGGATAATTCATTAGCTTGTAGTGCTAATTTCAAATCTGACTTATTCCCAGCTCTTTATAATACATTTTACGAATCATACATACATATTTTGCAGAAAAATAATTCTGTTTAAAACGAATAATAAAACAAATCAATAATAATCTAAGAATGAAATATTAGAATTTTTTTAAAGTAAATTTTGTGTTTTATTTGCTATGATGAGATCAGATGTCATAGGCATGTCAGACTTGTGGGATATCGATACCATGAGCAGCTACCGGAAATATTTTAGTTATATCAGAATGGTTCAGAACATGCTTGAAACATATAAATTGGATAAAGAAAAGTGGAAAATTTATGGATAATTTGAATTAACATAAAAGGAAGAGGTTCATTTCATTCACAAATTATCGATTTGGAGCGGTCTTTTGGGAGGAATTTTTTATATATTAAAGGTAATCGGGAACAGAGAGTCAGGGAAACAGGCTCTTTGAAATATCGCTTTCAATTTTTCTTCATGGGCTTCTCGATGCTATGAGAAGTATCCTGGTCAATGTTGAAAAAGGAATCTCTAATGAAGAGAATATAGCAAGTATTTCGATTATTTCCACGGGACAGAACAATAAATACTATTCGAAATCAGCTTTACTATATTGAATAATATTCACTACATCCACTACGCCAAATTTTCTTGTAACCATGTCTAAATAGCAGAACAGCGTATCTTATATGCTTGTATGGAGCTGATACGTCTTGCTGTTATTTAGTCATCGTTGTGATTCTTGCTCAATGATCTCCTCTAGTAGAGGCTGTTGAGTCAAATCTGAAGAAGTGTGAACCATCCACGGACACTGAAATTGCAGAAATCTGCTTCAATCAATTTCTACTACATTAATGATTTTCTGCAATGTTTATCATGATCACAACAAATTCTAATTCTCACATCGTTTTGAAAATTCTTATAAGTCAACGTCCAATCGTAAATATCATTACGTGTACCTAACATGACTTTGAATGTCCCTCTATACACGCGGAGGCCTTTCACTTTTCGCACGTGTGTACTCATACAAAAAAAAGGAGGAAGAAAAAATACCAAGAAAGAAAATCCCCATAAATATCCATAGCACTGTATTTTATACGTAAACGAGAGTTGTAGACATCAGAATAAGACTGTTTTTGAAAACTGAAGAGCTTTCTTTTTACCTCGTCTCACTTTCACAATATGTTTTGTTTGCAATTTTAAAAAATTCCTGCGGAATTAAAATTAAAGAATTCTATTACTTATTTCATTCTCTTGTAGGAAGACAGAAGAATTGAAAGTTGATGGAGGTTCATCACCCTGACACTTCATGTGCTTTTCGATAACAAACGTGAAGGTTCGGCGATTCCTGAATTAATTCAATACGAAGAAATAGAAAATTTTATTTTCTTCTCAATTCAGTCATTAGAGATCAAAATCTGATGAATTTCTGAGCCTTAACGAAAAAATACGTAAAGCTTGCACGTGACGAGTGATAAACTTTCAAAGTACGATCAGAAGATCGAATGTGCTTCATACAATTATTACAAAAAAAATACAAAATTTTGACTTAAAATTGTATAGGACATGCTTTCAATGCTAATTATCTACGGAACAAAGAAACCGGGCATGTAAAGGGGACTGTTGAGAACTCCTATAACTTATCAAGAGAGACATTATTTGTTTGTTTGTTTCACAGCTATTTTAAGACCTCAGAATAAAATTGTTCAATCAACCGAGTCATCAGTTTCTTCTGTTCCTTAGCCAAGCCTATTTCATGGACTAATCGAAGATACAAGACACGTTTGACTAGTGACTTTTCGTTTCATAGTTAATGTCTCCTCATTGATTTATGAAGATATCATATTGTTCTGAAAATACCACAGGAATTGATTAAAGACAAATAGAAAAAATATTTTTTAATTTCAATGAGTGAAAAAAATATCGAATTCTGAATTTTCTAATTAATTGAAAATTCTAAATGCAAAGCGCTCATCCATAATGTGAAATGAAAAGATCCGAAAATAATCGATACTCTCAAAGGTCGAAGCTTATTAATACTATTTGATTTACGAATGCATAGTTTTTTCTCTAATTTTGATCCCATGAATATTCAATTACAAAACACGATACGATGAAAAGAAATTTGACCAGTAGAATATGCAGAATATACTGATGAATTTCAAAGAAAAAAATGTGAAATCAAACTGAAGGAAAATGGATAATAGAAAATATAACTGAAGCAAGATACGAAATTACAATTATTTTTTTACCATCTGTAATTGCACACTTGCTCTAAATTTAATTATCTAGCATTCCACTACTGAATTATATCATTGATTTCTTCTTATTTTTTCATTCTTAACATATTACTCATTCTTCGATAAAAAGAACCTTGCCTGTCTTTTGTCATGTCAAAAGCATTCGATGATTCTTCAGAATGATTGGGGAATTTACAAATTTTCACCGCTGAATCGTTCAAATGAGAAGGAAAAAAAATCATAGTCAAGCAACATGTCTCAAAATGAAAAATAGCTTTTAAATGATTTTTTTTTTGATTCATCAATTCTATGAAAACAAGTGAGCTTTTTCAGATTACTTACGATCCGAAGTTGTTGCTAGTGGTAAGAAGTCACCCTCAGCTTTGACTTGCTCGAATCTCTCGACTAACAGCTGCATCCTGAAGCAGAAATGATGAAAAATGATAACGCAGAGAAATTAAATATTTTAAATCCAACATATTTCTCAAAAAAAATGTTTACGATCGAATTCGTAAAATGGGAGCTCATGCAAAAGATCTTGGAGAGGTAGAGTTTCCAATGAAACGAGTCCAACTTCTATTTCAATAGGAAAAGAAATACAGAGATCATAGTTTCATTTTTCTCTGCTGAAAATAGATTTACCATATGATTATAGCAAAAAAGTCGGTGTGAGATATTGATATCATTTTCATCATATATATATAGGGGAAGGACGGGTAAAATGGACCAGGGGGGGTAAAATGGACCGTTTTTTTTCCAATTATCAACTTTTTATTTTGTGGATAAGGGTAGATGGAGGCAGAATGGAATAATTGAAGATAAATTGAACACAGAATGAAGGAAATGTTATTTTATTATTGCTATTTTGATAAAGCCTGATTTCCAGAGGGAAATGAATTCAGTAGTGAAGAGGCGAAAGATGATTCAATTTTTGGTGATTCGATTCTATTTTTTTCGAATATTTTGGAAAATAAGCGAGATAGAAAATTTTTTATAGTTCTTCAAATTCTCTACAAAAAAGGTATTCGAGGTATTCCCTAGAAATGAGAAAAATCTAGTTTTTCTGATTAAATAAAATGATTCAATCAATAAATAATTTTTGAAAAAAAAAGATAACGTGGAAATCCAGAGACTATGTATTGAAGCATGAATCTTAGACTTATGGATTGTGGGGATTTTGTTTTTAATCGAGGAGATAATCTAATTGAAGGCTAATCACTTCTGAAATTTCTCTCCACTAAATTTCGAAGATTTCATAAAATTTCCATCGGATTTCTTTAGTTTGTGAGTGATTTCAAGACTTTTCTCCAGATTTTATAAGATTTCAAAAATTCCAAAATTTTAGGATATTTCTTATCCGAATGTACACTAGATTTTGTAAGTGATTATCCCCTCGTTTCTGGTGATTTGCTATTTTAAAATATTCTGAAGAATAAACTAAGCGAGATAGAAAATTTTTCAAAGAGATCTTCTTTGTAGCTCTTGAGATTCTTTACAAAGAAAACTTCAGTAAAATCACGCTAACTCCCTTATTTTTTGAGATATTCTCTAAAAATAAAGAAAAAAATAGTTTTTGACGATTTTACCTCTTAACTAGCTAATTCAATTATTCAATCTCTCCAGAAGAAAATTAAAATAGCATAGTGGAATATATGGAAGAAATTCTACTGCCAGAAAAGAAAAATGATCAGGCTTAATTGTCCATTTCTAGTAACTAATTAATAAACAGCAGCAGATGAGAGAATCTCAGACTTAGCAATGAATTCAAAAAATTACATGCAATTACTTACTTTGCTTGGGGTAAATTATGTTTGCGCTGTAGATCATTCCTAAATTTCTCACCAACATGTCTGTAAATATTGACAGCTGTGGTGACAGCAGTTTCCCGAACTTTTTCATTTGGATCTGATAGTAATTTGACAATGCTCGGAATCACTGCTGACAGGGCCATGTCATCTGCACCATGCCTAAAGCAAAAAAAGAGTATACATCACAAATGATTCATTTTTCTGTGGAGAACCTCGAGTTTATCTGTAGAAAAATAATAATAGATTCGACAGAATCAATGAAGAAGTAGATGTTACGCGAATGATTCCAAGAGCAACAATTTGAGAATACTCTTTTAGTAAATTATTTGATTTTTTCCGATGAATGACCAGGTGTATAACTTACTCGTTAAGCGTTGTAGTAAGTAAAATAAGTGATTCTTCCCTCAGTTTAGCATTTTTATGACTGAATGTAGTGTGAAGTTTGTCTAGTAGCTGCTGTGGAGTCATACTCCCCTTCTCCATCAATTTCAAAAGCACCAATCGAGCCTTTTCACGAGTTGTATCTTTACTATCACCTGAAACATCATAAGATTTTTTGACTGAGTTACAAACACAAAATATTATTCATATAAATTCTTTGATTCACTTATCAATGAACTGTAAGTGATACATACCTAATCTATCGATAGTAGGTTGGATAATAGTGGAAATATAAGGCCTGAAATCATGCCCCATTCGGTCTGCTATGTGGGTCAATGCTTCGAGACCATTTTGCACAATCTGAAAATAGCAGGAATTATTCTTTGAATAGTGAGAACAACAATTCACATATCATTACGACATTCCCATCAAATTTATGAGAAACTATCAAATCTGAACTGGGAACATCTGAATAAAGATTTGGGGACCTAAATCTGAAATTATAGACCGGGCTGAAGGCAAGGATTGTGATCAAATATAGCAGGATAGATTTTTACCAAGTCATGAGGTCATATTGATGTATTTAGTTGGAGGTAGACCATTAAAAGAAGTGCGGGAATCAAAACTGAGTAAATTTCATTTGAAATTATATGAAGGATCATTGCAATTTTCTGAATTAAAAATATGCTTTCACATCATGAAAATCTTAAATTTCAATGATCGACTATAGTCATTTTAATAGCAGATGAATTATTAACTTCGAGATCTGATCCATTTCGATTCTGTCAAGATATAATTTTGATTCCAAATTCAAATTATAAACATAATTTCAATTCCAGAAATCAAAATTATGTATATAATGTGATTTCTATTCTTCACTCATGTTCCAACTTTATAATAATTCAATAAATTATGATTATATTAGGACATAATAAAAATGAATTTTCATGAAACTGGAGTTCAAAAGAAAATTTTTGCAGCTAAATTTTAATGACTATCAAATAGTAAAACGGCATGCCATTGCCGAACGAGATGGAATCATATATGGCGCTCCTGGGCTCGTTCAGAAGAAAAACAAAGTTCCTTAATCAGAATTTTTTGCGTAAAAGATTTGCTGTGAAAATTTTGAAATGTGAAAGGCTTTATCTTTGAAATGAAGGGGACATTGTTTTGCTCCGTTCCAAATGATATTCCCTACATATTCTCTCAAACAATACTAGCTTTTTTGGGAAAACTTGTCGAGCCATATTGATGAAAACGCAAAAATAGGGATTTCTTTGAAGCTAACTATGAAGAATGTGAAGTAAGAGTTATTTTCTAATTGTTAATATCTCATGATGCAGACAAACGATTGATTCCAATTTATAGTAAACAGCTCCATATCGACAAAATCTCTGGAAATTTCTATAGGAGGAGGGACTTATCAACTTAAAACTTGAATGAATTTATTAGAATTTGATAATCCAGTTATTTTATTTTTATAATAATAATTTGATATATTCTCTTCAATAAAAATCTCTACTTTCTTGCAAGGATTGCAAGATTTAGTCGACAGATCATGGAGAAAATATTCAACGTGTATGTTCTACATTCAAAAAAGATGAAATTAACAAAAAATATAAAAATAAATGAAGGAAAATGGTTGCGCGTGCCAGAAGGCTTAGTGACTCCAATGAACAACGAAAATAGTCACAGGAAAGTTCTAAGGGAATTGGCCCGAAATCCCGATTTACTGCATTATGCTCATAATTTACCAAATTATTTAACTCTGAGTGATATGGTTGATAAATTCAGCTTCTTCATTATTTTCAAAAGTCTTCAAACAATTGATAATATGCAACAATACGATAATTTTTTTGCTAAAAAATCTATGCTACTTATCGAACTTGTCCCCCTCAATAGTAGAAGTATCAATTGTGATTGCAATTACAAACAATAGATTTAAAAAGAAACAATTCAAAATTGGTGAAATTCAGAATTTCTTTCTCCTATTTTTCAATTTATCAATTACAAAATAATTAGATGAGATCTCACAAACTTTAACGGCTTCAGACGAACTCCAGAGTGCTAGTAATGTCAGTAAATTAATCTTAGAAGTTGTCATCTGCTGTAAGACACTCATGAACTCACTTTTAATGAGCTCCTAAGGCAATTATGTTCATCGAAACTATTTTCTAGAATAACTATTATCTAGAATAAATACATCCATGATTAAAATTATTTAAGCTTCGATTGGATACCGATTTGATCAATTTCCATCCAAAGAAAATAGTTGAACTTTACAGAAAGGGACTTATTCACACGTTGTGATTAAGAGGAAAACCCTCGCATGAGATTTCCATCGTAGCTCATCAATGAATTTTCATTTCTCTTCTTGTTTTTTATTCTTTTAAATCAATTTCAATGAATTTGAAATTTATGCTGTTCCTCTGAGAACGAGTTTCAGAATGACGTCACAGTCAAAAACCCAAACAAGGAAATACTGGAGGAGATTTAACAAGCGGAATTGGAAGAGAATATTTTTTTTTTAAACTAGCAAGGACAATACACGCTAATCGACCTTGACACAAATAAAAGTAAACATATGTAATTTTTAACAATGAAATAAGTGTTGAGAGTCGATCAAAAGAAGGAATAATTAATTTAATACATCTATGAGGCTTTATGTTGAGAAAAATTTGTAGTTGATTTAAAAAAAACATTGAAAATGAAAAAAAATATTACAATTCAAACATATGATTTGACGAGTGAACTAACTTGAACGACGGTTTGACTTTCTTTGCATACAAACTAACGTGGGCGTGACTTCAAGCGATCTTATATCAAGAAATTAATTGGAGAGAATTTCAATTCACTCATATACATCAGCTTTTGAATAATTCTACACTTTTTGTAAGAGGGTAATATTCCGAATTTATGCAGAAAATATTATAAAATTTCTTGAAGTTACGGGAAGGTTTTTTCGGCATCAGCATGTCCTTCCAACTCACATATTTCTTCATCATTCGAAATTATCACTTCAAATATAAACTTCATAATTAAAGACATTTAAGAGTTCAGCTCATTTTCGTAGATATTGTTTTCTTAAGAGAAACTATTTTTTTTCCAATTGAATTGAAAAATGTGCATTGAACTGAGAGATAAATTCTCAAATAATTTAATCTGCGCAAAATACATAATGAACAGAATGAGAGACTTGTGAGAAGATTCATCTATCAAAAGAATTTCACATTTTTTATCAATAAAAACCGTCAGATTTGCCTTGATTCGATTCTATATAAATCAATTATAGAGTTTAAGTAGGATTTTATGAAAGATCGTATGTCCAAGCACAGTGTACTTTTGTTTATGACCAATTGTAATGAATTATGGTATTATGTTACGATTATTATTATTTTAATTAGAATTAATAGTCGAGAGTCTGACGAATATGAACAAGATATGAATTCTATGAATCTGTATAGTCTCCGATGAATTTTTTATAGAAACCGATAATTCAATCTGATGATAATTTCACAAAATTACAAAATCATTACTAAAATCTTACGGATTTAACACACACGAAAAAGGTGTGAAAGTATCGAATTTTCCATATAAAGAGAACTGGAAAATCACGTTTACTCTGAAAGGAAAATCATTGCATCATAGAAAACTCGAATGAGATATGATGGTAAGGAAGCAAAACTGTGAAGAATACAGAACTTTCCCCAATAAAATTAACAGATTAGGAAAAAGCATTGATAGAATGAAATAAATTGTTCAAAAAATATGAGAGAATATTAAAGATAATACAAAATCAGCGTCTTAGTTATATAGAATATGAAAAAAAAACTATCACTTACCTTGGCATTGCCATTGTGTAGCCATGGAATGACATTATCGATGAATAATCCAATGTCCTGGCACTCGATACTATTGTTAAGATCTCCAAGATAGTTTAAAAGATTATTGCCCACTGTCATTTTCGTCTTGGTATCAGTTGTAGACAACAATGGCATGAAACCGTCCATATCCCGTGGATTTAATGCCATGACGTCTCAAAATCTTAGTAATATTATGCAGAAGTCCTGGAAATACGAATGGATATTCATAAATGATTCACTCATTTTTATTTGTAAAATGAATTCATTGAAAATTAATTTATTCGTAAACATTCGAGTGGAATTACTCCTTTTTCTCATGTCAATAAAAAAATCTTATTTATTTTGAATATTGGCAAGAAAAATGATAAATTACTCAAACTAGGAAGAGAAAGGTTCCATAATATCATTCTTCCTATTCACTTCAATCAAATTACTCATTAACTGATTATCTCGACAAAAATTAGTTTTAAAATTTGCCAGTAATTTATATTGTTATCGTAAAAAAAGTCTCCAATTTAATGATTAACCTATATAAATAATCCTTTAGCAGCAAAATTACTGATTATCGTGAGTCATTTGTCATTTACTTCTGTGTTTGAGAAATTATTAAAGTAGAAAAATGTAATGAAATCATGGAGAAGATTTCTCATTATTTCCGAGCTAAAATTTCAGTTATTTTCATATTTTTTCTCCACAATAATTCGGAATATAAAGTCATCACTGAAGAATTATATTAATTAGTTTAGTTGACAAAAATGGCTTTTAACAAAAAAAATATTAATTGGTTGAATTTTGTCTTGTATTCTCTTATACTTACTGAATATTATTTTTCAAATTCAAAGGAAATTATCTAAAAATCTACAAACCTATCAAGCTTCGAAGAGTGTAACAATAATTTTAATTTCGGCAATTTATAAATTCAATGTACTTAGAGCCGGTCATTGGCCCAACCCAAGTGCAAACATGATCTTCACTACTCCCACAGTTCACTACGAGTAATGTGAGTTACTAAATCACTATTTGAATATTATCCAAATAACATTTAAACATTAATTATTCAAAATTTTATATTAAAAATAAGAGTTGAAAATTTTTATTGGACAGTTTGATGATTATCTGCTGATTTTTATGGATTCATGAAGGCATGAAGTAGTTTACAAATCCCGAAACCTCATTGAGAAATCGTGTAGCACCTGACAAGTGAGATGAATCAATGTGGAAAGATGAATTATTAGAAGAGAAAAAGAATTTTTTTGGATTAAATTTTTTTGGCTTTTGATTTGGGATGATGAAAAGTTTTCACTAGGTTTTTTTTTTCTCGCGCGAGTAGGGTTTCAAGCGTACATTCCAGTACAACAACCCTTGAAATAATGATTTGTGGTTGAAAATCACACAATTCGATAACTGTTTTCACTATAAACCATTCTTCACGATTATTCACGTTTTAAAAATAATTATTCAACTATTTTTATTTTGGAGGTATTATGATTTTTATTTTTTTTTTGGTCTTGGAGACTCTTGACTCCTTAACGAGTCAGATACTCGCCGCAAGCACCGCCATTTTAGTTTGTCGAAAATTCAACTGATTGAATCGAACAACATGAAGTTGTCGTTCGGCTGGTGTTGGTTCCATAACATGCCATGAGATAGCGTCGAGGAGTTAGAAATTTCAGCCAATTAGAATATTGATGAACATTTTTTTGAAAGTCAAATGAAAGAATTCTCAGTCTTTAGTGCAATCTTCCATATAAAAATTGATATGATTCTGTAATTTTCATATTCAATAAAATTTAAATGAGGTGTTTTTCATCTAGGGGAGAGTGGGGCATAATGGACCTTCATAGTCACATGATTAAGGAATTTTTTTGGGAATGAAGGATTCGACGAAAAAATCTGAAAAAATTTGAGTAAATTCTCCAACATATGTATATTGTTTGTGAATTTTTTCAGATTTTTCGAAGCAACCGCTGCTTTTTAAAAAATTTCGAGGCATCTCATCTTTTGGGTCCATTTTGCCCCACTCTCCCCTAATTTAAATAATTACAATAATTTTTTTTTTCAATACCAATTTTATTCTGTAAAAGGAACGGTGTTTTCGACAGCCCTCTAATCGAAATATTCCCTAAATTTATCCTTGAGGGCATTTTTGGAGCCGCAGAGAAGGGGAAGATTTCGAAAGAAAAGGAAAATTCATTTTTTTATCAAATACTACTCTCACGCTTTTAAGGAGTTTGGGGAGTTATCTCCAAAATGTGAAATCACTTTGAGAATTATACAGGGCGTTCCTTGTTGTGTGTGGGCATGAAAGATGGGCTGGATTGATGTTTAATAACAAGTCTTAACACTTGTTTAAAGATAATAAAAAAGTAAGAATATAATTTATTTCACTTAAGAAATTAATCTGAGCATTATAAACGTATTTTGTCTCAACCATTGACTTGTTTCTCTCGTTAGTGTAGATGATTATTATAATAATAATAATAAGTGCCATTGCCGCGCGAGTTTTCATGGAATCTCTTTCATGAAAACGGTATCAGAGGAAAGAAAGCGGGTTTTTACATTTACCTAATGTCATCATTATTATATAATATTTTTTAAAAAATTTTCATGTATTTTGTTTCAGACTAATTAACAGTCAAAATTGCATTTTATACATGGGCTCTTATGCATAAAATCTGTCGTAGCTAGAGACCTTTGTTACCACCTGAGTTGATAGCGCAGATCGATGCTAAACCAGGTTTGATGCATAAGAGCCAATTTATGAAATGCAATTTTGACTGTTAAGGTACTTCCGCAGTAAGTAAAGGGGAATGGATCCGAATGTGCCACAGATTTGAAACTTTGAGGATATATTCTTCTCATAAGTAGAAATGTATACTGAAAGTTTCATAACGATCGACCACGTAGTTTTTTTTTATTAATTATTAAAATAATTAATTGACAGAGGCCCTAATGACACGTACTTTTCAATAATTTTTTAAAAATCATCGACAATGTCCTGCAGTCTTACCCGCGCGCGAAATCATTTCCTATATTATTTATAAATATAACTTGATATTTTTATTGATATTTTACCACGTAATTATTGAGAAATATCAATTAATCCATAAAATAATGATGAGGATCCTTTATAAAAAGGAATAAGAACGCAAACAATCGATATATCGAAAGTTGTCACGATTAAAGTGAAGTCCTCATTCCTCATTGGTCAATTAAATTGTGAGTAGTATAGTACGCGTGATATACTATACTAAAAATACCTAACAGGCGCGCTGGGATATGGAATCAGGAAAAATTTTTTCCAGTTTTCCGCGATGATCTCGGTAAATAAGCAAGATAGAGCGGAATAGGCACTAATTTGGGATCAAGAAAGGAGTATTTTCAGTTTTTCGCGATTATCTCGGTAAATAAGCGAGATAGAGCGAAATGGACGTTAATATGGGATCAGTAAAAATGTCAATGTCTGCTCTATCGAATTCGCTGAACCATTCGCGATACTGTCGTGGAATTTTGCAGGCTACTTCCTGACGACCTAGGCAGTGTCACTGTGAAATTTCATCAGGAAATACGCCACAGAAAAAAAGTTATGAAGATTTGAAAATCGAGATTTTCATGATGGCTGATTTCCTTCGAATATTCCTTCATTCTCATTTTTCACCCATTTCCCGAGGGAATACGGCGTTTTCCTTGAAATTTCGCAAAGAATTGAGTGAAACACACGATGATGGGGGATCCTGAAGGGCCAAAAGCCGCAACGATTCGGAATATTCAGTATCCGCGGAATTTTCAGGCCAAACCCAGAGGCAATGGCCTTTGCTCTATGAAAATGACCATATCCGCTCTATCGAATCTTCAGAATCGTTTGCGATATTGTTATGAAATTTTGCAGGCTCTTCCAGGACGACATAGGCAGTGTCACTGTAAAATTTCATCAGGAAATACGCCACAGGAAAAAAGTTATGAAGATTTGAAAATCGAGATTTTCATGAGGGCTGATTTCCTTCGAATATTCCTTCATTCTCATTTTTCACCCATTTCCCGAGGGAATACGGCGTTTTCCTTGAAATTTCGCAAAGAATTGAGTGAAACGCATTATGATGGGGGATTCTGAAGGGCTAAAAGCCGCAACGATTCAGGATATTCAGTATCCGCTGAATTTTTTCACTTTTTCTCAATTATCTCGGTAAATAAGCGAGATAGAGCGAAATCGACGTTAATATGGGATCAGTAAAAATGTCAATGTCTGCTCTATTGAATTCGCTGAACCATTCACGATACTGTCGTGGAATTTTGCAGGTTACTTCCTGACGACCTGGGCAGTGTCACTGTAAAATTTCATCAGGAAATACGCCACAGATTCACCCATTTCCCGAGAGAATACGAGGTTTTCCTTGAAATTTCGCAAAGAGATGACAGAAAATAGGATGATGGGGGATCCTGAAGGGCCAAAAGCCGCAACGATTCGGGATATCCAGTATCGGCGGAATTTTTTCAGTTTTTCTCGATTATCTCGGTAAATAAGCGGGATAGAGCGAAATGGACGTTAATATGGAATCAGGGAGGAGTTTTTACAGTTTTTCGTGATTATCTCGGTGAATAAGCGAGATAGAGCGAAATGGACGTTAATATGGAATCAGGGAGGAGTTTGCACGAAAATTCGATGTTTCAAGTTTTTTTTTTCTTCTTAATGTTTATTTATTTATGAGGCCATGAGTACAGTGTAGAGACTTCCATCTCGTCAATAAACAAAGGATAGAATATGAAAATTGCAGATTTACAAAAAAAGTCGGCATACGACATACCTTTGTTAAGACAGTTTCCGTATTAATGTATTTATTATTATTATCTATGGCTGGCTTTTTGGCGTTCATTAGAATGATTACATGCCACATATTTTTTTATACGTTTCGAAATGGAAAGGCTTCTCAAAACCATTCCTAATGTTTGGTTTTAAGTAAATAGTCACTTATGGAAAGTTTTTCCAGACAAAAGATCGTATATCCCGCGAGATACGACCTTTTGCTTTTAGACACGCGATATAAATTCGTTACCTGATAATGGGTTTATCTTATTTTTCACCGGATATCACATGTCACGTCGCTTCAACAACAATTAGGCAGATCTAAATCTTGATGAGATAATCTCACTAATATTGTTTTCGATTTTCAATTCTGTTGACACGAACTACCAGTTTCTATTATCTATTGATGAAAGATACGCATCATAACTGCCGAAAATTAGTTATCAGCGGAAATGATGACCTCAATTGGAATTATAGAACATTATATTGAAACCGAAAAGTATAAAAGGTAGAAATTAATTTTTCAACCGATAGTAACAGTTTTTTCTTTCTCTCACAATGAGCTCCTTCAGAATTCTCATACTCGTAGCCTGCATCCCTGTATTTCTGATAAGTATCATATCACTAGGGGAGACCGGGGCAAAAACACCGTGAATTTTTTTGCAGAGTGTAGAGCTTTATTCTAAAAAATTGAGAATATGCTCCAACATGTCTTCATTGTTGAGTAATTCTTCCTTTTTTTCTTTTAAAGGTCTTCACTCTCAAAAAAAATCTAGTGGAGAGCTGAGACAAGACAAATCGATTTCACCAATGGTGGAAGCATCACTATCGTGAAAATTTTCAATCTCGATTTCTTTGTTGGGACATATCTAAATGATCCAAAAAGACCAAGAATTATATTTAAAAAAAAATGTCTGTGTGTGTGGATGGGTGTCTGTGTGCATACACGTGTTTCAATAACTTCTGAATCGAACATCATTTTGAGCCATATGGTATTGAAATTCGTCTAGTAGTTGTTGAAATATCAAAAATTGTCAAAATTTTGTTTTTTCTTAATATTTTCAACAATTCTGAATCGACTTTTCTCAGATTGATAGGCTGTGTTAGCAATCCTATGAACTCTCTACGAATTTTCATCTATTCGTTGATGATATTTTTTGAAAAATTCCAATTTTAATGATTTTTTCAATGAAGTTTTTGTCAACACGATAATTAAAAAAATATTCAAGCTAGAGATTTCTGATTCGGTCAAATTTATGTTCTCATACCCCTGATGTATAGGATTGCTGATGGGCATGATTCATTGAAAAGTTTTTGGAGGAGAAAATTTTTTCTGTTTTGAGGAAATTCACTTTTTCAGGAATATTTCCGGATCTATCAGTCGTGGCAACTTGGATTTCATCTCAAATGGAAGGTGAGCTCATTTCCCATCGATTCATATAATTGTGAGGAACAAATTATCAATTTTCAGATGGTTATAGAGTAAAAAATCTTGTCCAGTAAGTAAGGTATAAATATTTGGAAAATTGATTTGAAGAAATTTGAGCTATAAGAATCGATGAAAAATGAGCTCACCTTCCATTTAAGATCAACCCCAGTCTGCTATGACTAATAGAACCGAAGATATATCCGACCCTGGTGGATCATGCAACCAGGCGCAAAAAGGGTGTATCTCCTTTAGTTACCGAGATATTCCATTGAGAATGATCACCGAGATAAATCGATTGGTCTTGTTTCACCTTATCATTACTGAATTATGAAGTTGAACTTTTTTTTCTCTCCAAATACGTCGAGGCAACATCATCTGACTATTCGATAGCTAAAGAAGAATGTATAAATGAACTGGGAGAAGTGACTCCAGATATGAATGAACAAGACGTTATTAAACTAGAGAATTGTTATAGAGCCTGTAAGATGCAGAAATTAGGAACTGTAAGTATAGAAAAGGCAAACTTTTCGATTTTGGTTTAGATTTTCCTTTATGCTACAAACTTTATTATGAATCCTTCATTTCTCAATTGAGCTCCAAAAGTGCAGCAATTCTCTGACTTTTTATTTATTCTCCAGATGACAGCTGATGGAAAGTACAATTACACCTATATTTACGAACAAATCGTGGACACTGAAGAATTTGACTATTACAAGTTTTTCATGCCGGCTACCAGAGAATGCGGCTATGAATCATGTAAGTATCTAATTAATGTCAATTGATTAATTCAGAAGCAAAAAGGTAAGAAAACATGAATCTTTTTATTTTTGTCATTGACCTTTTCTGGAATATATCGGAAAAAGAGATAGGCACGCTTCTGGCTCGTATCCTTTTTGAAGCTCTTAAAATTCATTACGAAACGGATCGGGGCGAAAAGAGCGTAACTCCATTATTTTCTAAGAGATTTCCAAAAATAAATAACCAAAAAAAGGACTCATCCTGTTTTAACTCTGCACTAGTATTGTTCGTTTATTCCTTTGAGGATATCTTTGAAACTAATGGAGAAATCTCTTTTTTCGGCTCATTATTTTTGTAGCTCTTGCAACTGTCTGTTTTTGTAGCTCTACAAGAATTGATCAGAGTGAAAAGAGCGTATCTTCATTAATCTGTAAAATAATCCATTGAAAATTATGAAACAGATAAGTCGATCGGTCCTGCTCCATCTCTTCACTGCCGAATTAATCTAATTGATACTCCGACAGCAGATGAATAAGAAAAATCAGGCTTTTTCTTATAAATATTACGAAAATAGTTAGAAAAATAATTACAATATGACTCTGGAATTATCTCCTTTCGCCATTTTAGTGTTGTATTTGAATGTTTCAGATGTTCCAGATGATTCCTGTGAAACAGCCTCGAAATTCCACGATTGTTTAAAAACCATCAATACCTCGTATCCGTGGGAAAGTGGTCAAATTATTTATAAGTTCATGTATTTGTTCGACTGTTATGCGGATATAAACGAATGTAAGGATGAAATGCATCTAAAATGATCAAATTGGACCTCACACTTGTACTTTACTGATTTAAACGTAATTGAATATGTTTTTCTTCAGGTTTTATCATATCAAATATCAGTTCTTTAATAAAGAAAGCTTAATCACATAAAATTGGAAGCAAAAGATCAAATGTTATTGCATCTCATTAGATTTTAATTTTTCAGACCTCCTAGAACTCTCAAATTTCCCATGGTAGCTCCATCGATTTTGTGAAAAACAGCTCATGTTTATTATAATTGGCATAAATATACATTGGATCTATTTCTTTTTTCATGAATGAACTTCCACAATTGCAAATTCAAAACACATATAATTCGTCAAAGCTCAATTGCTTCCAATCAAAATATAAAATTTGTAGTCAAATAAGAAATTACGAGATGGACTGCTTCATGTAACGATGAGATTCAAGCACTTGTTATCGTAACAAATATACCATTCAGCGGAGTCATGAAAAATCCTCTGGGATCAATTTTATATTCCTTATCAGTTTTATCACACACATCAACTGTAAACTTATGCAGAAATTTGACGAGTCCAACTTTTGTTTGCATAATACCAAATCGTGCTCCTGAGAACAAAGAATTTCATATCAATTTAACAATTTGATACTTGATAAGAGTAAAATTGTATATTAAAATAAAAATTACCGATGCAATTTCTAGGGCCATCACCGAATGGTAGGAAAGTCATCTGTGGCCGATTTTTCATAGCTTCTTTAGTAAAACGTTCAGGATCAAATATCTCAGGCTCTGGATAGTATTTCGGGTCACGTTGGATACCAAATATTGGTATCCAGACCCTTGTACCAAGTGGAATGGATAATTCCGTATTTGGGAATGTGTAAGATGCAGTTGATTGTCTCATGATTATCATCACTGGTGGATATTTTCTCAATGTCTCTTTCATCACTTTATCAAGATATTCCATTCTTTGAATGCCTTCATATGTAATTTCCCCATTAGTTTCAGCTAGTTCCTCCGAAATTTCTTTCCGAAGTTTATCACGAATTTCATGATTTTTCGCAAGCTCCAAAAGACAATTACTGATAGTAGAAGATGTCGTTTCAAAACCAGCAACGAAAAATAAAAATAATTGAGCAGCCATCAATGAATCTGTGAGTTCAAGATCATTAATTTTACTTGATACTTCTTTAAGTTCCCTCAGTTGATCAAGAAAATCGTGCCTCATGATGTTATTTTTTCTCCTGTACTCCACAGTATCACGGGACAAATTTATGAAGAATTTCTGAAGTTCCCAATCAACAAGCCACTTGCCGAACAGATAATAGAGTGGTGGTACAAATGTTCGAAACCGAAATCTGAGAACGTTTTTAATAGTGAAATTGAATATACGCCTACCCATTTTTCGAAAAATACTGCTTTCCTCTTTGAGAGCACTTGGCTCAATGCCAAATGCACAAAGGCCAATGACATCAGTTGTAAATTTAGCAGCAATATCACGAATATCTATTGATTTTCCATCAACTTCTTCCAAATAGTGATCTAATTCATCAGCACATTGCCGCAGTAAATAAAACATCTCACGTAATTTTCCAGATGTATAAGCAGGTGATAGTTTTGGTCTCAATTGCCTCCATCTCTCTGATTCAAGATTGAACAAGTGTGGTGAAAGAGGCTCATGTGGCTCATAAATACCCATACCTCGATCAGAAAAGCTACTGAAATCTCTTGTTAATATAGTTTTGATGAGTTCCGTGTCATTCAAAATTAAAACTGGATATCTCCACGAATAGATTCCAATCATTGGTTCTCCTCGATACTGTTCGTAAATTTTTCTTAGATAGCATCCAACTGAGAGTCTATCAAAGAAAACATCTCGCATCGTTCCGAATCCCAAAACGGGTTTAGGTCCAGGAATTCTTTTTCTTCTCCAAAAACTGTAGTTAGCCGTTAAATAATAATAAACTATTATTAATAGGCCTATAACACCAATCAACATATACATCATCACAAATGTAATCACTAATTCTTCAATAATGACAGTAACGCATCAACTTTACGATACTCAAGTTCTTTTAGAAATCAGGGGAATGAAAAATTTCCTCCAGTTATCATGACTCTTGAATTTTATAATACCATTGTTGATTTCTGGGATATAAAACTTGATAAACAATTCAGCACAGAGATATAATTTGATAACAGGTGTTTTTGATATATGAGTTTTGTTATCGAGTCAATGAGCGTTGAAAAATCTTTCAATTATCTCCAGTGGTTTCAAGAATGTGGTATAAATTTTAATTCCAAATTTATTTATGTTTAAATTAGGAAATAAATCGAGAAACGAAATTTGTTATTTTTTCGAGAATATTTTATTGTTAAGGAAGTAACGTTACTATTATCTCCTGCTTTATTTCATATTTTCTATCTTATTTAAACAGAATTGGTAAAATACAATTTGTTACGAAAAGTTGAGTACTAATTGTTTGTACTCATATCAAGAATATAACTAAACATATGTAATCTTTAATTGAGAATTAATTTCTGTAGTAATTCTTAATATTGATTCGAAAGCTGATTTTCGAAATCATGGAAATTTTTCGATTGAAATATTCAATTAATGAGAAGAGCTATGAAAGTTGAAATTGACAAATTCGGTAGTGGAGTAATTAGATAAAATGAGTTGAAAATTTTCTTAGGCATTTTTTTGCTGTGAGTGGCTTGAGCAGAAATCATTGACAGACCTTCGATGTAGAGAATTTTTTATACCATAAAAAATTCTCTTCATAATTCTCCGCAAACAAATTCTTTTCTCCTTCTCTCAGAAAAAATAGCCCGTGATCTTCAAACTTAAAATGAAAAATGCAATATGTTCTCCATTATTCTACAATAATATTAGAAATATTTTTTTGTTATACTGCTTACAGTGATTAATACTTTGAAGATGATAAATAAAATTGTATATTTCTAATAATGAACGAAAAAAAGGATAATTTCTTCTGTCTTGTCAACTTTAATAATTATTCTCTCAAGCATGGCGATGGAAATCAAGCCTTGAATTGCTACGACGTCCACTGCTGTGCTCAAGATCAGACATTGGAGTTGATATTCTTGATGATCCAATTGACATCCCATCACTTCTTGGGGTTCTCGTAGCTGTAGGAACTCGGAATGCCCCATTTTGTTTGGATAGTGGTCTCACGCTCCTGATTGTTGAGCCAGATGCCTCCGAGTCATCAGAAAAAAGGCCTCTATTTGGACTGAAACCATTAAAATAACAAATTCATGTCCTTCGATTCAGTGTCATTTATTAGCATCACAAAAACGATTTGGGCAGATATATTCGAGCAAAATTCGTGTAAAAGTACCTCGGAATGAAACAATTATTTACTATGTAGGAAATTGAAAAACGAGGAATTTATGAAAATTTTCAATAATTGGAGATTCAGAGACTTACGAATCACGATTTTGTTGAATGCTGCCGAATGGTAGATTTTTACTGCCAAAATTCATACGATGATTGTTTGGAAGCTCATTGAAGCTCAATTGCCCTTGTTGATTTATCAGTGCATTGACAGCATTTTCCAGTTTCTGAAAATCTCGGATCATTCTTTTACGCTGCTCAAGTTTTTGCCAGTAAAGAGTTTTCAGTGAATTATATTGCTTTATCTGGAGAGAAGAATAAGAAAACAAAATAAATTATCAGATATCAGACGAGTGGTGATTGAATTTTACATGGTGATAATATTTATGAAATATCAGCAGATGTGAAAATGCAGTGATCATTTTTCTGAACACATCCTCGTTTGCTAGGCTTCTATCCATCTCGTGAAAAATCACGAAATGACAGTGACTTGCTTTGTTTTAATCATTAAAAATTTGTTTCAATTACCAGATACTTGATACGATTAAACAGAGGGGCCAATTGACATTGTTGAAATTTCACAGCCGCCTGCAAATTCTCCAATTGTGCTGGAACATCAACGAACAGATGTCTGATTGATGCTGATGAAAGTGGCAGTGTTCGGACGCCATTTGCACCACAAATTGCACAAGTGCCAGAGACTGAAAGAACAAAGGAATTAGAATGATTGCATGAAAAATTAATAAAAATTATTCTTACGTTTTGAGAGGCATTTTCTGCAAAAAACATGTCCACACTCGGCCAAATAAAGATTTGACCTGGTTTGATCTGGATGAATGAAACATGTATTGCAAATTATTTTCGAAGTTGTCATAATTGAATCGATGAAAACTCTAGAAATGTCGAGAAAAAATTATACACGTCTTTTCTAGTTTATAGATTTGATTGCAATGGGCGTCTAATCCCCTCGAAAGACGTTCAACATTTCGTTCCAAGCTCTGTGATTGGTGAGTCGTTCATCTGGTCACTTCGTTCGTACAACTATTCCTATTGGTTAAATTGTAGTCTTAAATCTAATTTTATTGGTTGGAATCTTCAGCCGCGAAAGTTAGCATTCAAAATTTCACTCAGTTTGTGCAATTGTTTTTTATTTATAAATTATTATATTATAGGGGAGAGTGGGGCAAAATGGACACTATAATGAAACGGTTAGAGATGGATTTTTTTTGATGATTCTATTGAAAAGCTGAGAAAATTTTGGCCAGAAAACAGGTCTCAAATGTAATTTTTTCGATTTTTTCGAAAATTCCATATTTTTCAGCAGTTTTGAAGGGTTAAGCTTTTCTTTTTTCGAAAATCTTCAGTTCTTTGCAAATATCTCTGGTTCTATTGGTCGTAGCAGTTCGGGGTTGCTCTCAAATGAAAGGTGAGCTCATTTCCCATCGATTTATGGGGTTTTAAATTAAAAAATATCAATTTTTTGGATAGTTATGGGCCAAAAACTGTTTCACAAAACTGTTCCACAAAAATGCCCGTAAACACCTTGACAATCAATATTTTTTAATTGAAAACCCTATGAATCGATGGCAAATGATGTCACCTTTCACCTCCATTTGGAATTTTTACGCTGCGACAAATAGAACCGGAGATATTCGCAAAAAACTGAAATTTTTCCAAAAAGGAAGGCTTTTACCCCTCTGAAATGCTCAGAAAAGTCAAAAGACTTCCTCTTATTTTCATGAACTCTTATTCTTGTTGATTCGTGATGCGGCCACTCAATATTTTCAGAGAATTACGATAACGATTGTGTTTATAAGTATGAGGATGTAAAGAATATAAAATGGAAATAATATGCAATCTTTCTATTGTTTTTATTGAAGAAATCATATCGATTGCCATAGTGGAGCAGTTAAATGATCATACAATAATTAATAACTATTGAAATACGACAGGTACAGTAAATGAATCAAACTTCAAGCATTAATTTTGCTTCTTGATCAAATTAGGAAATAACACTAGTGTTGTATATGCTGTAAAAGGGAGATAAATTGTGCGATAATTGGGATTTTAACATGAACTACTCAGGTTTACTTATTGCGGCAAAAATGGGATTTCATCATCCTCTGCTTCGACTTCATCATCCTCTGCTTCGACGTCATATCCGATACCAGCACTAGATCCATCTGCTAGTGGACAAAATGTCCAGCAGATTACTTCCACTTTGAGTAATGGATGTTTAGGCCCATTATAAGTAGCGACAGAGACTCCAGCATGTGGATCGGTTTCGAACGTCAGATGTAGCGGTATTTTTCGTAGTCCTTGCTCAAAGATATTCGTGATCCTTGCACGAAGACTTGCATCAACATCATCAACATGGAGTTGCAAAGTTATGAGTCTTTCCGAATGAGTGATCAAATGCAATAAGCCCTCATATGTTTGCATTGCGTTCGAATAGCTGTATATCACTAAATCTTCCACATTTGTTAACTTTTGAAGGCTCATTCCATTAGACGTCAAATCACGTCGGTTAATGCATAGGGTTGTCAGCGATGGAATTTTCGCTAAATCTTTGAAACAGTCCTCTACCCCTTCGCAGTCTGTGAACATTGTACAGAGAATTCAATTTAATTAATGTAGGGGAAGATGGGGCAAAATGGACATCAGGGGTGAAATGGACACATCTAAATTTTTTGGCAAATATTCTGGAAAACTCTCGAAATTAATAGAAATATTGGTGGTAGATTTTTCTTGATGATTTTATTGGAAAGCTGAGGAAATTTTAGGCAGGAAACAAGTGGCGAAATTAATTTTTTTGAACTCTTGATGATTTTGACTTTTTTGGGCATTTTAGAGGGGTAAAAGCCTTCCTTTTTTTGAAAATTTTCAGTTTTTTGAGAATATCTTCGGTTCTATTTGTCGTAGCATAAAAATTCCGAATGGAGGTGAAAGGTGAGATCATTTGCCATCGATTCATAAGGTTTTCAATTCAAAAATATCGATTTTTGAGGTATTTATGGACATTTTTATGAAGCAGTCTTGTGAAACAGTTTTCGGCCTATAACTATTTCAAAAATTGATATTTTTGAATTCAAAACCCCATAATTCGATGGGAAATGAGCTCAGCTTTCATTTGAGACCAACCCCGAATCGCTACGACCAATAGAACCAAAGATATTTGGAAAAAACTGAACATTTGAAAAAAATGAAAGGCTTCTACCCCTCAAAAATGCCAAAAAATAGAGATTTTCAAAAAAATCGAAAAAAATACAAATGACACTGATTTTCCGGCTAAAATTTCCGCAGCTTTTCAATAGAATAATAAAAAAAAATCAATCTTTAACCATTTCATTATAGTGTCCATTTTGCCCCACTCTCCCCTATATAATAAAGTTATATGTGCTTATATAACTTTAGATAACTAATATCGAATCGGAATCAATTCGTCTTGCTCTACCATTTTGAAACTAAATTTGTCACCAACTTACCGCATACAGTACATCTTATGAGTTGTTGACAATTTTTGGCAATGCCTAAAATATCTTCTCTCGCCATTCCAAAGTTACCTTCTAAACTGAGTGTTTTCAAATTGATGAAGGATTTCAGGCTCGTGGAAAATCGCGTAGAAAATACACATCTCTTCAGTAGTAATGTTTCTAAGGCTGTCCAACTCCCATCTGTTTCTTCATCTTCCACAAGGATTACGACACGAGCAAGGGATACTAGCTCCAAATTTGGAAAATCATGCAATTTCTAAAATGATTTTTAAATTAATATGATTATCAATTGATTTCAGCTGAAGAATAGACAACAGTGTATCACAATACTCACAATTGGAAAATCGAATAATTCAAGGTGGCTATGAAAAATCATAAGTTTTTTGAGATTTTTCGAAGCCAGAATCTTTGAATATTCTATATCATAACAGTCGAGCTTTCCTTCTATTCTAACACTCCTCAACTCCCTCGACTTCTTAAATAATTCCGTCAAATTCACGCAGTGTTGTGTGCTCACGATATCCGATGTTTCGTCCAATTTCAGAGAAATAAATTCTAAACGATCCAGTTGACAAAATTCAATTATCAATGGCAAACAATCAATGCAGTCTGGTCCAATTGTGATGTCCAATTCTCTTAAAAAACGACCACATCGTTTGAAAATAACATCAAGCTGATTTTTTGAAAACTTTCCAGGAAGTCTGATGTAAGTGGTATAATGCCATCCTTTTTCACTGAGTTTCCGCCATCTTTTACAGACTAAACAAAAAATCACGATTATTATCTAGAATTATGATTTGAAAGATTAATCCGATTGCTGCCTAAAGAATACCTCTTTCAATTTTTAAATTATCGGAGATTGATAGAAACGAGAATATATGAGCCAAACAATCGTCAGGTAGATCATTAATCAGCACAACATCCTTTTTAATTTCATCAAGTTTTGCATGAATCATCGTCATTGTTCTGAAAAAAAAAACATTAGATGTCTCAATTTCGACCTTTGATTTGATTTATCGACATGGCTAGAGGTACACAAGTGCCTTTAATAAATGCATTGAATTCTGTACATGATGTTAGTGTTTTTAAGTGTCATTTAAGTGTGCATAATGTGTAAGTAATTTAACATATACTCAAAGGGCATGTTAAAAACACGCAAAAGGCACTTTTGTACCTCTAGCCTTATCGTTAATTTATTTATGTTTACCTCATTAATTTTTTCCTAGAGTTGAATTTGATAACAAACTTCTCCTCAGACTCGATATTATTCAGCGAGTTTGGAAATTCGGCTTCTCCATGAATAGTGAATAACTGTTGCACTTCAGCATCAGAGAGCTGTAACCCACGACGAATTAATGAAATTCATCAATTATTTATATCAGAGATTCTGTATTGATATATTTACCTTCTCTGAAAGTATCTCCGCAAAATGGTCGTCTCCTGACGAACGGTCCATTTTTGGTTTATGAAGCTATGAAATTTTTCAATTTCTACGTTGTTTTACAGCGATGTTCACATTAATGGCGAAACCCGTTGAGGTGCTGACGTGTTCTGCGCAAAAGTGCGGGAAGTTTGTAATGAATAGTACACTTTTAAGTAGAGAAGCTGCATAAATTTGATATCCCTAAAAATGCATACATATATGAAAGAATAATTAATTTGAATTTTTTTTTCAATTAATAAATTTCTTCTTTCATAAATAAATTATAAAAAATGAATAAATTCAGGTGCGATAAAAACGATTTTTCATTGGTTGTGACGTCATCATATCCGTTGAGGCTTAAAACCAATCGGAATCGCACTATAAAATTGTGTTTTTTTCTAATATTTAAATCTCCATAATATATTTCTGATAATCCATTTCATTCACGCCAATTAATTTGTTCTAAACGCATATAATCTATATAATATAATATTTACTATTTTCTTTATTTCAATAACATAAACATGAATGCTTCATGAACTCGACGTGTGGTGGCGTAACTAAACCGATATAATGACGTCACTTCCATTTAAAAATACATATTCAAAGTATCATTTTTAATCAAAAATTACATGAAAAATCAACTGTTGAATAATTTTCTACTTAAACTGCCTCAATTATTTCTAGTAAA
Organism: Aleiodes alternator; assembly: GCA_963921955.1. Lineage (NCBI taxonomy): Eukaryota > Metazoa > Arthropoda > Insecta > Hymenoptera > Braconidae > Aleiodes > Aleiodes alternator. Next base: position 12,445,266 of record OY998103.1, read on the forward strand.
CTTTTAAATAAAAATATAATTATAAAACGTGCAACTTCTCCATTGTCACCAACACTTGATTGTTTTATTCATTAACATTTATTTTTTACTCAATTCAAATTCGTAAGTTACAATAAACTTCACTAAATCTGAAACTTCAAACAGTAATCGTCACTTACTCGAATTATATTTAAATTCACAACTATTTTTACAGAAACTTTTCCAAGTATTCTGAGGTCTCAACTACTTGCAAGTTCGTTCGGAAGTGCTTGTCTCCAAAAATTCTACTCCGTCTTCAAGTGTTTATTCCTTTAGGCCCACCCTTCTAGCTAAGGGACAGGGGTAGAACGTTTGCCAATTGGGACCTTCGATTTTGGATTGAGGAGGGGAAAGTCCGAGGGTGAAGCGGTCGAGCCACGATGAAGGGATCTTGTGACCATAAAAAGGGGAAAAATAAGGGATCTGCATACTTTCTCAATTAAACGGAGTTTTACAGGCTTTATGACTTTTACGTGCTAGGGTGAACAATAGAAGTAGCAAAGAAAAGAGAGAGGGACATTTCTTAGGATTGTGAAAGGAGAACCTACTACAATTGAAGAAATACAAAGAATTATTTTTATGGTTTTTACAACATGCAGCTCGGTTGAAATTTGGTGGCCAGATTTTTAATTACCTTTACTTGTGGTGCTTGGGTTGAGTTTCGGAGAAATGTTTGCTAAATTGTTTTATTGAGGTTCTAAAAGATTATTCAAATTAAGAGAAAGAATTCAAAGTGTCGGGTATTTTCTTGCTGTAAGGATTGGGAAATTTTGATCGTGTGGAGAATTGAATTTTTGAGAAATTGGAGACATTAATGAAGAGAACACTGTTTATTGCCTAATTGAATAATAAACATTGTAGAATAAGTAAGAAAAAACTTAGCTTCATGAACTATTATATAAGCCTTCATAATAATTGAATGACTTATGTTCTTCTTTGGACGAAGTTTTCCCTTTTATAACCAAGAGTATTTTACAATCGACTGAATTAAATCGTCGCGAGACTAAAAATATGATCATGACAAAATTAATACTTTGCACTTTCATCTGTGGCTTCTCTTGAATTTTGCCATTCACAATCTGATTCAAAGCAGTTCTCTCATTTTTGCCGTATAGTGAACTGCTTCATAGCCATGAGCACTTACAATAATGCTTATTGAATTTCGTGACGAACTGGATAACGTGACAACTGAGAACTGCATAAAACAGTAATATTAACAATAGGTTTCATGCATTAAATCTTCTATCAGTAACGACGATTAAAAAGGTCAAATTATAATGGAATGAAGACACGAGAAGGGTCACGGTCAATTGAAATAATCACTTTTATTGAATTTCTAATTCAATGATTCTAAAACTGATGGAAAAAAGTGTATCAGGATTATAGCAGTCAATTCTCACATCGTTGTCAACTTCTCCATTTCAATTCATCTCCTCAGCTTGGCTCTTCTGTTTCGTTTAATCCACAAGTCAATGATAATCTCTCCCATCAAACAGAGCAAGCCCGCGGTGTATCCAATAAAAAGTATGAAAAAAATTGGAGCAATATCGTAAAATTTCAAATCATTGTCTCTCTCCTCTTTAGTACTGGGATGACGGATATTCTCATAATATTTTTTTCTTGAAGCAGCGCATGAAATAAAGCCGCCTTCGATTAATCTACGTAATGCATCATTGAATTCAGTGAGATAAGATAATCCTTTACGTACAGCAGTAGCAAGAGGAGAAGTAGCAAGTGTTTCTTTCATCTTATAACATTTGTGCTCATAAAGTTCACTACCTATTGACGATGCATTAGTTACAACAACTAGTGCAAGAGATGAATTTTTTCCATCTTTCAATTCTTGAAATTTCTGTTGATACTCGGCATAATTAAAAACAATGAATTTATTGTAAATGATTTTGGCCACAGACATCCCAGCTTTCTCATCATCCTGTACATTGAAAAGCTCCCGATGACTAGCCATACCTCCGAAAATCATACCAGAATCAATGAGTTCCTGCAATGTATCGACTCTTTTCTCCGAACGTGCCATTAAATCTCCAGCGAGTGAACCAAGATAAATCTGCGTCAGGATAAAACCAAAGAAGACCCAAGAAATATACTTTATTCTGTAATGCAATGTCTTTGGCTGCTTGTACCATGATGTGCCCAGGATCAATGCAAATATTTCCAAGAATGATATTTCATCAAAGAAGAAATGCTTCAGTATGCCACCGAGAACAATCGATGCAATCACTAGAAGCCATATTATCAAATCGAATGGTAGTATTAGCCCGAGAAAAGACCTCTCTGGATGTGCTGGTACCATAAAAACAATTGGTACTACCTCGTAAGGAATTACAAAGTCAATCATTTCCGTCGGCGCCCAACGTAGACCACCAATTACAAAGTCAATGGATTTATTAGCTTCAAATAATTCCGTCAGCACTTCATTTGCAGCTCTTTTCTCTCCCCAGTTTATGCTTGATGGGACCGGTTTGAAATCAAAAATCTTAACGAAGTTTCTGATGATAAAGCTTTCAATACCACGAATATGTACAATTACGCTGTTATTTCGTTCTATGTAATTATAAGGATCACTTTCAATTATCCCAAAATGAATTTTTGAAGAATTCATCTTCATAGGTGCAAAAAATTCTGATTTCTTCATCCATTCGTCATTACTACATGCACCGATCAAAATCGGATCAGTCGGTCTCATCGATTCATTAGCTCTAAAGCTCTCGCTTTGTGCAGCAAACAGAGTTCCATCGACAAACCCAAGGATTACTACTCTGGCGATTTTCTTGATCCACAGCAGTTCAACGAATTTGGTAGCTTCCTTCATGAAACTCTCCTCGTCAACCAATATTTTTGTCATTAGAACACTGTATCTACAATCTCTGCTGGAAAAATCAATCGGATTTAACGTCGAATCTTCGATGTCATTGGAACTGGAGACTATCATCAATGAGTCAAACGAATCGTAGGCGAGTGAAGCTTCTGCAGAATCAGTTAATACATATGTCGGACGTATTTCTTGGAGTTTCGATAAATAGTGAGTAGATATAGCATTGTTAGTCCCCATTAAAAATATTGACATCCTTGAGCTCGACCGTTTCATGGAAGATTGGACAAATGTTATCAAGCAGTCTGTTTTAACTGATGGTGATTGCAGATTGGCGATCATCAATGCACGTTTATTTGTACTTTCAGCATTCTGAATTAATAATATCGCCATGAGAATAACACGAATCCGGTTGTTATTCATGATGACCAATTTTTTTTCAGACTTCACACGAAAACTTCAGTCATTGATAACGTTGCACTTTGAACTGGCTTGGAACAATGACAACTGTAACTTATAACGTGACAATTAGAAGCTGGAAAATTGAGAAGATATAATATAATTATAAGTTTCATGCACAAACCTATATGCCAATGTTGGAAATAGAGAAAAAAATGAATTAAAAGAGCGTAAATGAGAAGCGAAAATTAAATATGAGAAAAAAAAAATTGTAGATTGGCATTCACGGAATTGATAAGCTCCTCTATCATTATACGGTCAAAATGCGACGAAAATCGCGTGTTGCATCGATTTTATCATAAGTGTTATTCTGAGGTAAATAGAGCTGTTCAAAAGGAATTAATCAACAGAGTGACAATATTTTCTTTTAGATACATTCCAGTCATGCAAATTCATCATTTTATCATTGAATTATCACGAATGATAATTGTTTTCAGCTTGAAGTCTCAAGTTCCAATTTTCGAAGAATTTTCGGATTCAAGAAATTTAATGAACGGTCCCGCATAATTCAAGTTTCCTTAAAAGTGTCTCACAGCTGCTAAATTACCGATATAAAGCTCGCTTTCTTTTTCATCGAAATCAGAGACGAAAAAAAATCTTAACATCTTCCGACTGATCAAACCGACAGAATTTCAGGATTATATCTCGGCTCTTATAACAACAATACGGATTACAGAAAAGTACATACAGGAGTGCGGGAGTGATATGTGTAAGTCCCCCTGCAGTAAATAAAAGAGTAATTCTACGTTCCCTACAAGCGGTTGAACTTTGCCGAATGTTCGTAGATTTGAGAAAATACAATTCAATAAAAAAAATTTCTATAAATGTATTTTTTAATAACAAAATATATTTTCTAATGAGGCTTAATAAGCTCATACATGGTTTTTCAAGACCGAAACTGCAGTGATACTTCTTGAGATGTATTTCTTAATTCATAGTCATTATAACTATGAGTTTGGATTTATAATCGAAATATATACTTTCTAGTGAAAAACTTATAAACATCACCAAATTGAATAGTTTGAGAGATTTATGGACAACTTTACAGGAGAAATATCAACTGATTCTGTGGGAGACAGATATTTGCTCTACATTCACTGATAAAATGGGATATTCTAATAAATACTTCGTTAATCATCGAGCTTAGGAGAATTTATTGAGAGCCCTTTTTGTAGTCCAATGAATTATCCATAAAAAGGGAACTCTCAATATTTTTTATAAGCTTTATTACTACCTGGACCTTCGCCAAATATTGTTTCGCAAAAATTCTTATATTACTTTACTTGATTTATTAGAAATTCTGGCGATGATCTTTCATATGATTTCATCAAAATCAATTTGTGTACATTAATAAACAGAAGGAGAGTTTCCTAGAAAAGATTATTGAATGATGAATGTTTTGATTATCAGTTTTTTTTTTTTTAATTAATACTTGAAAATGTTTAGAATTTTTGGAGATTTTTTTTTTCCAAGTTTGAACTTGGAGATATTTAGAATTTTTAGAATCGAATTGTTCCCGAAACTTCTACCTGAATTTCCGAGAATTCCCAGCAGTGAACAATTATCTGCTCCTCTTAGAAAAAAGTTCAGGTCTTCGAAAAAATCAATTTCAATTCTGTTTGTCTTTCCTCAATGAAAACGACGTATCTCGTCGTGATTATACCACGTGGTTGTCTCATTGAACCAAGTATCGTAGAAATCCTTCCCAGGAAATCTCAGGGGGACAGTTGCTTTCAGAGCATCAGGTTCACTCTCGATCCACATGTACGATCCCTTATCATTTTGTGTTGGCATCAAAGTTTTACCACTTGCAGTCTTTCTAACAATTGATTTAACATGGGAACTTAAGCTGTATATCGCAGCAACTCCGAATGCTTTTATTACTTGGAGGTTTGAACTGTTCTCCAAGACTCTCTTCATTCCATCAATTGTAATTTCAAAACAAAAGTCACAGCACAAGCACCTCAAATTCTTGAATGCAGAGATATTTTCGAAAGTCACATTTCTTAGCTGACTCATGTTCAGTACTCGGAGATTCTCGTGTTGGGACAGAGATATAAATGAGTGATTTGTGATATTAACACATCCTGCAATATTAGTAAAACATAATTTTTTGTTAAATTCTATGGATTAAAAAAAAAAGAAGATACTCACTGGTGATATTTAAGAATTCTAAATTCTCATTATTTGATAAAATCACATCAAGAATATCATCCGTAATTGTTGATACGGGGATGGAAAGATGCTCTAATTTTGTGAAATTCTTGATTGCCTTGATGGAATTGCGATTAATGCGGGAATCCCGTAAAACTAAACAAACTAAGTTGTTCAATTGATCAAAACCAATTAAGTTGTCCTCCGTGAGATTAAAGTTGCGGAGGGATAGTGCTCGTAGATTTTTAAATTTTGAGATATTGAAATTACCCTGAAAATAAATTTACAATTTAGTAGCAAACAGTAATTTATAGTCCAATCTTTTTCAAAATATCTCGGAAATCAAGTGAGATAGGGCGATTTAATCCGATTTCTTTATTGTGGCCTTTGCAATTTTTTGAAGTAATAATGTTGGAAAAATCGTTCTATCTTGCTTAGTTTCCGAGATATTCTTTAAAATCGAGCAAAAAGATGTCAATTCATGTAAGAAATATGATTCTATAACGAATATATTAAATGATATGAACGAAGAAAAACTAGTCTATTTGTTTTATGTGTACGAAGAACAACTCGCCCATTCATAGAATATTCTCTAGAAAATGTTCGTAAATTCTAATTGATTCTGTATTTTTAAGAGAGAATTCCTTACCAGAGAGAGATCATGAAATCCACTTCTTCCTCGGAAGATATGAATCTCAGTAGTTTCCACCGACAATGTTTGAAGAAAAGTATCAAATGAGAATGGAATTCTGTTGTGATAAATTTCAAACATTGCACGAGTTATATTCAATTTATTCGTGAGTTGAAGGAGAGAATTGAACCTATCCTCGTTTACGAATTCTCTATCAATCTTGACTCTGATAGAATTCAAATTCTTGCAGTACTCTAGTATCAATGGTATCTGATATCTATTGCGCAAAGAAATCTCAATATCATTGCAATAAGGACCACATCGTTTCAAACACTCTAAAAATGTTTTCTCCTTCATTCTTAAATCCACCTGTGTTACGTAAAACTTCTTCTCGTTTGTCCAACACTTGCTTGCTATTCTTTCCCATTTTGTGCAGACTGAAATAGAGAATTCAGTGGTGAAACAATGGGGGTCAAAATAGATTTTAAGGAAACAAACAAATTATTCAATAATAGAAGGCTTTTTATCCAATGATTTTATTGAAAAATTCATAGAATTTTTAATTAAACAAAAATTTCAGAAGTCATTGAAAAATCACGTGCAATTTCTTCTCCGAATATTTCTGAATCGAGCAGCTTTAGAGACAAATGTCAAGAGATCTCTTTGCACAGAATTCTACAAGCTATAGAGAAGATCTCGTCATATTTCTTTCCAAATCTATTTTTTTCAAAGATTTACAAGAGAAGATATACATGGCTTTTCAATGTTCAAAACTCGAGATTAATTTCATCTCAATTTAGAAAAATCTCGAAGTTAATAATTCCTGATTTATCAATACAAATGATTATAACGTTACCTTCTTCAATCTTCAATTTATCCTGAATTGGCAGCCTTGAAAAAATATCGAGGAGACACTCGTTCGGTAGACAATTAATTGGAGCGTGATCTTGTGATGTAAGTGTTAGTAAGAGAGTCTCATTGTTGTAAACGACTTTATTTTGTAGTTCATTGAAAGCTCTAAAGTAGAATAAAAAACATAGCTCATGGAATAATTCGTTTATCAATTATCTTTGAGACAATTTACAGGAGAATTTTACGGTAAGTTCTTGAAAAAAATTTCAAGAACTCCAAAAAAAAAATATTGAAAAAATGTTCAATGAATATCTTGGATTTTTCTCCTCAATTCCCCCCTCTTTTATAATAAGCAATGGAAAACTTGATCCTTATTATCTCCAAAAGTTTACAGTTTTCGTGTTTACAATTCACTTGAATGACTTTTTAATGAGACTTCCGAAAAGATTCTAGTTTTCTCTTCTTTGACTAAAGAAGTAGAATTTCAAAAAATAATAGAGGTCATCTATATCTGTTGCATTAAACGCCTATTCCATCTCACATCTCCGTAAATTTTTTCGATTGTTATTTTTTTTAGATCAAAGGCCAATTACCTGACAGCATCGTTCTCATTAGCGAACGTCACGTGAGCAATACTATCGGATACATCCTCCGGATTTTGTGAAGGATAAACAATAATTTTCTCCGGATTAAACACTGCGAAAATCTCCCGAAATTCATTCAGAGTTCGCTGCATGAAAGAAGAAGGAGGAAAGATAATTAAATTATTATTGCATATTTAGGAGACGTTGATAGTGTGATAAATTATGACTTATTGGTAGAAATACCTGTCGTGTCCTGCTGGCAGAAAAATTCTGGATAATGATGCGGTCACGAACGTAAGGATTCATTATTCAGGAATATTTTAATTGAAAGAAGCAGTTTCTGATGAATTGTACTCCTTATTTTGCCTTTCGATTACAGTGGTATTAATATTTTTTCTTCTGAAAAAAGGAGATGAAACACGTTATTTCTTCCGCTTTCCATTAACGGCTCTTCTTCTTCTTTATTCGGCTGCATGTGGCGCAGCTGGCCTTCAATCCACTGACAATACAGCCATCTTGAGATTAACGGCTTGTTCATTGTTTACAAGTAGCGTCAAACCAGGTCACGTGAAACTATTTTGAATTTCCCGCTGCTGAAAAAATGTAGCAACAAAGCTGAACCATTTGAGCTTTTTCGCTGGAAGTGCAGCGTCAAAGTATTCATTAATACTAAATACGAATTGTGCAATTTATGTAATAGATTGGTGCGAATAATGGCTTTAGACCAGATATACATCTCTGATGATTTAATTAACCAGTTAACGATAACAATATAGGTCCCAACAATACCTTTTTCTATAGGGGAGAGTGGGGCAAAATGAACACTCTTATGGAATGGTTAGAGATGGATTTTTTTTGATGATTCTATTGAAAAGCTGAGGAAATTTTAGCTAGAAAACGAGTGTCACATGTATTTTTTTCGTTTTTTTTAAATTCCATATTTTTCGGCATTTTTAAGGGGAAAGCCTTTCCTTATCTGAAAATTTTCAGCTTCTTGCGAATATCTCTGGTTCTATTGGTCGTAGCAATTCGTGGTTGGTCTCAAATGAAAGGTGAGCTCATTTCTCATCGATTTATGGGGTTTTTAATCCAAAAATATTAATTTTTCGAATAGTTATAGGCCAAAAACTGTTTTATAAAACTGTTTCACGAAAATGCCCGTAACCATCTTAAAAATCAATATTTTTAAATTGAAAACCCTATGAATCGATGGCAAATGATCTCACCTTTCATCTCCCATCGGAATTTTTACGCTACGACAAATAGAACCGGAGATATTCTCAAAAAACTGAAAATTATCAAAAAAACGAAGGGTTTTACGCCTCTAAAATGCTCAAAAAAGTCAAATTCGCCAAAAATTCAAAAAAATTAATTCCGGCTCTTGTTTCCCGCCTAAAAATTCCCCCATTTCTCCAATGAAATCATCAAAAACAATCTACCGCCAATATTTCCATTAATTTCAAGAGTTTTCCATAATATTTACCTCAAAATTTAGATGTGTGCATTTTACCCCTGATGTCCATTTTGCCCCACCTCTCTCTATTATAAAGTTTCATTCCAATGAAGTTAACATGTTCAAGCTTCTTTTTGCCGCAACAGCTTGCAGCTACATTTTTTTCAACGGCGGGAAATTCAAAATAGTGTCACGTGACCTGATTTGACGCTAGACGCTAGGTCAAGCGTCTGCATGAGGCCGTACCTTTACTGCAGCTGAAAAAGAGGACTTCACCTCTTCGTTAACAGGAAAAATTTGAGATGAAGGATGATTCGTTGATTAATACTCTACCGGACGATTGCTTGATGCACATATTCTCATTCCTATCGTTCGATGATAAACTCAATGCTGAGAAAGGTATGTTATAAATAACTAACCATCAAATTATGAAAAGAAAAACCAGCACAAGCGTCCGAGGAAAGTGAATCTTCAGTAGTAGACATGAGAATGAAAATTTTGGACATTTCGTTATGAAGAAATAAAAAATTCTGCAGCAGGAATTTACGACAGGATAATTCGATTTTCATTGGCATTCATTTTTTAAGGATATCGCGGAAACTAAGCGAGGTGAGGTAATTTTGCCCCAATTCAAAGAAGAATTCCTACAAAATCGCTCTATCTCCCTTAGTTTCTGAGATGTTTCAAAGAAAAAAAATAATAAAAAGATGGATTTTAGTGTTCTTTTCACTGCTGCTTCCTCCTCCCCGAAATGAAGAATAAGAAAATGATTATTCTCTTTTCAGTTTGCAAACGTTGGTGTAAAATTAGTGAGAGAGGATGGGTCAGTTCAAAAACCATAGATCTTCGAGAATGGATCCCAAAAAATAAGCTTCATTGCATCTTCAAAAGATGCGGCCGATTTCTGAGAAAAATTGAGATTTTCATGGGACGAGATTACCATAATTGTGTACCGCTAATGATGGAATTCTGCAGACTCGATCAATTAAAAGAGATCATCATTGAGCATACTGATTCCATTCTGGACTCTGATGATTTTGATGAAAACAAAATTAACGAAGATTTAACAGCTTTGTTTAAAAAAACGACAAATTTGATTGCTGTATCAATCCTAGGAGATGTTATAATGAACAGAATGGATTATCTGAACATTCTACCTTCAAAAACAATTCAGGAAATTCAAATTCGTAATAACAACTCATTGGCATGTGGACGCTGGTCACTTGTAAGTTCATAAACCATCGTTTAATATTTTTCGATGTTCTTCTATTTTTCTATATGAATTTTGGAAATATTGATTTCATGAACTGTTATAGGATATTCATCGATACCCAAACCTGATCCAATTGATGTGTGAGAATATTACAATCGACGGAGTAGACGATGAAGTCAGTGATTCGATGAAACTGGCCAGGTTATTACTTTTTGGAAATGTTTCTAAAAAATTCATTAAAAAAATTCCATCCTTCACAAATTTGACTGGCCTGATTTTGGGAGATAAATGTGAAATTGATAATGAAGACATTTGCAATATAGCGAGGAATTGTCCGTATCTGAGGGAATTTCAGTGTATGTATCGAATTAACTTGCCTCTAAATGAAATCTGTAGCGGAGACGTGAACCCGGATGAGTCGATTTTTCCTCCAATTTCTTGGAAAATAGTGAAATACACTCTGAATTTCGCCCTAATTCTTTTCTGCCCAAAAAAAAAGTCTGTCAAGAAAAGCTTCGGGAAGAAGGAGCGTATTGATATTAGTTTTTGAGATATTTCCTAAAAATAATTGGCGGAAAATGTCGACTTATTCTGTTTTAACGCTTTTCTATTGAAAACAATCAAATAAATTTGGATTCAATTTCTTAGGCTCGCAACACATGACAACTACTGCCTTACAGCTCCTCAGTAAAATGTCATTCCTTAAAGTCCTCATCTTGACAAATATCAGTGATTATGACGATATTCGATACCTCACAAACGTGAAGATATTGGCACTCACCAATAGTCGGATACTCAATCAATGCAATGGATTGTTTCAACTGATCGCAAGTTCATGCAGCCTCGAGCAGGTACTTATCTGGAGTGTGAAGATTTCGATTAAAACTTTTATGGAAGAGCTTGGAAATATTTTCAAAAATGGTCAGCGGGAAGAACCTCTGAAAATAACATTTAACAGGCCTGTCGGTGTCAGTTTTGATCATGAATGTGAAGAATCTCCACATCCGTTACTGGATTTACAAATTATATACAAATGAAGAAAGTCAAGTAGTTGTAACAACGAATAATGGATGGATAGTGCTGATGAGGAGCTTGGGAAAGATCTAATGAAGCCGAGAAATAAGAATAAATGAATCGTAATAATTAATGTGTTTCTTTATTTGTTCTTTAAAGAGTTCTCCATTCGTCCATTGTTCTTTTCCATTCATACATCGCTAATATCTTCGTAAAACTTAACACAGGAAAGAATAAGATCAAAACTTATTATTATTCTCATTTCTATACCTATACTTCGCTTCAAGTGCAAACATGATAATGAAAACTCGAGATAATAGCTTAAAAAATATAAAAAATAAAAAATTAGAGAATACATGGTTTATTCTGGACACATTGCTAAAATGAAGTTTAAAAAAAATTGGTAGATCTTGTATGTAATTCTCAAAAATAAACCAGCTTCAGTGAAATTCTTTTTTTATAATTTCCTGCATACAAAATGCACATTTGATTCTTGACTCAACTCCTTTATTTTAACAATGTTCGATAAAAATATTTTCAGAGATTTACGATTAATCAGAGAATTAAGATTCGTTTGATTACGTCATTTCAAGAATTAAATCGGGACGAGTTCTCTTCATCTTCTTGAAGCTCTCAGTTACGCGAATTTATAGGAAAATAAATTCATCTCCAAGTTATTCCTTACTCTTCGACTTTGAAATTGAAAAGACAAAAAAAAATTAATTTTTTGGTAAAAACAGTAGATTCAATAAAAAATTAATTAAAGATAAATTCTGATGAATTTATTTGATTGAAAATATTCTCAGCTGTTAAAGATAATTGAATTTACTTTATGGATTGAGTACTAAAGAAATTAAAACAACAAAGTGACTTATCTTCGTGATGATTCTTGATTGAATTTCTTAAAACCTAAATGATGGAGCAAAATTCTCGTACATTCTTCACCAAAATAATAAAAAAATAAAATTATTCTCTTTTACCCCCTCACTATAGTGAGAGAGTATATTCTATGAATAAACGAAAAAATGAAAATGTAATGTTTCTATGCAAAAACATGTTTCAAAGAATATTCTAATAATTCTTAAATTACTTCAAATAATTAAAATAATAAAAACTTGGTAAAAATATCGAAATCATCGGAAACACTTATTTCGCCGAAACCACCAGATCTTTAATGATTTCAAGAAAAATCTGCGGATGATTTTTCTTCATTTTCTTGAAGCCATTGGTGACAATCACCTTCGTCATGAAAGATTTAATAAAATACGAGACATGTGTCTTCAACCGAAGTGCCTTACACTGATCAGCCACCACCAGGATTTCCGCAGCATTTTCCACGTTCACCTTATCAGCAATACTCTTCTCGCACATAAACTTAAGTTTCTCCAGATTGTATTTATCAGCAGCACGAAGTAGATCAACAGCAATTGCCTCAAAATCCTTGACGTCGTTCGTGTAAATGAACGTTAAAACAGCTTCAATAACTTCTGCACTCAAATCAGAAATGACAATTTTTTTCCTCATGTCTTCTTTCAAATAGTCTTCCAGCATCGTAGCAAAAACAGAACTGCGGGCTATCAGGATAGTCTTGTGAGCATAAAACTTTGTATCACCAACGTGCAATCTGATATCCGCAGTTTTCTTGTCATTCAACAATCGACCAAAGTCATGTGCAAAATCAAAGGAAGGCGTCTCTAAGTCAATTACACTCGTGAATGAAGAGGTGGAAGGCTCCATTAGAGTTATTCTGCAGCCAATCTTGAGTGAGTCCTTCTGGAGTTTCTCGTTGATCAGGAACATGTAGCCACCGAGGCACTTGCTCAACGTCGTTTTCTCTTCACGAGAAAGGAAAAAGTCGTTGTTCACGTTGATGAAACCCAACTCGAAGTCGATCGGAAGGGCCCGCAATTCCCCGTCAATGTGCAGAGAAAGTGAATACATGTAACGATAGCCAGAAGTTGATTTGAGATTTTCTTCATAAGAAAGTTGAACGTACCACTTACTGTCTCCATAATCTTTGATGACAAAGGGTGATGACTTGATTGTTTGCACTCGCAGGGCATGATCACACTCTTTTATTTCCCATAAGTGCCAGTGATGAATTTTCTTCATGGTTGTGATACTTCTGCTGGAATCTATTCCTTTGATGTTATTCTTCTTTCTGATGTAAGGTGAGAATCTGTTGGTGATGATTTTTTTTTCAGTGACTTTTGATGATGATTGATGGGAACTTGTTGACATCCTTGAGGATAAATAAGTGTTGAGAAGATGTTAGAGATTGTGGAAATTGATTCCAACGAGTCTTTGTTCAATTAATCGATTTTTTCGAGACTATTGGAGTGGCGGATAATTTCACTGAAGGGTCATGGAGAGAAAAATTAATTAATAACGAGTGATGATGAGGATTTTGTAGGATTTCAAGTGTCACAGAGGTTAGACTGACCTAACTTAACTTGCAAATACCCTCACTCCATTACCACTGTTGTGACGAAACGTACAGTCGTCCTAGCCAAAGAAGGATCCTCGGAAATATTCGGTTGCTATGTCACAACATGTAAATTTTAACTCCGGGTCGAGTTCGGAGGTTACCACTTTGGCTAGTTCGACACTACTGTCTTTCATATATTATTGTCCACTCTATTGTGCTTAATTAAATATGCCAGAATGAATTCCACTTGTCACAAAGTAGAATGATAGTATCAGATACCAGTGATCACAACAGAACAATAAAATTAATCTATCTATTACTTTCTCTACGTTGTGATAAGTGCATATTCACGTTAAAGCGGATAAGTTTAAAAAATGAGAGAAAAATTTATTAAATCATGTCATTTATTTTGAGTAATAAAATGGATTGAGGCACATGAAAAAATATTGATGAAATTAATTAAAATGATTATGAATACGATATACAAACATCGGTATCAGAAACTATGAATTTTTAAACAAAACATTGCACTGTAGAATTATATTTTTAAAAACTCAATATTTTGAATGAAACTGGTAATATCCTTAAAAATTTCCATTTTACTACAGCGTTTCTATGAACTTGTTGTACATAATCGACTAATAAAATTCTTCGGCAATAACGTTATTTTCAGAGGATTTTCTATGAATTATTTGATAACATAGAGTTTGCATGCAATCAAAAATTGGCAAAAATGGTTTTATGAAAGAAAGACATAATGAACAATGAGAAGTATAAATGACTACAACTTTTTAAAAATTGCAGTTACAAATGTAGGCAATATCGTGAATGATAAATTCTTTGATTGAATATTGATAAATTTCTATTATTTAACGTAAATTATATGCCGTTGTCGTAAAAACTAGGAAAAGCCATAATCATGAAAATGCATGTCAAATGCATCAACATTTATGAGGATATGTCGCTCATAAGTATTTCATAGCTCTGACTACTTTAGCAATTAACTCAGGATGATTCCTCTCCATTTCCCCATATCCCTTGGTGACAAGAACTTCCCTCATATTGGATGCGATGAAGTGACAAACATGAGTCTCCAACCGATGAGCTTTGTAGCGATTAGCCAAGATCAGAGTCTCCGCAGCTGTTTCAGCACTGATATTCTTGAAGAGTGTCTTCTCACACATGGCTTTCAGTCTTGGCAAATCATATTTCTCAGCAGCGTAGAGAAGCTGCGACGTCTTGTTTTCCACATCACTTGTATCAGTGTAAATAAATCTCAAAACTTGTTCCACTACTTCTGCATCCAAATCGTCGATGTTGATGATTTTTTCGATACTTTCTCGCATCTGATGTTGAAACATCGCAGCGAAAACAGAACTACGTGTCATCAGGATGAGTTTATGGGCATGGAAATGCTGAGCACAAACAGTGACTGTAATGTCACTTGTTTTTGTATCATTAAACAATTTTTCAAAATCATGAGAAAGTTGACTGATGGGAACTGGGAAATGTAGTTGTTCAGTTGCTAATAACGACTCCACTGGTTTCAGAAGTGTTATTTTACAACCAATCATGAGTGTGTCGTCCTTCAAATATTTTTCTTTTCCATTCTCGAAATCAGAGCAAGTGATGAAATTATCACCAGACCTGATATCTCCTAGAATCCCCTCGTCTTCATAGCTATGAAGAAAGGATTTGTTAATATCAATAATTCCCAATGTGAGGTTAATCAGAAACGTTTTCTGTGAATTATTCACGAATAAGCGAAGTGAATACTGGGGAATTTTTGTTTCTACCGAGAAGCTATGAGTCAGCTCGAGCTTCCATGTGCTTTTATCACAACCTTTTACAATGAATGAAGGAGATGATAATTCTCCACGTTTAATAGCAGTACTGAACTTTCTTATTTTCCACTCGTGCCAGTGATGAATCTCCTGAAAAGTCGTAGTACTTGAACTTGTATCTATTTCCGTGACGTCACTCATTTCTTTTTCTGAACAGCAACAATCTCAATTTTACGAAAACTCTTTTATGTATTTTCAATTGTTCCAAAGAATGAACAATTTATTATGAGCAGTGTTGGCGTGCAACTAACAACGACTAATGAAGGAGAAAGAATATTTCTGAAGTTACTTCATTGGCCGGTAGAGGTACGGCCTCATGCAGACGCTTGACGCTAGCGTCTAAACCTCCGGTTAGATACTACCCCATATAAAGAAAATTGAAATTTTGAATATACCCACGGATTAATACGCGTTAGAGAGAATTTGATACGAAGGAATTAGCATTTGATCTATGATAGATTTTCTTAAGGAGTTTAGGGAGTGATTGTAAATCGGGTGTGAGGGGACAAGGGAGGCTATTGTTCTCCAGCAGTGATCCAATCGTAAAACACTAAAAAAATTATTTTTCAAAGATTTTTTGAAAAATGATCCGAAAGTTCCGAAATAATGTTTTCATTGTTTTAGGATGAGGGAATTTTTCTTTAAATCAACGATTCAACGCAATAGAGCAATGCAATCAATTTCTGGAAGTCAAAAAACATCGAAAAGAGAGAATAACCGCGACAACGTTGTGGTCAAATTATTATTCCTTTTTCTCCGGTTGACAGCACTGAGAGCATTCGTCTCTCTCTAACTTTCGGGATGTGATAATTAAATAATTCAGTAGAAATCAATACATTTATAATGGATCGGGTAACGAAATTGAAAAAGATGAAGCGGTGGAGCGGTAAATTAATAAGTGAAAAAGATTTTATTCGAAAATTCTGATTTATTCAAAATTATTCTAAATTTTCTGATGTATATCGCTTAACCTCTGGATGCTCATTTGAAATTACGCGCCAAATAAATGCGGTACAACGTTGCCGCATTGCATTCACGGATGAAGAAAAATGTCTAAATTCGTCGATTTTTCATAACATTGAATTAAATATCTTCGTAAAAAATTAGAGAGTTTAGAGGAAATTCCACCAGAATATTAAAGAAATATTCAGTGATCGAATCTTAATTTTTGTTTGGTTTTTCCATCGTTTTCTGAGCAGTTATAAATTTAAAAAAATAGAGCTCAGAAAGCTATTCCTACTAAATTATTTTTCTTTAATTGTTTAGTGCAACAAACAGTGCAAAATTTTTTTTCCTATAATATTGACGATTCTGAGAAGTGTTTCAACGGGTCTTTGACATAATAGAATGAATTTTCAAGCTATAATTAATTTTTTTCAAATGTTGGGTTATGTCACTTTATCATTTGTTATCATTTTTTTTCGTCGTAAATAATTAGATGAAAAATTTGAAAAAAATTGAGGTGATTTGAAACGACTTGTTTCATCCCTGTTAAAAAAATCAATTTTTTCCCGTCATTTCGAGTTTACTCCCCAAACTCCTTAAATTAATTTCTTGAGAATTTTAGATTTTCAATGGAAATTTTGGCCCCACAATTTTCAGAAATGGATGAAAAAATTGAGGGAAATTGAAATCGATGTGAAATGTCTATTTCTTCAACGGGACCTGTAGAATAGGGTCCAAGGAAGGTGAATCATGGGACTTTAGCTCTAAAAATCAAAAGTGTCTGCATTTGGTTATAAATTCTCCAAAACTGGGAATATTGAACCTTTTTTATGTTTCGAGTTTGGGTGATTAAACAATTAAATGGCCATTAAACAATTAAATTTATTAATAAATTAATTTTTATAAATAAATTTTATTTAGAAAATCAAATTTCGGAAAAAATATGTAATGCGCAAGCAGGATTTGAACCCACGACCCTCTGATTACATGTCAGGTGCTCTACCGCTGAGCTATTGCGAGTTACTATATTTACCTTCGAATTTTTGATTCTCACATCTTTTCTCCACCTCCCATCCAATATTGGGAATATTGGGAATATTGAACCTTTTTTATGTTTCGAGTTTGGGTGAGTCGTTCTTAGATGAGATCGGCGAAGTTTTCAGTGAAGGGCTGAGGAGTCTACCCCTCAAAATGAACATTGAAGTGAAGTGTGATGATTATTTCATGGAATGGGAAGAGCCCTTTCATCCACTGCTGGACATTGACATAACGTACGACGAGCCATTCCTATTTTTTTAATTTGCATGGTCAGGACATGAATATACATCTGACTAATTTTAAAATTTTTTAACTAATAAATTATTATAAAAATAAATATTAAAAAAAGTTGCATCTGTAGTTTTCCGAGGTTTCTGTAGATATATAATTTTGATTTCTTTTTCGATTTATTAGTTAACCCTCTAAGCCACAAGTCGTACTAGAACGTACTTGGGGCTATAGAGTGGGGGTAACCAATCGCGTAGCGTTATTTCTCGGCCCAGGACCGTACGAACGAATGATCCCGTTGTTTTTGGTTATGGTAACCTTTTATTCAAATTTTTTTCAATTGTTCAACGAATTTGTTTTTTTTTAAATTATAGCAATAGTGTCATTGTCAGTGCCAGTGTGTGTATGTTGTTTGTTATAATTAGTTGAATCTCACTGAACCTCATATTTTTCAATAGTTCAAACTAGACGGTACTGTTACCAGCCTTCGCGCGTTCAACTGGATTGGCCTGTAGGCGCCCCCACTCTATGCACGCCGTACCGAGTAAACTGGTGGGAGAAACGCCCAGTTCCTTATAGGGTTAAAGAAGAATAAAAATGTCAGATAATATAACTGTTCAATTAAATTTTGATAAACGATAATTTGTCTCTATGATGAAGAGTAGGAGATGGATCGTGACAAAATGGACTACATGCTCCTTTTTTATCATCATTTTGCCTCTCTTCTTTCAATGTTGAATAAAATCATTCCGAGTTGTGAAAAATAAAAAAAAAAGATTTCATTGGAAAAATTATTCAACTTTGAGTAATTGCAGTTTAAGTGTCATCAATTTTACATTGATTAAAAATTTTCTTGTTTCATAATCAAGTATTTGTGAAAAATAGCGAAAAATCTCCGACTGTAATGTGAAGACACTGAAATATGAAACTTGACGCATTGTCTCAACATGTAAATGTGAGAATAATACAGGTTTTTACACAATTTATGAAGTTATAAAGAAATTCAAATATTACATATCTATTGAAGTTGTTCGTAACTGCATTATTTATAGTTCAGTGGGAAAACAGGTATTGCGAAAATGATGAAAAGTATTGAAAAAAATTATACTGAAAGAAGCAGACATCTGAAAATTTTCAGTTTCTGTTTTTTCAACAGAAGAAGTTGTATTTAAAATCGAGAATAGGCACATGCAAGAAATTAAAAATACCTGTAAGTGTAAATTTTTCCAACATTTTTTTATAACATTTTTTTCAATACAAAAAATCATTTATTCAATAAAATCCAAAAAACTGCTACATGTTTTCTAATTTTACCATTTTTGAAAAAATATAATACTGAAAGTACTAAGCAGTCTTGCAATTTTTATTTGTTCTTATTTTTTAAACAAATAAACTATTTAGAAAAGATAAAAAACATGCACATATGAAAAAATTTGAAAAATTTCAGACATCTTCTAATTTCATTAACATTAAAAAATCTCAAAATTCGAATTATAAAAAATAGAATCTCATTTATCACTTCATCCCTGAAATAAAAAAGACATTTTCTGTTGCACATATTTTTTCGCCATAATTTGCACACAATTCAACTACCGTAAGAATCACCTGCAAAGATTCTGTGAATCGACTTATCATTAAAACTTCATTCTTAAGAACTCACGTGCAATTTCATTCGCATTAGAACCGTTGTATCAATTAAAAAACTCCATATAAATCCACAACAATGAGTCTCGACACAATCCAACGTACCTACAATCTTTCATTTTTTTTTTTCATTTCTCTAATATATTTAAGTATAATTCATCGTACCAGAGAAATATAAAATGATCCAACTGTACACGTAGGTGTAAATGCAATGCGGAAAATAAATGGGTGTATCGTGGCGTTACAAGGTGTTGCTTATACGTTAGTCGTCCCATGATACGCGTTCATCCAGACATGCACGCTATATTATTTCCTTCTTGCATTTTACATCTCCCTAAACAAAGTTCATATGAGGATATTATAATTGAAAGTTTAATTCGAAAAAAAGTATACATGAAATTTCATGAATAAAATTATGAATAATACTTTCGTATTTAAAAGTACAAATTTGTAACAAGAATTTTTTTTTTTTTTGTAAATCGATATTTTCTTTAATCTTTTTTTTTAAGAATATCTCGGAAACTAAGCGAGATAGTGCACTTTGCCTTAATCCTTTTTTTGTGAAGTGTTTGGAGAGCCCTGAAGCAAGATTGGGACAAAACTGCCCTATCCCGCTTAATTTCCGAAAATATTTGAAAAAAATTATGAACAAAATCTGATTTCAATCATCGCCTATTCATGATTTTTTTGAAAAAAAAAGGAATATTCTCCCTACTTTCTATTACTGCTTGACTCCCCTCCAACAATTGAAAATGATCTAACGCGCGGGCGCATCACCGGCAGCGAAAACCAGGATAGCTCATCGAGTTACCGGTAAAATCACAACTCGCATTCGATCGACGTCTTGGTTTAAAAGTGTAACTCGAGGAAATCTTCTATTTTCGTTACAAATTATGGCTTGACTCTACAATGATTAGTTGAAAAAGGTATTAAATTGAAGGAAAACGATAACTGTGACGATAAAGAAAACATAGAATTTAGAATATTTAGGATTTAAAAAAAAAAACCCTTAGAATCATCGAGAATTCGAAAAAAATAGGAATAATTGAAGGATAAGAAAACAGTAAAAAAAACGGAAAATAGTGCTTTCCAAGTGTTAACACTGTGCTAATTGTGCGTGCTTCTCAAAAAAGAGATTTGCAACGGATTCAGTGATATTTTTTTTTCATCTGAAATCAGTTTTTCTTCGCTCTAAATTGGAAATTTGAAAAAAATTCAAAATGAAGCGACAAACGTCGCAAAATCAACAGCTTCAGGAGCAAAGAACAGTGCAACAATACAGTCATCATCACAGTGAACGACAAATAACAAGACAGGAAATCACCAGTCAACAGAGAGGTTTGTTAATAGTTTTAATTGATAATTTTATTTAAAAAAAAAAATTAAGTCGTTTGACAATTCAAGCGATTGTGAATTTTTGTAGAAAAATTTTCTTTTTCCCCTCAATTCTATTTCTGTATGAGAGCATCGAATACGTTACTCAGTCGTCACCTAAAAATAGATACTAACTTGAGAGTTTTGAAATTTCTTCACGACTTTCTAGATTGCTTTCATTTACATTATAAATTGCATTTTTTATGGCAATTCAGACGCTCACTGCGTTTTAATTTAAAGAGAAGATAAAACATAAGAGTTATAGTTTTCTAAATTTGTCATAAAATTCGTTGAATAATCAATTTAAATACGCAATTTTATTTTCATAATTTGAAAACGAAAAAAAATGATAATTGCAATAATTTTGAAGATAAACGCGTCATTAGATGTGATTAATATGTTTCATTACCAAAATTAGATTGACCGAGATTTTAAGCGTTTAAAATTCCTGACTCCTTTCAAATTCTATTTAAAATCAGCGAATCAACATTTGGCCTCAAGAATTTTCAAACAAAAATTAAATGAAAATTATGGAAGCTAAAATATTAAAGAATTGAAAATTAAATTGACATTCTGTGAAAATTAATGGCTATTTTTAGATTCAAATTATGAATGGATGATTCTGCAATGCATCTAAATAGGCCAATGAAGTAATATACATATATATATATATATATATATATATATATATTGCGGAAAAGTTCAATAACAACAACAACAAAGTGAAAATGAGGCAAGAGACAAGACACATTCACAAAAGACTCGTTTCGTTGTATATCTACTACTAACGAACACGGTTTCGTGTAAAGATAGTTGCTCCTAAAATGGTTCCCGGTAACGCGATCTCGTCCCGAATAAAAATAGTCTTACCAGTCAGCCAGTTACTGTATCCAACATCCAGTTACCGTATTACCCCATTTTATCATTTTCTACTACCCTGAAAATAAAGTCATGTCATATATATATACGTATGAATACGCGCTGAAATAATCGTATGACAAATTATGAATAATTCATTTTAAATAGATTTTTTTAGGAATGATTAAGCCCCACATGAAATGACAATGATGATCTCAAGATTATTTTGAATCACAAAAGTAATTTTATGCATTTTTTTTTAAATTGAAAAATTCGATTGAATTCTATTATTCTTCTGTGCTGCTTCAATAGAGCATTGCTATGAAAATAGATTTTTCGAATGTTTACCAGCGAAGAAATTCCAAACTTAAATATCCGATGAAAAATGGCTCTTGCGTCTATTTATTCTGCAACGATATTTGAGGCAAGAATTTCTAATAAAAATTTGGGAAAAAAAAGATTATTATTTTTTTATTTTGAAATTCTTGTTATGTATCTGACTTTAAATTAATTTAATTTAATTTCATTCTTTTGCAGTACAAGGTGAAGTAATAATGACATCATCTGCTCCACGGTGAGTATTTCAGCCTCAATGTGATTTAGAGCATTATTCAAACAATTACAATGGAAATATGATTATTATACTTTTTTTTTTTTTTTAGAATTTCTGGACGACCGGGAGAATCAGCGCCAGTTTTTGAAAAAATATTTCAAGATGCAAGATTTGCTCAAGGTGGTAATGCCATTTTTGAAGGACGTGTACGTGGTAATCCAAAGCCAACTGTTACATGGACTCATGAGAATAGACCACTTCAACAATCGCAAAAAGTCAGAATGTCTTATAATGAGGCTAGTGGAGATGTAACGCTTCAGATTAATCAAATTGGTCCTGGAGATGAGGGAGAATATACTTGCAGTGCTCGTAATCCTCTTGGTAGGAGAATTTGATTATGATCTCGGAAACTAAGCGAGATAGTGCAATTTTTATGGAATCTTTTTTTCTAGAAAATTTCAAGAGCTTCAAAAAAGGTTTCCACCAAAATTTTGCTATCCCGCTTGGTCTCCGATATATTCTCAAAAAATGAATAAAAATTTTTCTCCAATTAATTTTCAATTTTTTCGAACATATTTCAAGAACAAGTCAGATTAAGAAAAAAAAATATTAAAAGACTTTTTCTGTAGGGGATTTCCCTCGCTATGAAAAGGTTCTCTTGAGAAATTCCACTAAACCTAATGATTCCCAAGTTATTCTCAAAATAAGCGGCACCAAAAAAAAAAAAAGACATTTTTCTTGGTCCGATGACACACGACGCTTTAAAAATAGATTTTTCAAAAGATGAGAATAAAAAAAAAATTCAATTAATTTTAGGTGAAGCGATTTGTGCAGTATGCATTCAACCAGAAGGATTTGGACCAATTCCAAAGCAATCTCAAAAAGATTATCAGCAGCGTTATTCTCAAACAATTGATAGAAGATTCGTTAATGGTTCAACAACAACAACAACAACCACAACAATTGAAGATTTCAAAGTTGATACATTTGAATACAGATTACTCCGTGAAACGGAATTTCGTGAGTCAAATACCCGCCGTTACGTTGGCGAAAAAGATTCACAATTATCAAATGTAGTTGATCGTACACTTGGTCCAATATCACCGCCACAATTTTCTCAAAAGCCTAGAAATTCGAAATTAATAGAGGGTTCCGATGCAACATTTACCGCAAAATTATCTGGTAATCCAAAAGTACGACCAACATGGTTCAAAGACGGCCAGAGACTCCGTGAATCCCAGCACATCGAGACAATTTATTCAAATCAACAAGCAACACTCAATATTAAAAATGCATCTCAGAATGACAGCGGTCATTACACATTATTGGCTGAAAATCCACAAGGCTGTACCGTTAGTTCAGCATATCTTGCAATTGAGCCAACTGATCAAGTAGACCATGTGCAAAAAGAATTCATGCGAACAAGTGAAACAATGAGTATCGGCACAACTGAAGGTCCTGACAGTGACAAAGCACTTGCCCCAAATTTCGTACGTACATGTGGCGATCGCGAAGTAACAGAGGGTAAAATGACGAGATTCGACTGTCGTGTTACTGGTAGACCATATCCAGAAGTGACATGGTACGTGAATGGCATTCCAGTTGCCAATGACGCTACTCACAAGATCCTCGTCAACGAGAGTGGAAGTAACTCATTAATGATAACAAATGTAACACGCACAGACTCTGGTATTGTTACCTGTGCTGCTAAGAACAAAGCCGGTGAAACATCTTTCCAATGCAATCTCTACGTCATCGAGAAAGAGCAAGTTGTTGCTCCTAAATTTGTCGAACGATTCACAACGACTAGTGTCAAAGAAGGTGAACCAGTTGTATTCAGTGCAAGAGCAGTAGGTACACCAGTACCACGCATAAGTTGGCAAAAAGATGGTGTACCAATAACACCAGGACAAGATATATCAATAACAACTGATGGAAATGGTGCATCAATACTTGATATACAATTTGCTAAATTGTCTGATGCTGCTTGGTATCAATGTACAGCACAAAATGTTGCTGGTTCAACAGCAACAAGAGCAAGACTCTTTGTTGAGACAACAAAATCAATTAATACACCAGAACCAAGACGCTTGAATTTACCACGACCGACTAGAGTCATCGAACCAGAACCAGCACCTGGCCCTGAAGTTATTTATCTTAGACACGTTGAACGTGCTAAACCTCATCTTCCACCACCTGAAGAGGATAGAATTTATCCACCTCCACGTTTTATTGTACCGCTTAAGGATGTACATCAAATTGAGGGTGGACGTTTACACTTCGAGGCCAGAATCGAACCGGTGGGAGACCCAACAATGCGGGTCGAATGGTACATCAATGGAAGAGCTCTGGAAGCAAGTTAGTATTGCACTCTAGCAAGAAAAATCGATTTTTCAGCATCTCCGAAAGGAATATTTCGAAAATTAATCGAGATCCGCCCTTTTCATCATAATTCTTTTCCGAGGAGAATTTCAAAAGCTATAGAGAAGGATTGAGGTACAAAAGAACGTATCTTCATTAATTTTCGAGATATTACTAGAAATATGATCATAATCTCAACTTCTCCTGTTTCTACGTTCGAGTTTTTCCTTCAAGGTTTTTTACTATTATTCGTTCTCAAGGAATATCTTAGGAACTAATGGAGATATATGCCTTTTTAATTCTATTCCTCTTTTGTAGAGAATTTCAAGAGCTACTAAAGAGCATCAGGATTGAAGAGGCTTATCTCCGTTAGTTTTCCAGATAATCCAAGATATTTCCAGAAGAAAAAAAGGACAGAGATATTAATTCTTCTTTTTTCTTTCTCTGTGATTTTTCCAAAGTTTTTCATCATTCCTTCCCAAGAAATCTCTCGGGAACTAATGGAAATTCGTTTTTTTTTGGCCCATATTTTTTGTAGCTCTTGAAATTTCCTACATATCTCGTTAAATTTTCGAGATATTTTCAAAACAATAAATCATTCATTTCAAATGAATAATTGTTTTTTTTTTTTTTACAATTTTTTAGGCTCTAGGGCTACTGCTCTCTTCAGATTTGGCTTTATTTCATTGGAGTTGATTAGTGTGATTCCTCAAGACAGCGGTGAATATGTTTGCCGTGTCATCAGTTCTTCTGGCGTTGCAGAATCACGGGCTAATCTGAGTGTTAGCGGTAAGTATGAATTTCTAATAAATATCCCTATTTTAAAAAAAAAATTCTAATCAATTTCTCTGAATCCCAGTCCGTGCAACGATCGAACAGACTAGTCAACATCCAGATAGTTTACACTACATTAATCAGCTCGAGGATATGTCCAAGTACCAGCGACAGGAGAGCATAGAAGAACTTTCTTCTCAACGACCAGTCTTCATTCGTCCCCTTCAAAATCTTGGGGAACTGCAAGAAGGCAGAAATGCTCATTTCGAAGCTCAGCTTAATCCTGTCAGTGATCCAACGATGAAAGTCGAATGGTACAAGGATGGAAGACCGATAACAGCAAGTACGTAAAAACTATTCTAACATGTCTATTTATTTTCATTGAATTGGTTTTTTTTTCGTAATTATTAATTTATTCATTGCTCATTTTAGGTTCGAGAATCACTACTATCTTCAACTTCGGCTACGTCTCACTAAATATCATGCACCTACGGGTTGAAGATGCTGGTTCTTACTCAGTACGAGCTGTTAATCGAGCGGGAGAAGCTATCAGTAATGCTTCACTCCATGTATTCGGTAATTGAAATTATTTTTCAATTGGTTTTTTAATAATATCCTGAAGCTCAGCGGAAATACGCTCTTTTTTTAGCGTTCTGCTTGTTTGTGGCTCTTGAAATTTTCTATAAAAGATGGGCTCCATTAGTTTACAAGTTATTTCACAAAAACTACAAGAAAAAATAGAGAATCTGAAATTTTCAGACAAATTTCATTCATTTTATCATCATTTTTCTGATAATATCTTGGGCATTAGGCAAGCTAGAATGATTTTGCTCTAATTCTTCATGTAGACAATTTTCAAAACTATAAGGATTAGCACAAAATCGCTATATCTCACTCAATTCCCGAGATATTCTCAAAAAGACCTGAATATTACAATAAAAACTAAAAATAATTTCCTATTTCAGCACGTACAACTGTTACAACCGATCTTGGAATTCCCGAGCAACAAAAATATATAGAAGCAACTGAAGAGCTAGAGGCATATCAGCAAGCAATGCATCAAAAATATGTAAGAGAGCAGCCGGAACAAACGACTCCACCGGAATTTAAATCCCCGATAAAAGATCAAATTAATATACGTGAAGGTGGTTTTGCTCACTTCGAGGCTCGTCTGGAGCCAGTGGGTGATTCCGATCTCCGAGTTGAATGGCTGAAAGATGGCCGTCCCATCAAAGCCAGTGAGTTATATCCCAGAAATTTTCATCTTAATTCTAAAAATAGTAAATTAATAACTGAATATCTATTTTTAGGTTCGAGAATTACAACATTCTTCAACTTTGGTTACGTTGCACTAACTCTAAAGCACGTAACTATTCACGATATCGGTATGTACACATGCCGTGCATACAATAAAGTAGGCCAGGCCCAAACTAATGCCCAATTGAGTGTAATTAGTAAAAATGATATAATATACGACAGTCAACATCCTCATGGTCTACAAAAAATACAAAATTTAGAGGATACAAGTAGATACACCCGTCAAATTGATGAAGACACTCAAGTGACTCAGAAGCCAAGATTTCTGGGTCCTCTCAAGGGAACTAATAAGATATTAGAGGGTCAGAGAGCCCACTTTGAGGCTCGAGTTGAGCCACAGAGTGACTTGACAATGAAAATTGAATGGTATCACAATGGCAAACCCATAACAGCAGCCAATAGAATCCAAATGTACCATGATTTTGGATACGTTGCTATTGACATTCTGCAGGTACGTTTTGAAGACAGCGGAACTTACACCGTTGTAGCGAGAAATATGGCCGGTGAGGCACGTCTCCAGGGGCAAATGACTGTTGAGACTCGCTCGAGCATTGATACATCAAGCATGCACCATGGAACTGTTGAGAAGACCCAACGTTTGGAGGGTTCCAAGTTCGCTGAGCCACAGTATCACATTGAGGAAATATCGAAATCAAAACCAATATTTATCCAGCCACTCAGCGATCCAAAACCCATTAGCGAGGGTAAAAATATACATCTTGAATGCCGGTTGGAACCAATGGGGGATCCAACGATGCGAGTAGAATGGTTCCAGAATGGACGTCCAGTGACGGTTGGCTCGAGATTCCGTACTTATTATGATTTTGGTTTTGTCGCACTTGACATTGTTCATGCAACTGCCTTTGATTCTGGAGAATACACGGTCAGAGCTACGAATCATCTAGGTAGTGCACATACCTCCGCTTGCGTCAGGGTCATTGGAAAATCGGATATTGTCACGGATACGCAGAATGAACAGTCGCTTGAACAAATACAGATGTTAGAGGATTCATCGAAGTACAGGAGACATATTCAGGAGGATGTGACTGTTGTTCAAGCACCTCAATTCACAAGACCCTTGCATAATATTGAAACTGTGGAGTTGACGAATGTACATCTTGAATGCCGATTACAACCAGTTGGTGATGCGTCAATGAGAGTCGATTGGTTTGTCAATGGTCATCCAGTAACGACTGGTCATCGTTTCAGACCGTCTTATGAATTCGATTATGTTGCGCTTGATATACTTGGTGTTTATCCAGAAGATTCTGGCGTCTACACTTGTCAGGCACGTAATCAGCTTGGTGAAGCTGTTACATCTTGCTCGGTACGTGTTCATGCTAAACAGCAATTGATATTAGACACTCAACATCCTGAGGGATTGGAGAGAATTCAGTACTTGGAAGATGCGTCTAGGTACAAGAAACGTGAGGTCATTGATGAATTCGTGAATGTTAAACCCAAATTTGTTACTGCGCCAAAGAATCAGGAAGGTCTTTTTGAGGGACAGCATGCACACTTTGAATGCAAACTTGAGCCAGTAACGGATACCAATTTAAAAGTTGAGTGGTTCAAGAATGGACGTCCGGTTACGATAGGTGAGTCGAATATTTTTTTTTGTAAAAATAAAAAGTATGAGGGATTCCTTCTTTTAAAGTTCTTTTATCGCTAAATCTGCTATAATTTTTCGCGCAATAAACTTCTTTTTCTTTTTCAATTCCTTGCAGGACACCGATTCCGTCCCATTCACGATTTTGGCTATGTCGCCCTCGATGTAATCGACTTAATCGCTGAAGACACAGGAACCTATACCTGCCGTGCCGTAAATCTCGTCGGCAGTGACGAAGTCAGTTGCACATTGAGCTGTCGTTCTACAGCCCAAATTCTAACAAATACCCAGAATGAATCTGGATTAGAGGCAATCCACTATCTCGAAGATCGTTCGAAATTCCGCCGTCACGAGGACATTGAAGAAACAACAACTCAAGCGCCAATATTCACTACATCCTTGAAAAATGTAGAGATAAAAGAAGGTCAACGTGCGCATTTTGAATGCCGTCTTATTCCAGTATCTGATACAACGATGACAGTTCAATGGTTCCACAATAATGTACCAGTTAAAGCTGGTTCACGATTTATCGAGACTAATAGCTTTGGTTTCGTTGCACTGGACATAATGTACGCTTATCCCGAAGATTCAGGTACATACACATGCCGCGCTAAAAATGCAATTGGTGAAGCCATGACCTCAGCAAGTGCTGTAGTTCACTCGAAAAAATCAATCTACATGGATTCTCAGCGCGAGGAAGTGCTCCATCAGCTTCAATACCTGGAGGACAGTTCAAGATACCAAAGAAAACAAGTGCAGGAAGAGACAGTCAGTCAAGCACCAGTATTCACAATGCCAATTAAAGATCTTCGTGTAGCTGAGAATCAAGCGGCTCATTTTGAGGCACGTGTAATACCAGTTGGTGATTCGAAATTGAAGGTCGAGTGGCTCCGCAATGGTGTACCAATTGAGGCATCCAATCGTGTAACAACGATGCATGACTTCGGCTATGTGGCCTTGAACATGAAGTACGTTAATCCAGAGGATTCTGGTACCTACACGTGTCGAGCTATTAACGACCTTGGTGAAGCTGTTACATCGGCAACATTATTCGTGCAATCAAAGGCGGCTCTTCAGCTTGAGTCACAGCACGAGACAGCTCTTTCGAAGATTCAGATACTCGAAGACACAAGTAGGTATCAACGTCGTGAAGAAGAAGAGGTCCAGACGACGGAGAAACCACGTTTTACCGTTAAACTAAACGGTCCCACGAATCTCGTCGAGGGACAGAGTGCTCATTACGAGTGTCGCCTCGAGCCGTATCCAGACGCGCACATGAAAGTCGAATGGTTCCATAATGGTAAACCATTGTCAACTGGCCACAGGTATAGAACAACCTGTGATTTTGGATTCGCTGCTTTAGATGTGTTGACGGTGTACGCTGAAGACTCTGGTACATACACGTGTCAAGCAACGAACAAACTGGGAACAGCTCAGAGTTCAATAGAGCTCAAAGTTAAGTCTCGCGAGTCCATTATTCATGAAACTCAACATGAAGAGGCGCTGAAGAAGATACAGTATTTGGAGGATGATTCAAGGTTTAAGCGTGTTGATCGTGAGGAAGTGATTGTTGCGGAAAAACCGAAATTCGGCAGACCATTGAAGAACATTGAGCATC
The DNA here is from genome assembly GCA_963921955.1 of Aleiodes alternator. NCBI lineage: Eukaryota > Metazoa > Arthropoda > Insecta > Hymenoptera > Braconidae > Aleiodes > Aleiodes alternator. The sequence continues at coordinate 12,475,065 of OY998103.1, forward strand.
TGCCCGAGGGCAAGAGTGCTCATCTTGAGGCAACATTGACACCAGTAAATGATCCCACAATGGTTGTCGAGTGGTACAGAGATGGTAAACCTATACCACAAGGTCATAAATTCAAGACAATTTATGATTTCGGTTATGTCGCGTTGGATATCTTGTACGCATATCCTGAAGACTCTGGTACCTACATGTGCAAGGCTAGAAATGCAGTTGGCGAGGCTGTTACCACGTGTGTAATCAGCGTCGATTGTGAGTAAACAAAAGAATATCTTTTATCATTGTTCATTTATTATAATTTTTTGGTTTTTTGAGTATAATGCTGAAAATTAAATTCCGGTTTTACTTTTTTTAGTAAAACAAGGATTGTATTTGGAAACCCTGGACTCTCAGCGATTGGAGAAAATTCGAGAGCTGGAGACAGTTGTAGTGAAGGAAGTTGCTGAGAAGGAAATTGTTCATCAGAAACCAGTATTCTTGACTGCACTGAACAACCTGGATCACCTAAAAGAAGGAGAACACGCGCATTTGGAGTGTAGGGTGGAGCCAATTAATGATGCTAATCTCAAGGTTGAGTGGTTCGTTAATGGTATACCAGTTAAAACTGGTCATCGTTTCCGTACAACTCATGACTTTGGTTACGTGGCTTTGGATATTTTGTACGCATATTCTGAGGATTCTGGTACTTATATGTGCAAAGCAACTAATCTTGCTGGAGAAGCTGTTAATACATGTACCATCAAAGTTGGCTGTAAGTATTGGTCGTATTCTATTTCCATAATGAAGGAGTGGGGAGCAAGATAGACCTCGGTGGCAACACGATTCAGGTTTTTTTCCTTCGGAGGGAAGGGCTATAGCAAAATTTGTGAAGATTCTCCAATATGTGTAAATTATTGACGAATTTCCTCGTAGACGCCTTCTCTCTCGAAAATAATCCTGAATCGAGTTGAACTGCAGGTCCATTTTGCCCCGATTTCCCCTATCTCGCTTGATTTCCGAGATGTTCCAAGGGAATAATTAACAGAATTAATTTTTTTTTGCTATTTTATCTCTTCATTACTGATATATTCTGTTAATTATGTAATTTTAAATCCCTGAAAAAACTCAGGTGAAAATGAAGAAGCACCTCTGAAAATTCAAGCTCCTTCACTAACAGACAGAGAAAAAGAAAATGGAATGAATAACAGTAGAGAGCGGGAAGAGAAGAGTATATGAAAAATATTATATGCGGACGTCAATGAAATATCCAATTGAATTTATCCCCCTGATTCCAAGATCCTGGAACCTTCCTCATATTCCTTCAGGTGCAATCCTTCAACTAATAAATCAAAATATCTTCAATGTTTCCTGCGAATAAAATAATTTATTTCAATACTTCATAAAAATAATTGAATCTTAAAATTTCAGCTCATCGCAGCATACTCCTTGACACTCAGCATCCTGATGGTTTAGAAAAGATTCGTGAACTCGAGGCCCAAGGTCATCCAGCTCGCCTAGAAGTTGAAGAGCCCCCGATATCTCCCCCACGTTTCGTGACTGAACTCCGTGGAACAACAGAAATATACGAGGGTAAGACAGCTCACTTTGAGTGTCAAATAGAACCACTCCACGATGCGAATTTGCGCATTGAATTCTACCACAATGGAAAAGCTCTTCCATCAGCTTCTCGTTTCCACGTGACCTTCGACTTTGGTTACGTTGCACTGGACATAACTCATGCAGTGCCAGAAGACGCTGGTACTTATTCCGTAAAAGCAATAAATGCCCTCGGACAATGTGAATCATCAATCAATCTTGTAGTAATTCCACGTGAGGGAATAATCAGGGACTCTCAACGACCGGAAGGACTCGATAAAATCCGTGAATTAGAGTCACAGGAACCGTGGAAGCGTCCAGACATCCCAGAAGCTGTAACCCGACAGAGACCTGTATTTACTCAGCCACTGCAGAATATTGACGCAATTGCAGAGGGTCAAACAGCTCACTTCGAATGTCGTTTGATACCAGTCGGTGATTCCACGCTCAAAGTTGAATGGTTCAGAAATGAAAAGCCACTCGAGGATAGCTCCCGTATCACCAAAGTCCACGATTTTGGCTACGTATCATTGGATATTGGTCACGTGCGTGAAGACGACGAAGGAGTCTACATGTGTCGCGCATCGAATCCTCTCGGTGAAGCTGTTACAACAGCTTCAATGAAGATTAAGAGCAAATCTAGTATTTTACTAGAGTCGCAGCATCCAGAGGCTCAAAGAAAAATAGCACAATTAGAGGCTGACAAACCGAGCAGACCAGATGAGCCTGACAAGAAATTCGATAAACCAATATTTACGCAATTATTAACTGGACCAAATGAGCTCTGGGAAGGACAAATGGCGCATTATGAATGTCGTGTTGTTCCAGTTGGTGATGCTACATTAAGATTCGAATGGTACCTTAATGGTGTAGAACTAAAAATGGGCTCACGTTTTCATGTGAGTCATGATTTTGGATTTGTCACATTGGACATATCAAATGTGATTGCTGAAGATTCCGGAGTTTATTCATGTAAAGCGATAAATGCAGCTGGTGAAGCGGTATCCTCGATATCTCTGAAAGTAAAAACAAAATCATCAATTGATAAAGATTCAATCCAACCGGATGCATGGCAGAAAATACAGCTGAAGGAAGCAGAAATGAATAAAGTACCAGAAATGTTTATTGACACAACTCCACAACAGGCGCCAGTTTTCACAACGCATTTGAAGAGTTACGATAAACTTCAAGAGGGACAACACGTCTTTTTGGAGGCACAAATTGAGCCACGTGCCGATCCCCATTTGCGTACAGAATGGTTCAAGAATGGTGTAGCACTACAAACTGGTACTAGACTACGCAGTACCTTTGATTTTGGTTTAGTTACATTATCTATAAATGGATTGAGACCAGATGATTCAGCTATTTACACTTGTCGGGCTACGAATCTTCTCGGTGAGGCTGTATCTACTTGCAGTCTGAAGATCGACGACCGTCATTGGCTGTACGGTGACTCTCTCCATCCTGATGCTCTTCCGAAAATCAATCAGCTCGAGCAGCCGCATGCTGGTGCAACTGAACAGCCAGAGCCAACTTATGAGGAGCCAGTGTTCATAACGCATTTAAACAATGTCGAGTGTACAGAAGGTGACAATGTCCACTTTGAATGTAACGTTGAGCCTTCGAAGGATCCAACAATGAGAATCGAGTGGTTCCTAAACGGCAAACCATTACCAACTGGTGCTAGATTCAAAGCGACTTATGATTTTGGTTATGTCGCTTTAGACATAAGTCACGCCTACGAAGAGGACTCTGGCATGGTAACCGTCAAAGCTACGAATTCAAAGGGCTCAGCACAAACAACAGGTACTCTAAAGTGTACGAGTAAACAGGACATTTATCTGCAAACGCAGCATCCACAAGGAGCAGCTGGCTTGGAGAAAATTGAAGCAACTGAAGAGGCATATAAATCAAAATCACGAAGACCAGATGATGCAGCTGAGCATGATTATCCAAAACCAGTATGGACGGTTCCGTTACAATCAGAATTCAAATTAACTGAAACTGAGGCACTGCATTTGGAAGGACAGGTCGAACCAAAAGATGATCCTAATCTAAAAATCGAATGGTATTTCAATGGCAAAGCACTTGCCCATGGTTCCAGATTCAAAATGACGAGTGATTTTGGATTTGTTACGTTAGATCTAACTGATGTTTATGAACGTGATTCTGGAATTTACACGTGTAAAGCTTGGAATAGAGCCGGAGAGGCTTTCACATCGACCACAGTTTATTGCAGCAGTAAAGAGAGCATCATTGAAAAATCACAGCATCCAAAGGGCAAAGAGGGTCTCGAGGCTATTCAAGATCTCGAAGAGTCCCTGAAACGAGCGGATGGTAAACCAGCTGAATCTGAAGAAGGTCATCCGCCAATGTTCACCTCGCAGTTCGAGAATCTCGTTAATTTATCAGAAGGTGAAATTGCGCATTTCGAGGCATCATTAATACCAACTGGTGATCAGACAATGGTCGTCGAATGGTTCTACAATGGTAAAGCAATTGACGCTAGTCACCGTGTGAGAACTGTCTACGCATTTGGTATGGTTGTGCTTGAAGTACTTGGCACGAAGATTGAAGACTCCGGAACGTATTCCTGTCGTGCTACGAATAAATGGGGACAGGCAGAAATTTCAGTTAATCTCGAATGCATCGATAAAACAAAGGGACAAAAGCCGAAATTCACAACGCACATTCAGAGCCTCGAAGGCCTCAAGGACGGACAATCTGTTCACTTTGAATGCACTTTAATACCAGTTGGTGATCCGAACATGAAAGTTGAATGGTTCCACAATGGTAAACCCCTGCGTCACTCCTCGCGCTTCAAAATGGTATCTGATTTTGGTTTTGTCGTTATGGACATAGCCGGTGTTATGTCCCACGATACTGGGGAATATGTCTGCAAGGCAAGCAACAAATTCGGCGAAGATTTCACAAAAGCAACGATCAAATGCTTCGGTAGAAGCGGAGTTTATCTCGACTCTCTTCAGCCGGATTCTCTCGCGAGAATTCACGAATTGGAGTCTTGGACCGGTGAAAAGGCATCTGTACCATCTACACCAGCTGCTGAACCCCCGAAATTCATAACTCACATCAAAGACATATCAAAATTAGTCGAAGGACAATCAGCACACTTTGAGGCACGTTTAACACCAGTTGCGGATCCCGATCTGAAAGTTGAATGGTACTACAATGGTAAAAAATTACCACATGGACATCGTTACAGGACATTCCATGATTTTGGTATTGTTATCCTCGATATTCTGTACTGCTACGAAGAGAACTCGGGTGTCTACGAGTGTCGTGCTACTAATAAGTATGGTGAAGACACGACAAAAGCGGAAATAAAGTGTCTCTCAAAGGCGAATTTGATACTGGACTCGCAACTACCAAGAGGAATGGAAAAAGGATTGGAAAAGATCCAGACGCTCGAGGATTCGATGGTCAAAACAAAAGAGGAAAAAGTAACTGAAGAACGTGGTAAAGCTCCGGTATTCACAGTACCATTGAGCAATGTTGATGGACTACGTGAAGGCGAAAGTGCGCATTTCGAAGCACGTTTGACACCAACGGACGATCCAAAATTGAGAGTCGAATGGTTCTGGAACGGAAAACCACTTAGAACCGGTTCACGTTTCCGTACATTCTGCGATTTTGGTTTCGTCATTCTGGAGATATCGCCGATTTATCCGGAGGACTCAGGCGAGTACAGCTGTCGTGCTATCAATGAGTATGGTGAGGCAGTAACGACCTGCACAATGAAATGCACTGGTAAACGCAGTATCATTCTGGAATCCCAGTTGCCGGTTGGAATGGAAGGAACGATTGATAAAATCGCAGAACTGGAAGGTCTCGGTGGTGAACCGGGACAGATAATATCTGATGATGATACTGGTAGACCTCCTGAATTCATCACTACACCATCAGACTTAACGCTCAGTGAAAATTCACTAGCCCACTTTGAGTGTAAATTATTACCGGTTAACGATTCGAGCATGCGAGTAGAATGGTTCCACAATGGTAAACCTCTGAATGCTGGTACGAGAATCAAAACGATTCATGATTTTGGTTTTGTGATTCTCGAAGTTGCTAATTGTTATCAACGCGATTCTGGTTTGTACACTTGCAAGGCAACAAATCGTCATGGTGAAGCTACTGTATCAGCTAAATTGCAAGTACGCGGACGTCAAGGCATAATTCTCGAGCCACAATTGCCGAATAATTTCAAAACTGGAACGGAGAGTATTCAGAAATTGGAAGAAGCGCTTTACAAAAAAGACGAACTATTAACTGAAGATGAGCAACCAAATCCACCTAAATTTGTCGTTGAACTGAAGGATATTGAAGTAGAAGAATCCGCGTCAAGTCATTTTGATTGTCGTGTTGAACCGGTCAGCGATCCAACAATGAGAATCGATTGGTTCCACAATGGCAGACCTTTTGCCACTGGTTCTCGTGTACATCAGATCAATGACTTTGGTTTTATATCACTGGATCTATCGTATACATATGCGAGAGACAGCGGTGAATATGTTTGTCGCGCTACAAACAAATGGGGCTCAGTAACGACAAAAGCAACAATTACATGTAAATCGAAGAAAACGATTGATTTCGATTCGCAATTACCAAGTGGCATGAGCAGCGAAAAACTTAAGGAATTGGAGCGTGGCCCAGTCAGTGAGCCAGTACCTATTGAAGAATTACCATGTGTTCCACCGAAATTCATAACGCAAATACAATCAGTTACTATTGAAGAATCAGAAGCAGTTAGATTCGAGTGTCGCGTTGAGCCAAAAGATGATCCAACATTGCGCATCGAGTGGTGGAGAAATGGAAAACAAATACCAGCTGGTCATCGGTTCCGTTCTGTTTATGATATGGGTTTTGTATCGATGGATATACTTTATGTTTATCCAGAGGATTCTGGAGAATACGTGTGCAAGGCCATCAATAATTGGGGCGAGGACTCAACTAAAGCATCTGTTTCGTGCAAGACATTACCCAGTATTATACTGCAGAATCAAGTGCCAAAGGGCATGAAGAGGTCCGAGGCACTCATGCAAATGGAGGCAACCATCAAAAAATATACTTCCGAAGTACATTTGACTGAAGACGATCTTTACGACTCTGAGAAAAAGCAACCACCACGTTTCGTCACACAAATCATGAATCAGACGGAATTAGTCGAGATGAATAGCACCAAATTCGAATGTCAATTGGCACCAGTTGGTGATCCTAATATGAAGGTTGAGTGGTTCTTCAATGGCAAACCATTGCCTCATAAAAATCGATTTTCACCCATTTATGATTTTGGATATGTTGCCATGAATTTCGGATGGGTTTATCCGGAGGACAGTGGAGAATATTTGTGCAGAGCTACTAATTTGTATGGAATGGATGAGACGAGGGCTGTTATCAAAACTTCGGGGAAACCGGGAATTATTTATGAGTCACAGTTGCCTAAGGGCATGAAGAGTATTGAAAAGATACGGGAAATGGAGGCAGCTTGGCAAGTTGTTCCTGAGGAGGAGGTTGAGGAGGATAAGCCCAAGGCGGCGCCTGTCTTTGTTAGTAAACCGGATCCTTATGAGGTTGAAGAGAGCGATTGGTCCAGATTCTGCTGTCGGGTTACGGGACATCCGAAGCCGAGGGTCATGTGGCTTATTAATGGACACACTGTCATCAATGTGAGTTATTACTTATTTTTTAAAGATGAAGAAATGGAAAATATTTATTTCAATCGTTTTGGAAATACAAATTTCATACATTCTTTTGCACATGAGGCATGATGTTTTAGTTTTGATAATTCAATTGAAGAATATGCGTTAGAATTCATTTTCGAAAATTACAAAATTGAAAATTTTTCTTAAAATAAGCTGTAAGTCAATGAAAAATCAATAAAAAAAATAGAATTTCATGAATTGATTGGGAATGATCTCATCTTTTATTTGAGATCTATCCCACGTTTTACGACAAATAGAACCGAAGAAATCCTCGAAAAATTGAGAATTTTTGGAAATTGAATTTTCCAAAAAAATTAGGAAAATCGATTCTGACGCATGTTTTCTACTGTAAATTTTCTCACTTTAGCAATGGAATTATTTCAAAATCTCCATGTCAAACACCTTCATCAGAATCCCCATTCTCCATAAAGGCCCATTTCCGCACACAGTTAAATGAAATAATTTATTTGTTGAAAGAAGAGAAAAATGTGAAATTTGTGAGATATTCAGCCGATAAATTTGCTATTTTCAGCATCATTATTTCCTCTTTGTGTTCACAGGGAGCTCGCTACAAATTGACTTACGATGGAATGTATCATCTCGACATCCCAAAAACTCGACAATACGATCATGGAAAAGTCGAGGTGATAGCAAGAAATTCACTCGGTGAAACCCGATGCGAGACAACGTTGACTGTGAAACCACGAAGTGATGATTATCGTGGAGTCCTCAAGAATTCACCAAGACGTGAGTACAATAAATTCCAAGATTCAGTTCATGTAAACACTTCAATGTCGATAAATTCTCTACAATCATGTTACTTTCATCTTTTCAACTTTATTTTTTTCAAAATTATGGACTAAAAAAAAAAAAAATTTAATATTCTTTCATTTTTTTGTAGAGAATCTATTGATTTGATACATTAGAAATATATCTTACAATTCATACATTACAAATTTTTCAATCAAATTCAATAATGTACCTTATGCAATATACAAACATTATCAGTACGACACATATATTACATTCGAGCAACAAAAATATCAATTAGAAATGACATAAAAACATGATTCTCCAATGGATTCCTACATCCTCCTATTTCCAATGATTATTTATCGCCACCTGTAGTAGTCGTACCTGCAGCTTCTTCCTGCAACGATGCTTCTGTATTGATCATCGAGATTATGGATTATGGAAATATTACATTGATATATGCAAAAGTTGAATAAATTATAACAGCTAAGAAATCACTTATTCAGGTATGGAATTGTAACAAATCCCATTTACGTGTTTTATAAGCGTCATTAGGTATAACTATTATTTTTTTCATTTCCCAATTTTTTTTTAATCCTCGTATGCATATCTTTTTTTTTGCTATTAGTCCTTTTAGATTAAATTTCAATGAAATTGCTTGCTTACGTAAGTTTTTAAACCGAAAACCTTTTTCTGTTGAGTAATATATCAGCATAACTATCCAATCCCAAATGTGATTAGAATCCCTAATTAAAAAATGAAATTAGTCTTTATTGATGAAAAATATCGAGAATTATGAAAGAAAAGAAAAAAATTGCATCACGAATGAGGTACTGTGTCGTATATGTTTTGTAAATAAAAAAAGAAAAATTATGTAATTTTCTCAATTTTGAGAATATTAATGAGCATGTTTTCATTGAATATATCATGTATTAATTTGTTCAAAAGATTTGAGAATTGTTGAATATTAATATCAATTTTTATCAGCATGGTATGATATCGAGTCGACTCAGTATCAGTCAGAACGGACGAATACGGAGTTGGAACGAGTCTTCGATGAACGTCATCAGAATATTACTCAGGGTGTGAGTGTACCTGCTGATCATCTTGGTCAGAAGATATTCAAAGAACCTGATACTGAGTGGCAGAAGAGTGTTAAAACAATGAAAAAAGAGGGGTACTACAATAAATTGATGAATCTTGAGGAGGAACAATTATTGAAAGAATCTAGACTGAGAGAGTCATCACATCAGTATGCAATACCTGGTGAAAAAGTTGTTAGTAATTCAATGGCCAAGGGAATGGCCCAAAAATATCAAGAAACTTTGTAAGTTTTTTTTAATGACTCTTCCATTTTTTTGATAAAATCTCGGAAACTAAGCGAAATAGATAAAAATTAGCCTATCTCTCTGAGTTTCCGAGTTCGTCACAGAAAATTATTTATATTTTTTTCCTCTAATCATTTTGACTGATTTTTTTTCTTATCTATCTTCCAGGGAAACAGACGTGCAGACAGTTCAAGCCCCACCCCCAAAACAAATTGCAAAGAAAGCCTTCACAACAGAAGTCGACATTGACACTCAACGAATCCAAGGAACTGGTAAACATCCGCCAGGTCCAACAGGTTCAGCAGTTCATGGTCGTGAAGTACACGTTGCAAAACAGAAACAGACGCAGAAAGAGGTGAAGGGTGATACGGAAATAACCCGTAAAATAACAGCAACTGAAACAACTGAAGTTGAACATAAAGCTAAAACTGAAGAACGTATTGTCCAAGGAAATGTGAAGCCAGCAGTACCTCCAGTATTTACAAAAAAAATTCAACCGTGTCGTGCATTCGAGCAGGATCAGGCTCGTTTTGAAGTGGAATTTGATGGTGATCCATTGCCAACAATCACCTGGTACCGAGAAGATTTTCCAATCAAAAATTCATCAGATCTCCAAATTTACACATTCAGTACAAAATCCGTATTGATCATTCGTCAAGTTTTTATGGAAGATTCAGCTATATTTTCGGTTGTAGCTGAGAATCGCGGAGGTAAAGCCAAGTGCAGTGCTAATCTCGTTGTTGAAGAGAGAAGACAACCAGGAAGAGGCGGTGCAGTTCCACCTAGTTTTGTTACTACTATACAGAGTACATCAGTTACGACTGGACAATTAGCTAGATTCGATGCTAAATTAACAGGCACCAAGCCGGTTGATGTCTATTGGCTGAAAAATGGAAAAAAAGTAATTGCTGATATTCGATACAAAACTCTGGAAGAAGATAATACCTATACATTACTGATTTTGGAGACTGTACCAGAGGACAATGGCAAATATGAATGTGTGGCGATTAATAAGGCTGGTGAAGCACGATGTGAGGCTGAATGCTTGGTGCGGGGTCCACAATCACCATCAGCTAAATCCACAAAATCACCAACTTCAGGTGTAGAAAAAGCGCCCATTGTTGTTGAACCTTTGAAGGATCAGACGATTAAAGAGGGAACACCTGTTGCATTTACATGCAGAATTAGCGGAAAACCTACACCAACTGTGCAGTGGAGAAAAGGGGATAAAGTGAGTATAAAACAGTAAATTTAGAAACTTTTGTAATTTTTTCTTTCTTTACATTTATTAAATGAATGACTTATATGTTTTCTTCTTGCAGATTATTAAACCCTCGAAATACTTCCAAATGCAGAAAGACGGTGATCGCTGCACATTAAGAATTTCTGAGGCATTCCCAGAAGACGAAGGCACGTATAAATGTGTTGCTGAAAATCCAGCTGGAAGTGCCAGTACATCTGCTAATCTTCGCGTGTTAGGTGAGTTTAATGTTATTCACTCTTTATGCGATGAAATTGCATACATTATATTATTAATAAAAAAAATTGTTTATCATTTTTATTCAGCACCAGAGAGTCAAGATGTTCTACCGAAATTAACACCATTGAGAGATCAAATTGTTATGGAAGGTCAACCTGCCCAATTTAAAACTCAGATCAGCCCACCGAAATTGAAACCAACTGTGCAATGGTATCGTGAAGGGGCATTGATACCTCAGTCACCAGATTTTCAGGTAAAATTCTGTCATTCTGTAATGAAAAGCTAAAATAGGAAACTAAACGAGGTAGAGAAATTCTTGCAAAAACCTTTTTTTGTAGCTCTTGAAATTCTCATGAAATATTCCACTATCTCGCTTGATTTCCGTGATATTCTTTGAAAGCGAAAGAATACAAAAAAATCTGATAATTTATATTTTTGTAATTTATGAAAATTCCTCATTCTAAAATTTTATATTGAATTTTTAGATGATTCACGAAGGCAACAATGCTGTACTCTTAATAGCAACAACTTATGAGGAAGATTCTGGTGTTTTTACGTGTCGTGCTACAACATCAGCTGGTACAGTGGAAACATCAGCGAAGCTGGTCGTAAAAAGTAAGATATAAGAAAATCCAAATTAATAGCTAACCCATACATGTGTGATGACATTAGTTTTCATGTTTCTTTCTCTTGTTTTCAATAATTTAATGATCTTACAAGTAGGTCACTATTTCAATGAAAAAATGATATCAAAGAAAAAAAGAAAATAATCTTAGTAAAATTCATCAATGTGTGCTACTTTCTATCGCTTATCTTCTAGACTTAGTGCTATTCTCCGAATACTGAGAATAGCAATTAGAACAAACTAGTCACTTTTTTAAAATAATCGACAAGCACACCGGACAGTTATTACTTCATTAATTTATTTCACATCATTATAATTTTTCTTGTTTGTTACTAACAAATATTGAAAGAAAAATAGATTACATGGTCCAAGTTTTTACTACACGAAATCATGTTACTGAATTCCTAAGAGCCAAGATTGAGGTGATGTGTAAAAAAAAAAAACTAAAAAACTTTACGTAAATGATCCTCAATGATTTTATAATGTACTCGCATACACGTAGAAAGGCTTAAGTGAAAAGTTATTCATGTGCAGTAATGAAAAAATTCACATAAAGATGTTAGTTCAAAAACATTGTAAAAGAAAAGTCCAGATTTTTTTCTTCTAAATCACTCCTTTCTGTGTGCATCGTGAAAAATTATAGCTATTGTAAAATGATGAAGTGTTCATCATCTCAATTTGTATAGTAAAAAAAAAAAAAAAGAAGAGAAACATCGCATTATTTATACACTGAAGTGTTGAAACATTAATATAATACATAAATACGAATACGTTCTAACATCATTTTATTAATAAAGAAAACAAATTTATTGTATAACAGAAAATCTATCGAAATAAAATTATGAATACAATTGCAAGAATGAAAAGTCTCAATAATCAAATATTATTCAATTAACGTGTGAAAAATGTAATAAGAGATTATTTCTCCAATTTATCAAAATGTCCATCGAAATAAGTAGAATAGAGAAAATAAGTGAATTTGAAGAAACGAAAGAAAAAAAATGAAAAAAACATTAATTCATACTAGTTTATTTTTATCAGTAAATTCGAGGTGAATTCATTTTGGAAAAAAGGGTATATGGTCTCTAGGTGCTCCAAAGAAATTGAAGAGTTCATAATTAGAAGCTGTGTTCTTGATGTGCCGTGTGCACTGGCTGTAGCCAGGCATCTCAAGCTATTTTCAATTTTCTTGAATCTGTATTACATTACCCATCTATATTTGGTTACGAGTAGTTGGTAGAGATGATGATTCCTCTTTTTTTTATCACATCCCTCTCTGTACATGATGCCAAAATTACGATAAAAACATTCATATTTTATCAAAAATTTTATTTACAATGATTTTTTATTAAATTATACATTTGCAGTACATAATTGATGAAATGACATTTAATGAGGAATTATGTGGAAATTATACAATTGCAATGAATTATTCATGAAGAATGATTCACAAATGTGATGATGTGCAATGAGAAGTCGACGAAAATCTTTATTATTGTAATGGCAATAAAATTCATGAATCACTCACGTGTGCGACATGATTTAAGTAATTCAGTGAACTCAGACGCACACACCTATTTCGGAGAGTCCTCGCCCTGGGAAGAGATGCTTCAAGTCTTGTGATTCAGCAGTCTAGAAATAATCTGGTGTACTTTCATGTCAATGTACTCACTAATACCAGGAATGGTGAAAAGGCTTTATTTGGAATAAGTTTTATTTGGATGCAACAATAGGAGAGAAAATAGAAAATTTGATTTTTTTATCTAAAACAGAAGATGAAAAATTTTAAAAATTAGAAAATAAATAAAATTATGATATGCAATTATTAGCACGAATTATTAATGAGCACAATTGTCATGTACTTATACTGTCGTGATGAATAAACTCTTCATTCCTGTGAATATGCGTCTCCTTTAAACGTCAGATGGAAAATTGTTGAATTGTTGCCGGTTCTGCAAAAATTAAAAAAATCAGAAATAGCAATTTTTATAACAAAGTTTTTTTTTCTGAAGTAATCGTTTTTTTCTATTATACGACTTTAATTTTTGTGCTTGCAAATTAATAATCTTATTGGAGACGAATTTGTTAAAAAATAATAATTCTTCAGATATTCAATTGTTTACATTTTATTTAACTGTTAATTAAATGACGCACTCAACTATACTTATAAACTAGTAGTTATAAATAGTAAATGAATAAACAAAGAAAACTTGGACCATTCTCGTATAAAACGCAGTAAAATATCCATAAGTAGAAAATGTATTAATAGTTATATTTTTGACTGTTTATTTTTAGTAAAAAATATTTATAAATCCTCTAATCCACTCACATTAGAAAATGTCACGCACACTTCAAATTAATTATCTTCTCACATTGTGAAGTAGAAAAACACTTTCACCCTCACGAAATTGAAAAAAAAAGCGCGGTAAACTGTTTTTTTTTTCTAAACACAAAGAAAAATGATAGCTTCCGTTTGTTTGATTTGAAACTCACTCTGATGATTTCCAGCTCATGACTGGTAACGCTTTGCTCACGGTTTAAAACTTTATGTAGTGGTTTTAAGAAGTAGGGATACCCCACCATATTATTTCAAAGTGTCGGCACATCGTTCTCTCCCACTCATGATGAAGACCCTGAAGAATTGAAATGAAGAGAGAGAAAAAAAGCATGTTAGTGAGTTAGGAGGGAGCAATTTCGTATATACTTATTGTGTTTGACCTCTCAGTTTTGAAAATGAAGACTAAATTTATTTTGGCATGATTTTCGTTGATAATTATCTTGCCTCTTCTCTCTCACTCTCTTATCCCGAAAAATTGTAGTAAATCTTCTATTTTTTCTTTTTCTGTGAACTGCCAAGATTAGAGAATGTAGCAATTATTGCGAAATATATTTTTTTTTTTGAAAAAACTTCTGAGTTTTTAGAATTGAATTTGATTTTTTCGATTTTTCAGAACGAACGGGAATTTATGCGGAAACTAGAGTTCCTGATGGTACATATGAGAAACATTCTTCTTCACAATTACCTGGATCACACGGAAGACCTGGAGAATTGATAAAACCAAAGCCGAAATTTGGAGAATCTCAGAAAGAAGCTGATGAGACTGATAATTTATTTTCAGTGGGTGATGACTCTCTGCCATGGAGAACAAGTAGATCACAATCGCGTCCCACATGGCGAAGACAATCGCAACCAGAAACATCGGAAAAAACCGAAGTCACAGTCTACAGTAAAGAAGAAATCTCTTCATTTGAAACATCAGAGGCAATGGCTAGTAGACAAGTGAAGCCATGGACAGAAGAGAAAATAGCGCTGAAAAAGGTTAAACCGGTGAAGAAGAAATTACCGAAGGAAACACTCGAGAGTGTGCAATTAAAACCAGTACAGCCAGAAAAATCAGAAATAAGAAAAATGAGCATTGAAAAAGTGGAACTACGAACAGTTTCTCAAAGTATCACTGATGAGCAAAGTTTAACGTCCGAGTATTACGAAGAAGACGATTCATCATTGATGGAAGTTTCCGAGATTTCTGAGGATACATCAGTCAGAAAAATTAAGAGATTACCAAAACCTGATATTCAGGAATCGTCCAGGCCACAGCCATGGACAGCAGAAAAAATAACGTTGAAAAAATCAAAACCTCTGAAACGGGAGATTGTAAAGGAGAGTATTGAATCGGTAGATCTGAAGCCAGTTCAACCGGTGAAGACAAAGATGAAAGAAGATGTGGAAGAAATTCTTGGATCAGCTCAATATATTGAAAATGAAGATAGTTCGTATCTAAAAATTGAAGACAGTATGAAAATCTCGAAGAAATCTACTTCAAAATCTTCGGAATTTAGAACTGAAGAAGACACTTCTCTTCTTGATGTATCCAGAAGATCGAGCGTACAGATGAAATTAGGTAAACCTGAGCCCAAGCCTTGGACGGAAGAGAAGATTGTTCTGAAAAAATCACAACCAGTACAAAAATTGATTAACAAAGAGACTTTAGACATTCCGGTATTGAAACCAGTGACTAAAGATGCTATTATCTCGAGTCAAGAGGATGAGAAGCTGGAGGAGAGAATAAAGAAGCAGCCGTATCAGGATTTGGAGGATACTACCCTTCTCAGTTCAGATAGAACTGAAGATATTACTGAAAAATTCCCTGGAAAAGAAGTGCCAGTGCCATGGGAACGCGGTAGAAAATCCCGGAAAGACTTGCAGCCTCAAGCAGTTCAGCCTGAAGAACATAAACCTGAGGATGTAGATGAAAAATCTCAGTTGCCATGGACTCGAGGGAAGAAAGGGGGGAAGATGCAGGAGTTGAAAGAAGATAAAACATCTGAAAGGGAACAAATGCCTGAGCATAAATTAGTAATGGAAGAGTCGAGTACGATGATTTCAGTGAAGAGCGAGAAGACTGAAGAAGAAACAAAGACTCAAATATCTTCAGCTCCATGGCGACGAAAATCGAAACCTGAGATAAAGGAAAAAGATCAGAAGGAAGAAATTCCGGTGGAAGATTGGAAATCTGTTTCTCTCAAGTCTACAAAACGCGTGAAGAAACCAGAAGAGCAGCTGGAAAAAGAGGAAATTACTCTGAAGCCAGTGAAACGTGGACCGAAGGAGGAAGTATCACCTGAGAAAATTCAATTGAAGTCTATACCTAAGAAGCCTGGAGATAAACGCGAGACCAAGGAAATTCAAATAATTTCAGGACCAGAATTTGATCGAGTTATTGAAAGGACTGTAGTGGAAGAGATCCAAGTAGAGACATCAAAGGAGGTGGGTGTGAAGATAGAAAAATCCATTAAGAAAATCGACAGAGAACCGGTCAAACTTGAGGAAGCTGAGGTGGAAGACTGGAAGACGATTTCTCTGAAAAGCACAAGACGTCCGACGAAACCAGAGGAGGAGATTGTAAAAGAAGAAATAACGTTGAAGCCAGTGAAGCGTGGCCCGAAGGAGGAATTGTCGACTCAGAAAATTGAACTCAAGCCTGTACCTAAAGTGGAGAAATTGGATAAAGTAGTATCCAAGAAGCCTGAAGAGAGAGTTGAGCTCAAGCCGTTCCCTACAACGACAGAACCAGAAGTGGAAGAAATCGAGAAGACCGTTAGGGAAGAGAAGACAATTGAGACTTCAGAGTTGGTAAATTTGAGTGTTAAAAAATCTGTTCGGAAGCTTGATAAGCCTGAGGAAGTGACTACGGAGGACTGGAAAACAATTTCCCTCAAGTCTACAAGGCGTCCAAAGAAGCAAGAGGAAGAGATTGCCAATGAAGAAATTACGTTGAAACCAGTGAAGCATGGGCCGAAGGAGGAATTGTCGACTCAGAAAGTTGAACTCAAGCCTGTACCTAAAGTGGAGAAATTGGATAAAGTAGTACCCAAGAAGCCTGAGGCAAGAGTTGAGCTTGGTCCATTCCCCAAAACCACAAAACCAGAAGTGGAAGAAATCGAGATGATCGTTAGTGAAGAAAAGACATTTGAGACTTCAGAGTCCGTGGATTTGAATATTAAAAAATCAGTTCAGAAGGTTGGTAAGCCTGAGGAAATGGATACAGAGGACTGGAAGACAATTTCCCTCAAGCCTACAAGGCGTCCAAAGAAACCAGAGGAGGAGATTGCCAAAGAAGAAATTGCGTTGAAACCAGTGAAGCATGGGCCGAAGGAGGAATTGTCGACTCAGAAAATTGAACTCAAGCCTGTACCTAAAGTGGAGAAATTGGATAAAGTAGTACCCAAGAAGCCTGAAGAGAGAGTTGAGCTCAAGCCGTTCCCTAAAACGACAAAACCAGAAGTGGAAGAAATCGAGAAGACTTTTAGGGAAGACAAGACAATTGAAACTTCAGAATCGGTGGATTTGAGTATTAAAAAATCTGTCCGGAGGGTTGATAAGCCTGAGCAAGTGGATACGGAGGACTGGAAGACAATTTCTCTCAAGTCTACAAGGCGTCTGAAAAAACCAGAAGAGCAGCTTGAAAAGGAGGAAGTTATATTGAAACCGGTGGAACGCTTGGAGAAGGAGGAATCACCAACTCCAAAAGGCGAGCTCAAACCGATACCTAAAGTGGAGGAATTGGACAAGCCTCAGCCTGAAGAAGAAAAGAAGCCTGAGATTACCGAGCTTCCATGGAAACGAAGACCGAAGCCACAAAAGGAGAAAGATCGTCCACTTGAGGAAGGGAAAACGATCGAAGACTCGAAATCTACGGAGTTGATAGTTGAACAGCCTATTAAGAAAGTTGATAAGCCTAGTAGGCCTGAGGAGGTTGAAGACTGGAAAACGATTTCTCTAAAACCTATGAAACGTCTGGGAAAACCGGAAGAACTTCCTAAGGAAGAAGTCATTCTTAAACCGGTGAAGCGAAGCTCGAAGGATGAAATATCGCCTCAGAAAATTGAGCTCAAGCCTGTACCTGAAGATAAACCAGAAATCAAGCCAATAGCGGTTGATGCGGATTCCAAAGAGGATAAGACTGAAACTACAGAACTTCCGTGGCGACGAGGGCCGAAACCAAAAGAAGAGAAGAAAGTGGAAAAACCAGAGGTTGAAAAACCGAGTGAAGAAGTTCCTCAAGAATTAATTTCTCAACCAAAACTAGAAGCAGTTGTTGTCGAAGAAGAAAAGGTTAGCCTGAAAGTAAAGAAACCATTCCAGAAAATTGATAAAAAACTTGTAAAAGAAGAAGAAGAAGTAGAGGATTGGAGATCTGTCTCGCTGAAGGCTAGAAAACGCCCGACAAAACCAGAGGAAGAACTTCAGAAAGAAGAAATCATCTTGAAACCTGTAGAGCGTGCTCCGAAGGAAGAAGTATTGAGTGAGAAAATCGAGCTTAAACCGATACCCAAAGTGGAAAAAATTGTGTCTGAAGAAGCTGGGAAGATATTGAAGAAACCAAAGATCCCAAAAGAGGAGGAAAAGAAGACTGAGTCCTCTGAAGTGACTTGGCGTCGTAAACCTCAGGAAACTACAACTTCTGAAGTAGAAATAACTGAAGTTGAGGAAGTGATCAAAGAACAACCGAAGAAAATTGATGAGGTAATAAAAAATGAAGAAGATTCAACAGAAACGAGTG
The DNA here is from genome assembly GCA_963921955.1 of Aleiodes alternator. Lineage (NCBI taxonomy): Eukaryota > Metazoa > Arthropoda > Insecta > Hymenoptera > Braconidae > Aleiodes > Aleiodes alternator. Next base: position 12,493,604 of record OY998103.1, read on the forward strand.
GAGTTTCCTGGCGTCGAAAACCCAAAACGCAGAAGGTCCAGGTGAAGCACACTCCAGAAGAGATACCCGAAACACCCGCTGAAGTTCATGTTTCCATATCAGAAATACAGCCCCGTCACATAGAAGAGAAGCTCATCGAAGTTGAAGAGAAACCAGTGGAAGAGGTCCCCGATGAAATTCCAGAGGAAACGCCTGAAAAGTCCATCCATTCTTGGCGGAAGGATAAAAAGCCGAAGAAAACTGTGACAAAGATAATTCCTGAAAAATTAGACGAAAAGGTTGAGGAAGTTGCCGAGAAAACTGAAATTTCTATCGACATGAGAGGGAAACCAAAAAAGGCGAAGAAAGTGGTTGATTTTAAGGAAGAAGTGGTGATAGTTCCGATCGATCAAGATGAGGTTGTCCATGAAGAATCAGAAGTGAAGCAGCCTGAATCAAGTGAAACTGTCGTTGAAGAAACAACAGTAGAACGAGTAACCATCAAACGTGGAAAAGAAGTAACTCCAACAGACGCTGAAGTAAGTGAACTAAAGCCTCTTGAAGTGGAGCATGAAAAAATTTCTGATATACAAGAGCTTAAAGACTCGACATCAGCAGTAGTTCAAGTTACAGAACCACTTGAAATAGTTGAAGATACAGCTGAAAAACGTAAGCGCCGAAGAATCCCAATAATGGACAAAGACAAGAAAGTCGCACCGCGATTCATTCAGAAATTGCAGCCCGTGATAGTAGAAGTAGAGAAACCAGCGAAATTCACTTGTACAATAGTCGGCAATCCATTCCCAGAGATAAAATGGTATAGAAATGAGCAAGAGCTCCATGCTTCTGAAAGATACGAGATGACGATTGTAGAGACAACTGCAAATTTGAGTATAAATAAACCGACTGAAGAAGATATTGGAATGTATACATGTAGAGCATCAAACACAGCTGGTGTTGCAACATCGACAGTAAATCTCGTTGTATTTGAAAAAGAAGAGGAAGGAGTGGCACCATTCTTCGTCATCCCCATAAAACCGTTGATAGTCGAAGAGGGAAAACCAGCGACATTCGAGTGCACTGTAGCTGGTACCCCAGTGCCGGAGGTTAAATGGTATCGCGGAGAGAAAGAGATTATACCGGTGAAAGGGACAGAGATAATCTTCAATCCAGAAACCGGAAAATCTCAAGTTATCATCGAAAAACCTGCACCAGACGAGAACGTAATCTACCGTGTGCGGGCAATCAATAAATTCGGCAAAGCAGAATGTCGTGCGAATTTAGTGATTAGTAATATAGCAGTAACAACACAACCTGAGATCCTCTACGCTCCAAGAATAACAAGACCACTTCCAGCTCTCATTGCGGAAGTCAATAAACCGTTGACACTGACTGCAGAATTTGAGAGCAAGCCAAAACCAGATGTCAAGTGGTTCAAGAACGGAATCGAGATAAAACCATCAGACAAGCACGTTCCAAAAATTTACAGCAATTCTACAGAACTCATTATTAATGATGTAAAGAAGACTGATTCTGGAAAGTATGAAGTGAGAGTGCAGAACCCGGTTGGTGAAGCAAGGAGTAGTGGATCCATTGCTGTAAAAGTACCGGAAGAAGTTGTTGATAATGAAGATAAACCTCTGGCGCCTTATTTCAAACAAGCTCTTCAACCGCAAATCGCTAATATCAATGAAGTCGTAATAATGGAAGTGACGGTTGCCTCGTATCCAAGTGCTTCATTTCAATGGTTCCACGACAATAGACCCCTGGAGGCATCTCCAGCAGTGAGAATCGTGACTCAGGAAAATCGGTCGATTCTTCTCATCAAAGAAATCAAACCCGAATACGCCGGCCCATATACCTGCAGGGCTGAGAATGTTGCTGGTTCAGTAACATCCACAGCAACTATCAATTTATTAGAAACAACTTGGGAAGAAACTTCAGAACTGATATCACCAACTTTTGTCAGACGATTATCACCGATTCGTGTCATGGATGGAGAGAGTGTCAATTTCGTATGTACTATGAAAGGAAAACCAATGCCCAAAGTGGAGTGGTTCCACAATGAGAAGCCAATCAAAGAAGACAAGGGAATTACTATTCTTCAGGATACCGAGGGCGTTTGTGCTCTCACAATTGCAGAAGTTTTCCCAGAGGATGCCGGTGACTACACTTGTTTCGCTAAAAATCCAGCAGGGAATGTTTCGTGTACAACATCACTGGTTGTTGATGGTATGAATTTCATCAAATATTGCCATACTTTTTTTCTGGAACAATTTCTAAGAATTTCGAAGAAAAAAGCTGAGGAAACTTCGAAAATGATGCAAAATAGCATGAACCTTATTATTTTTTTCTAGCTCTTGAAATTCTCTCAAAGGAATCCCATGAAAAATTTGAAAAACTAAAAAAATTATATTCGCAAGCTCAAGATACGACTTTTAAATAGTTTATTCACTTTTTCGGGCAAATTGAAGTCCGTTTTTCCGAATTATTAGCCATTGATTATAAGCTACCCTACAAATTCTCATTTTTTCTGTTCTATCGACCGTACTCTGAGATACTACCTTAATTTTGATAATGTTGAGGGTTCAATAAATGGAGTAATTATTTTCAGCTTATGAATATGTACCGGATTCGGAGATTGCGACGTCTCTCATTACTGGACAAAGCGGATCTGAAGAGGATCTTTTGTCGCCGAAGGTATGCATAATTATTATATCGTGTCTAATCATGAGAAATTCACTTCATTATAAAAAAAAATATTGAATTTCATGAAGGATACACCATTTGACACTGACGAAGAACATTCTCCAGAGATAATCAAAGAACTTCCGAAATTGGTCTCTCCCAATTATGGCGAATTGATCAGGTAATTATTCGATATTATTCCCTTCAATTCTTCCATTACACGTTGTGATGTTTAAAACAGATTGGAAGTCAAGATGAAAGGTAAACCAAAACCCATTGGCAAGTGGTACAAAGAGGGTGTAGAAATAATGCCCTCCGAAGAATTTCAAATTGAAGAATTCGAGGATGGGACATCGATTCTCACTATCTCGGAAACATATCCCGATGATACTGGGGAAATCGTGTTCGAGGCGCATAATCCATTGGGCGTCTCCACCACCACCACTTATTTGTCAGTAGAAGGTAATTTTATGATTTTTTAAAATATTATCATTTAATGCAGCTTATCCTAATATGAGTTTTAAGGTATTTTCAGATTCTGCGGCTGAAAGTTCACATCTTATCCCCCATTCCCTTAATCCCATAAAATAACAAACATGCACACTGAAAAACATACATGTATCATAAACTGAATCGGATATTCATTAGAAATTGATTATTATCGATTATTTCTATTCACAGGAATTGTCGGAACGAAGGAATACAGGAAGCCGGAATGGGTCACGCAGATGGAAGAAATGCAGGAAGCTTTACGTGGTAAGAAATGAGTCGTTTCATCATCTTTCGGTATGTGTGTGACTGCGTGAAATTTAACAGAAAAAAATGATTAGTCAAGTGGTTAAATAGGATAAGTCGTTTTTTTTTGTCGCTTTTCATCGGAGAATATCTCGGAACCTAAGCGAGATAGTGCGATTTTTGCTACAATTAATTTTAGGTAAAATCGCTCAATCTCTCTTAGCTTCCGAGATATTCTCAAAAAAATTATTGATAAAAAAAAATCGACTTATTCTATCTCTTGCTAAAACGCATTCATATATGAATTGAGAATTCGGTATTTAACAAGACAATAATAATAAAAGTGAAAGAACTGAGTAATTTTATAATTGAAATTTTTGATTCTATTAATATAAATTAATTTCAAGTAATCCTGCATGACATTGCTTCTTCTCCATTGGTTTCTTTAATCAGATTGTAATTCATTGTGAATCTCCAGCATCTACTCACTGACTAGTGACAGGTAAAGTGGTTGAAAATGACGAATAAAAATGACGAATTGTCTTAAAAAACATATTTCACTTTCAGCCACCCAACAGGTGCCGCGTTTCATCCAAGAAATCACAGATGTTTACGCAGGATTGGGTGAGAGGGTCGTCTGGGAGTGTCTTTATTCTGGAAATCCGGTGCCTGATGTAGTCTGGTATAAAAACGACAAGCTGTTAATGAATACTGACAACGTAAAAGTGAAGCTAATGGACAATGAGAGGAAAACTTCATTAACTATTTTCCATGCAACCCCAGAAGACGAAGCGACTTATGTCTGCAAAGCTACGAGTGATATCGGTTTAGCAGTTACTAAAGCTAGACTGAGAATATCGGGTAAAAATTATGTCTTAAACCTTTCCTGATTTTTCTTCATGAATCTTAAACTTTTTATTCATTATAATGATGTTAGTTGAAGTGTTATTCGCTCAATATTAATATTATCTCTCAGGTATTTACGAAGGTCCTGATCAATCGGAGACGGAAGAGACAGAAGAGAAAATCGAGACTCCCATAGAAAGACGGAAAAAGAAGCTCGAGATTAAAAAAGCTAAAGACACAAAAGAGAAGATCACTGCTCTGAAAGCTAAAGTTCAGAGGAGAAAGGATCTGGCAGAAGAGCAAGCAACAGTGAGTGAGCAAAGTGAAAAGAAGAGGATTGCGGAAGTTGAAGAAATTCACATCCACGAATCTATTAACGTGATGGAGGATTTGACTCCAGAAAAACTGAAAGCTAAACATACGGTCCCTATTCAGGATTCAGTGATAATCGATGCAGTAGCTTCTTTGAAAAAAGTCGACAGTAAAGGTAAACCCATAATGCCGAAAGCACTGGAACGAGCTAGGCCAGTTATTGAAGAGAAAGAGGCATTAGTTATCGCTTCACATCCGGTGTCAGAGAGTATGACTGTCCAATTGCGTCAAGAATCTGCAGTTGATCATGCCCAAGTGACATCGGAAACTTTCCAGACTGTTTCCGTATCCGAAGTTCATACGGAGACTAGTGTCACGGAAATGAAGGAATCTGCAGCGATAATGAAATATGCGCGCAAAACGACTGTTGAAGAGACTGTTCAGATACCTGAAGAAAAAACGAAAAAGAAGAGGAAAGATAAGAAACGCGAATCAAGTGATGTCAGCCTTGAAACTATTATTCATGAACAGAAAGAACACATTGAACATGCAGTTGAAGAAATTATGGAATTACTGAATGTCAAAGAATTCGGACCTGGAGAATCGCCTCTTCGGGAATTAGCGACAATTGGATTCCTCATTGATCGCGGAGTTTCGGTCAATGAAATTAATGAGAGCTTGTATCAATCGAATTATTTTCCAGCTTTGAGAACACCTGATGCTCAAAATGCATTGGTACAATTAGTTGAGAGAGAAGGACATGGAGCACTTATTACACAAGTTCTTACTGAAGAGACTACCACTGATGAAAGTATTGTGGCTGCTACCGTTGGTTTCCGCGCTTTCATGAGAATGGTTGAATTGCAACACACTACTGTAGAAGAAGTCATTACTCATTTTGCACCCGAAGATTTCCGCCCAAGAGCGTGGGAAGTTACAGAAATTCATGAGGTTATTATTATTATCAATTTTAGGATAAATCGATTTCTTCTATTGATCATTCTTGAGAATATTTTAGAAAATAAGCGAGATAGCGTAACTTTGCCCTCATTCTTATCTGTAGCTTTTGAAATTCTCTACAAAGAGGATTCGCGTAGAATCACGCTACAATGAAAGTAAACGGTTAGGGAGATAAATGTGAAGAAGGACGAAAGTAGTGAAGCTTACGTGTTTCGAACGCAATAACTTGGAAAATGTTGATGGTAGAAAAAGTTTCGAATAAAACAGTTAGAAAATTTTATTCCTTTAAACTAAGATAAGCAAAGGGGATCAATCCGAGATCTGATTAATCGAATTTTGACATCGACTAATCGAAATCTTGAAATTGATCGGTGGGGACATGGTCAACTTCATCTAAAAGTAGTGAAATGGAACTATTGAATAAAATGCGATATCTTGAATTTAATTCGAGATGTCGCGCTGAGTAATTGATGTTTGGGAATGATCTATCGGGAGGTGCTGTTTTTGAAAGGAAAATTGCTGCAGGTGCTTTTAATTGCCATTCAAAAGAAGAAAGGCCTCTGTCATTTTTTTTTTCCGTAAAATTTACAGTTTTCGAGATATTGAATTGAAAGCGTTTCTTGCGATAGAAGCGCTACCAACACTCGGGAACCCGTTAAATTTGGAATTATGCTGAAAATACATTTCATTGAGGAATCGTTCCATCCCGGAAATTAAGTTATTTCATGTAGATTTTACACTTTTAGCGACACATTGACTGGACTAGCTATCTCGCTTAGTTTCCGATATATTTCCAAACAAAGATTGATCCAAAAAATCGACTTATGTTTTGTCCAAAAATGAACATGATGTTAATATGTAATTATTTTCTGGAAATTCACAGAGTGATGTCGTGGAACATATCCACGAAAGTTATGTTATAGAAGAAACTGAGGTTCATATGATGGGTAAGCCAGAGATAATTTCTGAAAACGTTGATAAAATATAAACGATAATTCATCTTATAACTAGTAAATTTTGTCTTTACAGAGAGGCATGAACAGACTAGAGCAGCTGTAAAACATGTTCTTCATGAAACTACAGGTTTGAAAGCATCAAATCATCCGCATGAAATGAATATTTCTTTTAAAAATTACAATAAGTCAAAAAAATCATTGAGTTTTGTTGTCTCTTTTGATACGCTTGATATCGGAAAAACGGGCATTGATTAAATTCAAGTGCTGCAAGCTCGCTTAATGCAATTATTTTCATTTCATTTAAATGAGAAATATTATTTACATTCTTTCAGATGCATAAAGGTTTCTTGAACAAAGACTTAATAAGCCAGTGCACAAACTTAAAGCTTATGCCGCTATGCTTTCCGTGCACAGTAACATTATTTTTCTACTAATTATATAAGTTAAACCTTTTCACCTCAGTTGCAATAATTGGTGCTTTCATCTGAATACAGCTTACGCAGATTATTAATAGGATGCTGTAAGTATTAATGCATTTAACATTTACTGTATATTGTATTTTCCCTTCATTTCCAAAACTCATGACGACTACAAAATCCATTAGATTAAGAACGTACATAATTTACTATTTTCACTATTACTTCTTCTCATATTCTCGTATCATACACAACGAATAATTATTACATTTATAAGTTTACGACTATGTTTGCCACTTGCTGCAAAAAATCAGACTGTCTCTAACGGACATACGTTCTATCTAAAATTTGTGCGGTCTCTATTTAAAATAGGTTTGATAATAAAAAAAAAAATGCAGAGCATGTTTTAATTATTTAAAATTCATTTGAGAAGTAGCTGTAGCATAACGCGAAAAATTACAATAAAACCATACGTATTTAGCCCTTTTATCTCTATGTTGGTTTGACTTCTGTTAGTTTGCTACACATTACGCTAAAAAATTTGTCCAGTTCAATATGCAACTACACGATTTTATACAGACACACATACACACGCATACATATATGTACAATATTATACATGAAACTATTTTTTACACAATGAAAAATTATATTGGCGCATGCAAATTGATTTTTTTTTACATTAAATTTTTTTTTGGCACTTCGCAAGGACGAAAAGTAATTATACTAAGTAGGCATTATCGTCGCATGAGCTGCACCGCAGATGCCTTTTAAAGTCTCGTTAGATAATATTGAAAGCGTCTCCATGTCTTTGTCATCTGTATTAGCTGAAAAATGCAGATAATGTAAAATATTACATTAAAAAAAAAAATTACACGTACATTACCTTCACATCATTTTCACAGAATACGAGGACACTCAGCAAGTACACGAAACACAGCACAAAGATAAAACATTGGAAGAATACAAACCTCAAACTATATCAAACATACAAATGGATAAAACAAAGGACGAAGAAGTAGAAGAAGAAATTATTATAATTGAAGACACCGATCGCCAATTGATGAAAAAGACACCGAGAAAAGAGAGAAAGGATAAGAAAATGAAAGACGAAAGTGAAATTACACAGGAAGAAATCATGATAACCAAAGAAGTTAGAAAGCCACAAAAAGACGTAGAAATTGTTGAAATTGTTGAAGAAGACGAGATTAAAAAAATGACCTTTGGAATAAAAAGACCGAAAATGAAAAAGGACGAAATGTATTTCGAGAAAGTCGATGATTTGTCAGTAATTCAAGATACAGCCGTTCCATCACTTCTTGCCAATGTACCAAGTCAACGTCATGAAATCGTTTCATCTGCAAGAATAATTTACGAGGCTCCCGAGAAGCCGCAAACTGAAACCGCTAATATTTTTGTGGATACAATTCGAGCATTCAGTGAACAACAGATTTCACTTCAAGACAGTGAGGGTAGAATTGATGCTCTTGAGATGAATGAGAGACAGGCATCAGTGACAATATCTCCGGTGGAGCCGTATTCGACTAAAGAAGTGACGATTCACAGTTCCACGGAAGAATTCACGAAGCCCTTCAAACCCAATGTCTGTAGCATAACACCTCAGGTAATAGCCAAAGAAGGAATCCAAGTAACAGAAACTCTTGCGGATGACAAAGAAACGGGTCTTTCAGTGCAATCCCAATTACTAACACAAACGGCAGATCTGAATGTCATCTTCAAGGAGGCAGCGAGTGTCAGCGAAACCACAATAAATGAGCACGAAGTTCCTAGGGAACAATCTATAAAACCAACGGAAGCACAAGCTGAAGATTCTATATTATCTCACGTGGGTCTATCGGTTTACGAAGTTCACGAAGGTTTGTCTGAAGACAAATTCAAACCGAGCAAGCTTCTCCTAGCGCAGCCGAAAGTCAACTTTAGTCCAACTGGATCTTTAACTGTTGAAGAAGTGCAGGTGCAAGATAGACCGGGCAAATACTATCCAGAATTGATTGTACCAACAGAAGTAGCAACATCAACGATAGTATCCCAAAAAAGATTCACTACCGAAGAGATTCAGACATCCGAAAAAGAATCAGATTATGTTCATGGTACTTTGCCGATTTATCAAGAAGCGAGAATCGGAGTTTCTGAAGGCGGTGAGGTTCCGACAGTGAGTGAGCAGTCGATACAGGAAATGGTGGACTCATTGGTATCAGGGAAAAAGGTAGATACCTTCAAAGCTGAACAGCGTGTGAATGTGCTAGAGAGTTTCTCAGTTTCTACTGTTGAAAGTCGTCAAAAAGAGACGGACTTCGTTACAGACAATGTCAAGAAAAGCGTTGCTGATATAAATGTCGTTGAGAGAGATTCTGTCCTTACAACTGAAACTGTCACTTCAGAACGAGAGAGTGAGTATAAAATCGAAGACAAGCCTGTTGGTAAAGTAGCCAACACTTCAGTGTTACCTCTGGAAATTGGCAGTACATCGAGTCCTGTAGTTCAAGAAACTGAAGGTATTTACAACGAACAAGTGCAGCCGACTAATGTCATTGCTGAAGCCTCTGTCAATACGAAAGAGCACGTGAGTGTCTCCGAAGTTCAGCTTGGAGACACGTCAATGAACTTTGTTGAAAGCCTCAAATATCTCACGGAAACTGGAATCCCTTCAGTTCAAATAACAGAAGCTACTATAGTCGAGGAGACTTTGACTCACGAGAGTGAAAAAAAATTGGTTAAACCGAAAGATGTAGAAGAGAGGCTGATTGAAGCGTCTTATAGCCCGATGAAGAGCGTCGAAATATTCCAAACAACTGCGGTTGATAAGGAAGGTCAGCTACAGATGTACGAGCTTCCTGAGTCACATCAATGTAAAATGGTACCAACGCATCACATTATTTCTTGTCAGATTGAAGAAACAAGACCTGAACATGGTCTTGGGCTGGTAGAGGATCAATCACCTGTAAAGGGACACGCAAAAGTTGAACAAGACCACTTAAGAGAGATGATGATAGGAATTACGATTGTAGGTGAAGATGTGGGACTAGTAGAAAAAGAAACAATACCTGAAAGTAAAACCGCTAGTATCACAATGAATGAAAATGAGAGTCTACGAACGACCGAAGTCATTTTGAATGAAGTCGAGCAAGATTATGAGAGAGTCGTGACTGACCTCGCAACAGCAGTACCTGGAGTTAATACGCAAGTAGCAATTGAGCAGCACATAGTGAGAACAGAATCACCGACCAGTGAAATTCCGCAAGATAGTCCATCAGTGGTGAATGCTCAATCGACTACGATTCCTTTGGAAACAGTGACAATAAGTCTGCAAGAATCTGCAGAAAAGGAGAATATCTACAGAGAGTTTGTGAAACCAGAGAAGAAAATTGCGGTAGTTGAGATAGCCGATGCAAAAACTGGTGCGACAGTGCTTGAAGTAATTCCTCATGAACTGGAGAATATTTATTCAACGGAAGCAACTTTGGAGAGTCATGGTGCTCTAAATTTCATTGAAGGGCATAAAATTGCTAGTAAATTAGGGGCTTTGGTCGAGCAGAGCGCAGGTCAAATTGCTGATGAAAAACCGAAGACTTTCAAGGCAGTTACCAAACAAGATGCTCTTGAGGAGCTCGTGATTACTGAAACTAATCTCGTGGAGACTGAGAAACTTCGTGAAAATGATGTTAAACCGGATGAGCAGAGTGCTAATGTCGAACTATCAATATCTGAAAACCTAATGGTTACAGAAACTACTGCTGTTGATAAAGAAGAGAGATTTGCTGAAGAAGAAGTGAAAAGCAAGACTGTAAGCACCAATTTCACATCAAGTCATGAAGTAGCTGAGACTATGGAAACCATTGTTGCGAGTAATACAGGTATATTCTCTGTCCTGAAACCGGAAACAGAGAATGCAAGACCTGAACAAAGTGGATTGGAGATTGTCCAACAAACGGAATTCACTGTTTCCGAAAAAGAATCTGCACTCCCTGAATCAGTTAAACCAAATACCAAAAAGATTGATATTACTTTCATAGAAGAATGTGGAGTTGAAGTCATGATAACACAATCTGGAGATAAAGAGCGTGAGTTCGAGGGTAAAATGAAGCCGAAAACCTCTGAAGCATCAGTAGATTTTGTAGCTCAGACTGTAGCTTCCAAATATGAGATTTTCAGTGACACAGCGCTCGATATCTGTATTCCAGAAAAGGCGATGGACATAAGACTAGAACCAACCATGGATTCCTTCATTTCCGCTGTTTCCGAGGAAGTTCATCCAGCAGAAATTGAGAATATCTTCCAGGAAGTAGTGCCGGCTAATAGACAAGCCGAATTGGCGCTTGAAATGGGAGAAGGCGTGACAGTATCTGCAATTCAAACGGGAGACAAAGAGATTCCTTTAGAAGAGAGTGAAAAGCCGGTGTTGAAGTCTGCAACATTGGACATCCCCACACACGGAGTGGCAGAAGCGAACGAAATGATATCCCATGATGGAATTACTCAGTTACAGATAACTGAAACGCAAACTGCAAGTGCACTCGTTGACCGAATTCCTCATAAGAGCGTAATTATTACCGAAGCTTATTCGCGAGATTCCGGAGGTGTGATGGAAGACTTCATAAGACCCGAGGATAAGGTCGTAGATGTTCTCTACGAAGAAGCGCAGATTAGTCTTCGTGTTGAACAAACAGTTGCTTCTGATAAAGAGAAAGAATATGGTCCGGAGGAACTCGCATCATTAGTGCAAGCGACAACTATTATCGATGCTCATAGAACCGCTGAGCAAATGGAGGTGCTGATTTCGTCTGCGACTGACAAATTTGAGAGAACCGTTCCCACCACAGCCATTGCAAGAAGAGATCATTCTCCGCTAGAAGGATTGATCCAGACTGAAACGATTGTGTCAATGAAAGAAGGAGAGCTTCATGAAAAACCCTCTGTCATCACCGATAAAGTGGAAGTCACGGTCAGTGGCGGTGGAAATGTCACTAGTAATGTGGAGATTATGACCGTCGACAAAGAAGGCACGTTGAGCCTTCCTGATCAGCCGATCGAGAGGAAAGCTTTAATGGACATCACACCTAATCATGTCATCACGGAGAAGACAGAAATAACAGCCGATTCATCTGTTCAACTATTGCTCGAATCAGTGCCAACGTCAGCCAATGTGATTCCATCTCAAATCCCGCTCGAAACAGTGATCAGCTCGATGACACAGCCTACAGAGACTGAAGGGATTCTCAAGGAAACTGCGCCACAATCGCAAGCTCTCGCTGATCTCTCGATCATTGGAGATCAAAGTCTTAGTATCACTATGGTTGTAACAGAGGATAAGGAAGGTGATTACACAGCCAAGCTTCCTGAAACGAGGACGGCACAAAAGGTTTTCTCAGGAAGTTTAGGAGTGCCCGAAACCACTGAACACATCATGGATTCCAGTACTGAAAATATTGTCAAAGAGACTCCTGAATTTTCGAGAGCGAATTTGGATCAAGTATCGCATACGTCATTGACGAACTCTCAGATCGTGATAGGGGAAATTGAGGGAGAGTTGGTACCAGATCAGAGACCATCAGTTCATACAGCGGAATTGAATATTGAATACGAAAGGAAATCGGCTACAGTTTCTGAGATAATCCCAGATGACAAGGAGAATAAATATGACTCAGATGTGTCACCAAATATTGGAATGCCATCAATTGGAATTGATTCACAACTTGAAATTGCAGAGTCGATGATCACGACATCAGAAGACAGACTCGGAGAAGTACAGAGTATCAAAATAGAAGATCAGAAAGCTGTTCCAAGTCAAGATACCCACAAAAGTCTTGTTGTATCAGTCGAAATTCCAGAAGACAAAGAAGGAGTATTCGAAACAAAATTCAAACCCGATACCAGAGAGGTGGAACTAGCAGTTGAACAAGGAAAATATGGACCAGCAGTTACGGAAGTAACGAGTGAAGACAAAGAGCTATCACTGAGTGATTTCGTGAGACCTGAAGCAAAAGAGGGAATATCATCGTTGATCATTGGGCATAAAGTAGCAGAACAACTGGAGGTAATACCTGATATTGCAACGAGTGGTATAGAAATAGTGAAGCCTATCCCGGCTCTAGCGAAACTCGAACAGAAGCCATTTGAAACTATCCAACTCACCGAAGAGTTCCTTGGTGAGAAAGAAGCTGATAGAATCCAGGAAAGAACAGTGACAAGCATTCCTAGAATCGCAATAGATGAACAGATTCCAGTCGTCGTTGCGGCATTTGAGTCTCAGGAATCAGAGGAGAAATTGATGACACGGGAAACACCAAAGGGAGAAGCTGCTAAAACTTCCTTCGAAGGTCAGCAAGTAGTTCAACAGAGTGAGGTGATTCCTAGAGAGACCACTGGAGGCTTAACCCTGACGAAATCAGTTGAAGCTGAAGCGATAGAAACACAGAACATCTATCAAAGTATCAGGATCACAGAAACATTACCTCAGGAAGTTGGTTCTCAGTTTGAGGGGAAGTTTGTAGCCATTTCTGGTACAGCTCTCCCATCTCTGGAAAATGATGAGAGTATCATAATTCAAGAGGTGTTTTTACATGATAAAGAAGGAAGCGTAGAGCTATCTGAATATCCTCAAGACGCTGCGACCATCAATTTAACACGAATGGATCGAGGAATTGCGATCAAGAATGAAATAATTACTGATCAGAGCACAGGAATAGTGCAACAATTCGACAGTGATCATAAGAAAGCTCATGAAAAGCAGGATACACTCCAATCGATTATAATAGAAGAGGTGCCATTGATCGAGAAAGAAACAGTCTTCATAGATCAGCCGAAACCATTCTCTGGTAATATAGTTCCATCATTTGAAGCTGATTATGGTCTATCCATCACTGAGGTCATGTCAAACGAGAAAGAAAATATATTTACTGAACAGAGAATGATTGAGTCTAGATCAGCAACGACGACATTTGTTTTTGAGCATGGCAGTATATTAACAACAGTTATAGATTCACAGAGTGATGTCAAGAATGAACTCCTCATAGATGACATAACACCACAGACTGCGATTCCAAGCCAAAATACGTTTGAGAGTTTGAATGTCACGGAGAATGTAATTGAAGAGATTGAGAAACCGTTTGTGGATGAAGTGAAATTGAATAAACAATTAGCCAGTATTAATATCAAGGAAAATGAAACAGTTGAAATATCTCAAGTAACTGCTGGAGATAAAGAAGAAGAGTTCAGTAAAACGTTCAGACCCCACGAGTCCATGGCAGCGCCAGGGTTCAGTGTTTTCGAGGGAATAGAGGAAACTCAAGTGGAGACCATTCACAGTGTCAAAAAGTTCGAAGACGTGAAGCCAAATCAGTCACAAGCTACTTTCAATCAACCGATGATGGAATCGATAATGAGAACTGAAACAACTACTGGAGAACATGAGGATATTTTCGAAAGCCCACAGAAAATCGGAAGTCACAAAGCATTGTCACAAATAGATAGTCTCTCATCAATTGCTGTAACCGAAATCTCGACTAATGAAATAGAAAATGTTCTCGAGAGTCAGATGACGCCGAAATATAAACAGGCGGCGCCAGCTGTTTCTGGTCATGAAGCTGTTCTGACAATGCAAATAGAGACAATAAGTGGGGTTGAAGAGCTGAAATCATCCAACGATTTCGGAAATGTGAAAGGTCAATTGAAAGTAGATAGTTTGACCTCTGTGATCATTTCACAGACTACATTAAATGAATCAGAAGATGTCCTTCAATCCCCGACAGCTCACAGAGAAGAGAAGGGATCCATTAACTTCGATGGCCGAGAAATTGCTGAAATTTCAGAAGTCACGTCAATCCTCACAGCCCGAGACATTGTACAAACAGATTCTGCTCAAAAGCAGGTTGGCAAACAGGACATTGAAGCATTGGCATCAGCAACGGTTCTCCAAGTCTTATCAAATGAGATGGAGGAAAATATCCCCTCAATGGAGAAGCCGCAGCAAAAAACTGCTGACAGCAGCTTCTCTGGTCAAACTATAGCTGAAACCACACAAATAGAGACCTTCCTTAGTGCAGAAAAATTCGCTAAGCCATCACAACCGGATGAGAAGAGGGGTGAACAGATCATTGAAGAGCTTGAATCCATGACTGTCTCCCAGATTGTTTCCGGAGAATCTGAGCTTCCCCTTTATCATGAGAAGTCCTCTCCTAAATACGCAGAGACAGAAATTACTAGTCACGGGACTGCAGAACAATCGCAGGTGTTGACTCTAGCCAGTGTAACAGATCTGACAGATTCAAAATTGGAGGATCACAAAGGTCACCTCCAATTTACGGAGTTGACGACCATAAATGTTTCGCAAGTCCTCGCAGAAGAGAATGAAGGTGAATTAGCAAGTCCTGAACTCCCGCAGCAGAAAAATGTCATTCCCGAGTTCATAGGCTATCAAATACCCGAGGTATCAGAAATTACAACGATGTTGAACGCAGAGGATAGGCTCAGTGAGAAACCTCCCCGAGAGTACACAGCAAACGCTGCTTTTGCCGATATAACACCTCTCATTATATCTCAGGCAGTATCTGAAGAAACGGAACAAGTATTACCCGAGGAGGTTGTGCTATCTGGTAAGACAGCACTACCCTTGATTGATAGTCATGGTATCGCCGAGATCAAACAAGATTTACCACTAGTCCATGTCGGCGAAATAGCTCAATACGAATTGAGTGAACAAAAAACTCAATTCGTAGTTCAGGAAATGTCTTCACTGCAGGTATCAGAAGTGGTATCAGATGACACTAGTCAAGAATTCGTAACGGATGCACCAAGTATGAAAACCGTGGAGCTTCAATTTTCAGGCCATGAAATCGCTGAGACATCACATCTGGTGCCGCTCTCTACTACAAATGAATTCATTAAAGACATCATTCCTGCTGCTAAGCAAGGTCAACCTCATGTAGATGAAATGGTGTCTCTCATTGTATCTCAAACTGTTTTGAATGAAACTGAAAGTACTCTACTGCAGGAAGAAAAGCCTGATACGAAAATCGCTCAAGTGGATATTAGGACTTCTGATATCGCAGAAACATCGCAAACTATAAGCCTCGGTAGTACTGATCAGTTTACAGCAGAAGAGCCCCGAAAAAACAGGAGTGAACTCAAATATGAAGAACTAGACTCAGTGATGATTTCACAAGTTGTTACAAACGACAAAGAGGATGACTTCTTGACAGATATTAAACCAAGTGGAAAGACAGCAGTGGCTCAGATGAGGGCTTCTGAAATCGCTGAAACTTCTCAAACAATTTCGCTATTGACTACTGGAGAATTATCAATCAGCGAATTGCCTGGTGGACAGACTGGTCAGCCTCAGTATGAGGAGAAGAAGTCATTGATCATTGGAGAAGTACAATCGAGTGAAACTGAAAGCGTTTTATCCAGTCCCAAGCAACAGAGTCTCATAACTGCAGAAGTCAATATTCTTGGACGTGATGTTGCGCAAACTATCGAAACAACTACTCTGACCGGTTTTGGCAAGTTTTCTAAGGATATACTCGATGAAAGAAGAGGAGAAACCATTTTAGGGGAGCGGTCTCATCTGAGTATCACTGAAGTGATATCAAATGAGAATGAGAAAGATTGGACGAGTCCAGATGTACCAAAGAGCAAAAAGGCAGAACTACAATTACTAGGACGGGATGTGGCTGAATCGAATGAAGTACTCGTAAGTGAAGACACCGTAGATTTCACACCTGTAGGAAAGCCAGATGAGCATAAAGGCACGAGTGAAATAGATGCCTTGATTCCTCTTACAATTTCCGAAGTATTCCACGATGAAAGTGGTGGTAACCTTCCGGAAGACGTCAAACAAACTGCGGAAACAGCTCAAACAGCACTGATTGCTCATACTTCCATTCAGGTTTCTGAGAGTTTATGGAACGATACTGAAGGAAAATTCGTCCAACCAGAAATTCTGACTAGTAGAACCGCTGAAACCAAGTTATCTGGTATGGATGCTGCTACAACAATCGAAACTATCATTCTGAATAGTACAGACCAATTAGCTACTTCTGAGAAACCACAAAAGCAGACGGGACAGACTAGTATTGATTCATTTTATCCAATTAATATGTCTGAAATCATTTCGAATGAGCTAGAGGCAGAGATAGACACGTTAACGGCACCAAATGAGAGTTCAGCAAGATTGAATCTACCACAGCTGGAGGCAACAGAAGTTCTGACAGTGGGAACAGTGACTAATACTGAAGAATTGCAGCAAGAAAAACTCCCAGTCACTTTCACCACTAAGCCAACTCTCGATGAATTTTTACCTCTCACAGTTTCATATACTACCACTGATGAGACAGAAGATGTTCTTCAGCCGGAAGGAAAGCCTAAGGAGAATATAGTGAGGGTCAATATATCCGGAAGGGAAGTGGCTGAAACTAATGAGATATTGACACTAACGAAAGCGGAGGATTTCATTGTACGAGCGCAAGAACAAGAACAAGAGAGTAAGCCGGAGATAGAAGCATTGATCGCAGCTGACATTTCGGAAATGGTATTGAATGAAACGGAGACGGAGCTGCCCGAAAAAATTGAACTTAGTGGAATTCATGCGGCTGCAGGAGTGGAGGGTATCGAAGTAGCTGAAACAACTGAAATAATAACTGGAACAATTCCAGGAGAAATTTCTGAGCAAGGTGTGCCAGAAAAACGAGTTGGAGTACCTAAATTAGATAATCTGATACCACTGACGGTTTCAGAAGTGACACAATCAGAAACTGAACAAACCTGGAAATCTGTTGAAACCGTTATGGAACAAACTGCAGAGAGAATTATATCGGGTCGACCCGTTGCTGAGAGCACTCAAGTTCTACCATCCACGATGACTGAATGTTTTTCGGATGAATACAAAATGGATTCGAAGAAAGCTACTTCAACACACATTCCATTTGTATCTGTTGAAGAAACGTTCCAACAAACGCATGAAAACGAGGTTCCTCTAGAAGTCTCGAAGCAGATACCCTCTTCTCAAGCTGAAATTGCAATGAAAACATTGGAGAGTGTAGAAGTGATCCAAGTGATAGTGAATGAAAAAGAATCGAAAGAGGTGATAAAAGGTACTGCTGATGGAGTGATAGCTCAACAAGATATAATGGAAAGTAGAGTGGCTGTCAAGACTGAGATTGAACCAGAAATAGTAGCGTCTAAATTTGAGCAGAAAATGCCAGATTTGAGGAAAGCCAAGAAAATAGATGAGGAGAAACAGAGCATCATTGTAACTGAATCAGGAATGATGGAAGAATTCGGAGTCATGGAAGCCAAAACGTCTATTTTATTACCAAAAGTTGCTACAATGTCACTTGAAACTGAGAGCAAGGAAGATATTTATGGTAAGTATGTGCTATTACATAATAGGTTCGCGCCCATAAATCGATTTGATAGTTATTCCGGGGAAATAAGCCTTTTGTGATGAATTGAGTAGATTTTAGAAGCTACAGTTTATATACTGTTCAAGCATGATGAAATTAAGTATAATTTGGTGTGGGGAAAAACAGTAGTATTTCATATGAAAAATTAGAAATGAAGGGAACTTTGAACTCGGTGAGAGTACAATGCATGGCAAGGCTGATAAAACTCTGAGATTGGTGAGTAAAATCTTATGCGAAAAGCAACATCAACACATTCAAACGAACAATACACAACCAATACATTTCAAGATTATATGAACCCATTCTAGAAGTCAAACCAAGTGATAGCAAGCAGCAAACCTCACTAACACACAACACATAAATTATCATGACATCACTCTTTCTTGTATACATTTCAGAAACAACAGAAGTACCAGTCCAAGAATATGATCGAATAACACCTACACAACACCACACAACCATAGAACACACTGATAAAACACAAATACCTTTAATTGAATCGGATGATGAAGTTAGTACAACAACGGAATACACAACCAAGTTTAGACGCGGTAGTAATGATAATGAAACTTCAGCGATCAAAACTAAGAAGACAATTATACGTAAAAAACCAACGGCAGAAGATGAAAAAGAGAAAGTGGTTATTATTGAAGAAGAATTGGAGGATATAAAATCCGCATTGCCAAGTATTCCGAAGAAGCAGTTTATGCCGATTGAAGAAATCACAGAGGATTATCATGATGAAGAAACTGTACCATCGCGGATAGAGGAAATTGAGGAAGAATCCCAATCTTCGAAGAGTACGGAAGAAGAACTTTATACGCAAGAAGAGGTGACTGTTAGTCAGAAAGATTCAACGAGTCAGAAACCAAAAAAGATTACGAAGAAACATGTTACTGGTAGGAGAAGTGAAGAAGAACAAAAAATGGCAGAAACAACAATAGTCAAACGTGATGAAAGTCCCGTCATAACAATTGTTGAGAAGCCTGAAGAAATGATTATATTTGCGGAAACCATAGAACCTCTACCACTTGTTGAATTCGCTAAGCCCACTGAAAATGAAGAAGTCCAAGAAGAGGTGACAATCACGCAGGAAGCTACCAGAATTGGTGAGTCAAGGAAGGTTACGAAGAAACGTATCGTTCGCAGACAGGGTGCTAAACAGCAGATTATAGAAGAACGAACTGTTGAACAAGAAGGTGAAGCACCTGTTATCACAGTCGTACGAAGACCTGAAGAGATAGTGATTTCTGAGGAAACGACGGAACTTCTGCCACTTATTGCATCTGCTGAGCCTACTGAGAAGGAAGAAGTTCGAGAAGAGGTGACTGTCACTCAAGAGACTACTAGATCTGGGAAACCGAAGAAGATTACGAAGAAGCGGATCATTCGCCGAAAAGGCACCAAGCAGCAGATAAGAGAAGAGCAAACTGTTGAAGAAGAAGATGAAGCTCCTGTTACAACGGTCGTGGAGACACCTGAAGAAGAAGTCATCTTCAAAGAAACTGTGAAGCATTTACCTCTTGTAGATTCTGCTCAGCAAACTGAAGTCCGAGAACAAGTAACAGTTACAAGAGAGGTCACCGAAACCGGCAAGCCTAGGAAGGTCACGAAGAAACGAGTTATTCGGCGAACAGGTACCAAACAAGAAATAACGGAAGAACAAACAGTTGAAGAAGATGGTAAAGCCCCTATCATAACGGCTATCGCAAAACCTGAAGAAGAATTCATTCCTGAAGAAACTGTGGAGACCTTGTCGTCCATAGATTTTGCTGAACCTATTGAGAGAGAGGAAGTTCGAGAAGAGGTGACAGTAGCACAAGAGACTACGACAACTGGCAAGCCGAGAAAGGTTACGAAGAAGCGAGTAATCCGCAGAAAAGGTTCCAAAGAGCAGATAAAAGAAATACAAACAGTAGAAGAAGAGGGTAAATCTCCAGTTACAACAGTTATCGAAAAACCTGAGGAAGACGTCCTTCCTGAGGAAACTGTGGGGCTTCTACCACTCGTCGAATCTGTTCAGCCAGCTGAGAAAGAAGAAGTTCGAACAGAGGTGACAGTAACTCAAGAAACCGCCGAGACTGGCCGATCTAAGAAGATCACGAAAAAACGTATCATCCGTCGAAAAGGTACCAAACAGCAAATAACCGAGGAAAAAATAGTGGAGGAAGATGGCAAAGCGCCTTTCACAACAGTTTACGTAACACCTGAAGAGGAAATCGTGTCTGAAGAAATTTTGCAGAGTCTGCCGTCCATAGAATTTGCCAAACCAACTGAGAGCCTAGAAGTGCGAGAAGAAGTGACAATCTCACAAGAGACTAGTAAAACTGGCAAACCAAGAACGATCACAAAGAAGTGTCTCATCCGTAGAAGAGGGTCGAAGCAACAAATAAGAGAAGAACAAACTGTTGAAGAGGAGGGTCACTCTCCTGTTACCACAGTTATTGAACGACCAGAGGAAGAGGTAATTTCTGAAGAAACCATCGAGTCTCTTCCGCTTGTTGAATCTGTTACTCCGACCGAAAAAGAAGAAATTCGAGAAGAGGTGACGATGACTGAAGAAACCACCAAGACCGGTAAACCTAGGAAAATCACCAAGAAACGAATTATTCGCCGGAACGGTGCCAAACAGCAGATAACAGGAGAACAAACAGTTGAGGAAGAGGGTGAAGCGCCCATAACATCAGTTCATGCAGCCCCTAAAGAAGAAATCGTGCCTGTAGGAACGGTAGAGGTGCTACCAGCCATTGATTTTGTCAAACCAACTGAGAGTGAAGAAGTCCGAGAAGAGGTGACTGTTACCCAAGAAATCACCAAAATTGGCAAACCAAAAAAGGTCACCAAGAAGCGTATCATTCGTAAGAAGGGTACAAAACAACAGATAACAGAAGAACGAACTGTTGAAGAGGAAGGTGAATCTCCTATTACTACAGTCATCGAAGGCCCTGAAGAAGAGATCATTCCTGAAAAAACTGTGGAGCCTTTACCACTCGTTGAATCAGTTGAGCCATGCACAAAAACAGGAATATATGAAGAGATGACGGTAACTCAAGAAACTACAAAAACCGTTAAACCCGAGACGATCACTAAAAAACGTATCATTCGCCGTAAAGGTACCAAACAACAGATAACAGAGGAGGGAATAGTTGAGGAAGATGGCGAAACACTTGTTTCAACGGATTATGCGACACCGCAAGAGGAAATGGTTTCTGGAGAAACTGTACAGGCTTTGACATCTATAAATTTTGCCAAACCAACTGAAAGTGGAGAAGTTCGAGAAGAGGTGACAGTCACACAAGGGACTACAAAAACTGGCAAACCGAAAAAAATCACAAAAAAGCGACTAATTCGTAGGAAGGGTTCCAAACAATGGATACGAGAAGAAGAAACAGTAGAAGAGGAAGGTCAATCTCCCATTACGACAATAATCGAGAGACCAGAAGAAGAGATAATTTCTGATAAAATTATTGCTCCAGCTGATGGAGAAGAAGTTCGAGAAGAGGTCACAGTAACTCAAGAAGTCACAGAAACTGGTAAGCCTAGGAAAATCATGAAGAAACGTCTCATTCACCGACAAGGTGCTAAACAGTCGATAACAGAAGAACAAACAGTTGAGGAAGATGGCAAAGCGCCTATAACAACAGTTTACGCAACACCTGAAGAAGAAATCGTGTTTGAACAAATTGTCCAAGCTTCGCCTTCTATGGACTCTGCTAAACTAAATGAAAGGGAAGAAATTCGGGAAGAAGTGACCATCACAGAAGAAACTACAAAAACTGGAAAGCCAAGGAAGATTACGACGAAGCGTATCATTCGAAGGAAGGGTTCCAAGCAACAGATAACAGAGAAACAAACAGTTGAAGAAGATGGCAAAGAGCCTATCACAACAGTTCATGCGATGCCAGAACAAGAAATTGTCTCAGAAGACTTTTGTGAAGCTCTGCCGTCTGTGGACGTAGTCGAACCAACTGAGAGTGAGGGAGACCGAGAAGAGGTAACAGTCACACAAGAAACTACCAGAACTGACACACCAAGGAAGATTACAACAAAGCGTGTCGTCCGCAGGAAGGGTTCTAAACAGCAGATAAGAGAAGAACAAACAATTGAAGAAGAAGGCAAAGCTCCTGTCATCACAGTCATCGAGAAACCAGAAGAAGGGATGATTCTTGAGGAAACTGCGGAGCCTCTTCCACTTGTAGAATTTGCTAAACCAACTGGAGTCGAGGAAATTCGGGAAGAAGTTACAATCACTCAAGAGACTTCGAAAACTGGACGGCCGAAGAAGGTTACGAAGAAGCATATCATTCGCAAAAAGGGTTCCAAGCAGCAGATAACCGTGGAACAAACAGTTGAAGAAGATGGCAAAGAGCCTATCACAACAGTTCATGTGATGCCAGAAGAAGAAACTGTCTCAGAAGAATTTTGTGAAGCTTTGCCGTCGGTGGACGTAGTCGAACCAACTGAGAGTCAAGGAGTCCAAGAAGAGGTAACAGTCACACAAGAAACTACCAGAACTGGCACACCAAGGAAGATTACAACAAAGCGTGTCGTCCGCAGAAAGGGTTCTAAACAGCAGATAAGAGAAGAACAAACAATTGAAGAAGAAGGCAAAGCTCCTGTCATCACAGTCATCGAGAAACCAGAAGAAGGGATGATTCTTGAGGAAACTGCGGAGCCTCTTCCACTTGTAGAATTTGCTAAACCAACTGGAGTCGAGGAAATTCGGGAAGAAGTTACAATCACTCAAGAGACTTCGAAAACTGGACGGCCGAAGAAGGTTACGAAGAAGCATATCATTCGCAAAAAGGGTTCCAAGCAGCAGATAACCGTGGAACAAACAGTTGAAGAAGATGGCAAAGAGCCTATCACAACAGTTCATGTGATGCCAGAAGAAGAAACTGTCTCAGAAGAATTTTGTGAAGCTTTGCCGTCGGTGGACGTAGTCGAACCAACTGAGAGTCAAGGAGTCCAAGAAGAGGTAACAGTCACACAAGAAACTACCAGAACTGGCACACCAAGGAAGATTACAACAAAGCGTGTCGTCCGCAGAAAGGGTTCTAAACAGCAGATAAGAGAAGAACAAACAATTGAAGAAGAAGGCAAAGCTCCTGTCATCACAGTCATCGAGAAACCAGAGGAGGGGATGATTCTTGAGGAAACTGCGGAGCCTCTTCCACTTGTAGAATTTGCTAAACCAACTGAAGTCGAGGAAATTCGGGAAGAAGTTACAATCACTCAAGAGACTTCGAAAACTGAACGGCCGAAGAAGATTACGAAGAAGCGTATCATTCGCAAGAAGGGTTCCAAGCAGCAGATAACCGTGGAACAAACAGTTGAAGAAGATGGCAAAGAGCCTATCACAACAGTTCATGCGATGCCAGAAGAAGAAATTGTCTCAGAAGAATTTTGTGAAGCTTTGCCGTCGGTGGACGTAGTCGAACCAACTGAGAGTCAAGGAGTCCAAGAAGAGGTAACAGTCACACAAGAAACTACCAGAACTGGCATACCGAGGAAGATTACAACAAAGCGTGTCGTCCGCAGGAAGGGTTCTAAACAGCAGATAAGAGAAGAACAAACAATTGAAGAAGAAGGCAAAGCTCCTGTCATCACAGTCATCGAGAAACCAGAGGAAGGGATGATTCTTGAGGAAACTGCGGAGCCTCTTCCACTTGTAGAATTTGCTAAACCAACTGAAGTCGAGGAAATTCGGGAAGAAGTTACAATCACTCAAGAGACTTCGAAAACTGGACGGCCGAAGAAAGTTACCAAGAAGCGTATCATTCGCAAGAAGGGTTCCAAGCAGCAGATAACCGTGAAACAAACAGTTGAAGAAGATGGCAAAGAGCCTATCACAACAGTTCATGCGATGCCAGAAGAAGAAATTGTCTCAGAAGAATTTTGTGAACCTCTGCCGTCTGTGGACGTAGTCCAACCAACTGAGAGTGAAGAAGTCCAAGAAGAGGTAACAGTCACACAAGAAACTACCAGAACTGGCATACCGAGGAAGATTACAACAAAGCGTGTCGTCCGCAGGAAGGGTTCTAAACAGCAGATAAGAGAAGAACAAACAATTGAAGAAGAAGGCAAAGCTCCTGTCATCACAGTCATCGAGAAACCAGAGGAAGAGATGATTCTTGAGGAAACTGCGGAGCCTCTTCCACTTGTAGAATTTGCTAAACCAACTGAAGTGGAAGAAATTCGGGAAGAAGTTACAATCACTCAAGAGACTTCGAAAACTGGACGACCGAAGAAGGTTACGAAGAAGCGTATCATTCGCAAGAAGGGTTCCAAGCAGCAGATAACCGTGGAACAAACAGTTGAAGAGGATGGCAAAGAGCCTATCACAACAGTTCATGCGATGCCAGAAGAAGAAATCATCTCAGAAGAAGCTTGGGAAGCTTTGCCGTCTGCGGACGTAGTCAAACCAACTGAGAGTGAAGAAGTCCGAAAAGAGGTGACAGTTACACAAGAAACTACTAGAACTGGAAAACCTAGGAAGATTACGAAAAAGCGTGTCATCCGCAGGGAGGGCTCTAAACAGCAGATAAGAGAAGAGCACACTATTGAAGAAGAGGGCAAAGCTCCTGTTACGACAGTCATCGAGAAACCCGAGGAAGAGATCATTTCCGAGGAAATTGTTAAGCTTCTTCCACTAATGAAATCTGCTGAGCCAACTGAGAAAGAAGAAGTTCGCGAGGAAGTGACGATAACTCAGGAAGTTAGTAAGACTGGCAGACCGAGAAAGGTCACAAAGAAGCGTACAGTCCACCGTAAAGGCGCTAAACAACAAATAACTGAAGAACAAACAATTGAGGAAGATGACCAAGCGCCTGTCACTACAGTTTACGCAGCACCTGAAGAAGAAATTGTATCTGAAGAAATCTTTCAAGTTTTGCCTCCTATAGACTCGGCTAAGCTAACTGAAAATGAAGAAATCCGGGAAGAAGTTACAATCACTCAAGAGACTTCAAAAACCGGAAGGCCAAAGAAGGTTACGAAGAAGCGTATCATCCGCAAAAAGGGTTCCAAGCAACAGATAACAGAGGAACAAACAGTTGAAGAAGATGGCAAAGAGCCTATTACAACAGTTCATGCGATGCCAGAAGAAGAAATTGTCTCAGAAGAATTTTGTCAAGCTCTGCCGTCTGTGGACGTAGTCAAACCAGCTGAGAGTGAAGAAGTCAGAGAAGTGGTCACAGTCACGCAAGAAACTACCGGGACTGGTAAACCAAGGAAGATAACCAAAAAGCGTGTCGTCCGCAGAAAGGGCTCTAAACAGCAGATAACAGAAGAACAAACTATTGAAGAAGAAGGCAAAGCTCCTGTTACTACAGTCATCCAAAAACCAGAGGAAGAGATGATTCCCGAGGAAACTGTAAAGCCCCTTTCACTGATGGAACCTTCTGAGGCAATCGAGAACGGAGACGTTCGAGAAGAAGTGACGATAACTGAGGAAGCTAGCCCAACTGGCAGACCCAAGAAGACCACCAAAAAACGCATCATCTGCCGGAGAGGTGCCAAACAGCAAGTAACGGAGGAACAAACAGTCGAAGAAGAAGGTAAAGCGCCTGTTACCATAGTGATCCAGACGCCTGAGGAAGTGATCATTTCCGAGAAAACTTGGAGGCCCCTCATTGATGAATCTATTGAACCGACTGAGAGGGAAGAGGTCCGAGAAGTGACGACAGTAATCCAAGAGCCTTCGGAATCTGGGAGACCTAAGAAAATCACTAAGAAACGCATTACTCGCCGAAAAGGTAATAAACAGCAGATCAGGGAGGAGAAAATCATGGAGGAAGGAGACAAAGCTCCGGTTATAATTGTCATTGAAGGACCTGAGGAAGAAGTCGTTTCCGAAAAAATTTTAGACTCTGTACCAGAAGTTCAATTTGCTGAACCAACTCAGGAAGGAGAGGTCAGCGAAGAAGTAATAGTTACTCAGGACACCACTATAACTGGTAAACCCAAGAAGATAACCAAGAAACGCTTCATCCACAAAAGAGGTGGTAAACAACAGACAAACGAGTTGCAAACGGTCGAGGAAGATGGCAAAGAACCCGTGACAACAATTCATGTAAAACCTCAGGAGGAAGTGGTCTTCGAAGAAACTCCAGAGTTCTTGCCATTCCTAGATCTCGCTGAGCCCACTGAGGCTGAAGAAATACGAGAAGAAGTCACAGTTACGCAAGAGACTACCGCTACTGGAAAACCCAGAAAGATCACAAGGAAGCGCACTATCCACAGAAAGGGTCCCAAGCAGCAAATCAGGGAAGAGAAAACGGTAGAGGAAGAAGATAAAGCTCCTGTTATCACAGTCATTGAGAAGCCTGAAGAAGAAATAATTTTCGAGAAAACTGTGGAGCCTTCGTTACTTGCCAAATCCGTCAAACCAACTGACGGAGAACAAGTCCGAGAAGAGGTGACAGTCACACGAGAAACTACCAAAACTGGCAAACCTAGGAAGATAACCAAGAAACGTATCGTCCGGCGAAAAGGTGCGGAACAGCAGGTAACCGAGGAGCAAACGGTTGAGGAAGATGGAAAATCACCTGTGACAACAGTTCTTGCAGAACCGGAAGAGGAAGTAATCTCTGAAGAAACTTTAGAGGTTTTGCCATCCATAGATTCTGCCGAGCCAACTGGGACTGAAGAAATCAGAGAAGAGGTCACAGTTACGGAAGAGACTACCACTACTGGAAAACCAAGAAAGATCACGAAGAAACGTATCGTCCGCAGAAAGGGTCCCAAACAGCAGATCAGGGAGGAAAAAACCGTGGAGGAAGACGACAAAGCCCCTGTTACCACAATCATTGAAAAGCCTGAAGAAGAGATCATCTCAGAGGAAATGGTAGAGCCTCTTCCACTTACAAAATTCATCAAACCAACTGATGAAGAAGTTCGAGAAGAGATCACAGTCACACAAGAAACTACGAAAACTGGAAAACCTAGGAAGATAACCAAGAAACGTATCG
Source organism: Aleiodes alternator (assembly GCA_963921955.1). Classification (NCBI taxonomy): domain Eukaryota; kingdom Metazoa; phylum Arthropoda; class Insecta; order Hymenoptera; family Braconidae; genus Aleiodes; species Aleiodes alternator. The sequence goes on from OY998103.1 coordinate 12,520,888, forward strand.
TCCGGCGAAAAGGTGCGAAACAGCAGGTAACCGAGGAGCAAACGGTTGAGGAAGATGGAAAATCACCTGTGACAACAGTTCTTGCAGAACCGGAAGAGGAAGTAATCTCTGAAGAAACTTTAAAGGTTTTGCCATCCATAGATTCTGCCGAGCCAACTGGGACTGAAGAAATTAGAGAAGAGGTCACAGTTACGGAAGAGCCTACCACTACTGGCAAACCAAGAAAGATCACGAAGAAACGTATCGTCCGCAAAAAAGGTGCCAAACAGCAGATCAGGGAGGAAAAAACCGTGGAGGAAGAAGATAAAGCTCCTATTACCACAGTCGTTGAAAAGCCCGAGGAAGAGATCATCTCAGAGGAAATAGTGAAGCCTCTTCCACTTACAACATTCATCAAACCAACTGATGAAGAAGTTCGAGAAGAGATCACAGTCACACAAGAAACTACGAAAACTGGAAAACCTAGGAAGATAACCAAGAAACGTATCGTCCGGCGAAAAGGTGCGAAACAGCAGGTAACCGAGGAGCAAACGGTTGAGGAAGATGGAAAATCACCTGTGACAACTGTTCTTGCAGAACCGGAAGAGGAAGTAATCTCTGAAGAAACTTTAAAGGTTTTGCCATCCATAGATTCTGCCGAGCCAACTGGGACTGAAGAAATCAGAGAAGAGGTCACAGTTACGGAAGAGACTACCACTACTGGCAAACCAAGAAAGACCACGAAGAAACGTATCATCCGCAAAAAGGGTGCCAAACAGCAGATCAGGGAGGAAAAAACCGTGGAGGAAGAAGATAAAGCTCCTATTACCACAGTCGTTGAAAAGCCCGAGGAAGAGATCATCTCAGAGGAAATGGTGGAGCCTCTTCCACTTACAAAATTCATCAAGCCAACTGATGAAGAAGTTCGAGAAGAGATCACAGTCACACAAGAAACTACGAAAACTGGAAAACCTAGGAAGATAACCAAGAAACGTATCGTCCGGCGAAAAGGTGCGAAACAGCAGGTAACCGAGGAGCAAACGGTTGAGGAAGATGGGAAATCACCTGTGACAACTGTTCTTGCAGAACCGGAAGAGGAAGTAATCTCTGAAGAAACTTTAAAGGTTTTGCCATCCATAGATTCTGCCGAGCCAACTGGGACTGAAGAAATCAGAGAAGAGGTCACAGTTACGGAAGAGACTACCACTACTGGCAAACCAAGAAAGACCATGAAGAAACGTATCATCCGCAAAAAGGGTGCCAAACAGCAGATCAGGGAGGAAAAAACCGTGGAGGAAGAAGATAAAGCTCCTATTACCACAGTCGTTGAAAAGCCCGAGGAAGAGATCATCTCAAAGGAAATGGTGGAGCCTCTTCCACTTACAAAATTCATCAAGCCAACTGATGAAGAAGTTCGAGAAGAGATCACAGTCACACAAGAAACTACGAAAACTGGAAAACCTAGGAAGATAACCAAGAAACGTATTGTCCGGCGAAAAGGTGCGAAACAGCAGGTAACCGAGGAGCAAACGGTTGAGGAAGATGGAAAATCACCTGTGACAACCGTTCTTGCAGAACCGGAAGAGGAAGTAATCTCTGAAGAAACTTTAGAGGTTTTGCCATCCATAGATTCTGCCGAGCCAACTGGGACTGAAGAAATCAGAGAAGAGGTCACAGTTACGGAAGAGACTACCACTACTGGCAAACCAAGAAAGATCACGAAGAAACGTATCATCCACAAAAAGGGTGCCAAACAGCAGATCAGGGAGGAAAAAACCGTGGAGGAAGAAGATAAAGCTCCTATTACCACAGTCGTTGAAAAGCCCGAGGAAGAGATCATCTCAGAGGAAATGGTGGAGCCTCTTCCACTTACAAAATTCATCAAGCCAACTGATGAAGAAGTTCGAGAAGAGATCACAGTCACACAAGAAACTACGAAAACTGGAAAACCTAGGAAGATAACCAAGAAACGTATCGTCCGGCGAAAAGGTGCGAAACAGCAGGTAACCGAGGAGCAAACGGTTGAGGAAGATGGGAAATCACCTGTGACAACTGTTCTTGCAGAACCGGAAGAGGAAGTAATCTCTGAAGAAACTTTAAAGGTTTTGCCATCCATAGATTCTGCCGAGCCAACTGGGACTGAAGAAATCAGAGAAGAGGTCACAGTTACGGAAGAGACTACCACTACTGGCAAACCAAGAAAGATCACGAAGAAACGTATCATCCGCAAAAAGGGTGCCAAACAGCAGATCAGGGAGGAAAAAACCGTGGAGGAAGAAGATAAAGCTCCTATTACCACAGTCGTTGAAAAGCCCGAGGAAGAGATCATCTCAGAGGAAATGGTGGAGCCTCTTCCACTTACAAAATTCATCAAGCCAACTGATGAAGAAGTTCGAGAAGAGATCACAGTCACACAAGAAACTACGAAAACTGGAAAACCTAGGAAGATAACCAAGAAACGTATCGTCCGGCGAAAAGGTGCGAAACAGCAGGTAACCGAGGAGCAAACGGTTGAGGAAGATGGAAAATCACCTGTGACAACTGTTCTTGCAGAACCGGAAGAGGAAGTAATCTCTGAAGAAACTTTAAAGGTTTTGCCATCCATAGATTCTGCCGAGCCAACTGGGACTGAAGAAATCAGAGAAGAGGTCACAGTTACGGAAGAGACTACCACTACTGGCAAACCAAGAAAGATCACGAAGAAACGTATCATCCGCAAAAAGGGTGCCAAACAGCAGATCAGGGAGGAAAAAACCGTGGAGGAAGAAGATAAAGCTCCTATTACCACAGTCGTTGAAAAGCCCGAGGAAGAGATCATCTCAGAGGAAATGGTGGAGCCTCTTCCACTTACAAAATTCATCAAGCCAACTGATGAAGAAGTTCGAGAAGAGATCACAGTCACACAAGAAACTACGAAAACTGGAAAACCTAGGAAGATAACCAAGAAACGTATCGTCCGGCGAAAAGGTGCGAAACAGCAGGTAACCGAGGAGCAAACGGTTGAGGAAGATGGAAAATCACCTGTGACAACTGTTCTTGCAGAACCGGAAGAGGAAGTAATCTCTGAAGAAACTTCAAAGGTTTTGCCATCCATAGATTCTGCCGAGCCAACTGGGACTGAAGAAATCAGAGAAGAGGTCACAGTTACGAAAGAGACTACCACTACTGGCAAACCAAGAAAGATCACGAAGAAACGTATCATCCGCAAAAAGGGTGCCAAACAGCAGATCAGGGAGGAAAAAACCGTGGAGGAAGAAGATAAAGCTCCTGTTACCACAGTTGTTGAAAAGCCCGAGGAAGAGATCATCTCTGCGGAAATTGTGGAGCCTCTTCCACTTACAAGTTCCACCAAACCTACTTATGAAGAAGTCCGAGAAGAGATCACAGTCACACAAGAAACTACAAAAACTGGCAAACCCAGAAAAGTTATCAAGAAACGTATCATTCGCCGAAAGGGACCGAAGCAGCAAGTAACAGAAGAACGAACTGTTGAGGAAGAAGGTGAATCTCCTATTACCACAATCGTAGAGATACCGGAGGAGAAGATTGTTGCCGAAAAAGTTATAAAGCGAAAAACTCGACCAGCATCTCTTCCAAAGGTCGAGAAAATGGAAGTGCCTCTATTTGCTCAAGTGAAACTCAAAAAAGCACCCCGGGTTCTGAAGCCTGAAGACAAGAAGATGACAATAAAAATCCCCAAAGTGTTGCTACGGAGTAGAATCCTTCACCATACATGGCCGCTACCGATGCAACATCCCATCGTTACATTCATCCAACCAAATGACATTCAACATGGAATTCTATCACGAAATCTGGAGGAAGCATTGTCTATCAAAAAAACAAAACGCAAAAGAAAATCACTGCCAGAAAAACTTCCGGGCAATCTGGAACAATTGGATGAAGAACTCCGGGAATTGAAACAAATTCCACTGGAGAAAGTGAGTGAAAAAATACCATATCAACGAAAGCCAAAACCTAAAAAAACCAAAGACGAACAAGACTCAAAATTACAGTTGGGAAAAGGAAAATTACCAGATCAAAATGACGAAATCCCTGAAACTGTCGAACTCAAGAAAATTCCTGAAAAGCCGATTACAGGTCCGGAAGAAGAATCCACTCCGGAAGAAAAGATACAGTTCCATCCCAAGGAAAAGAACCACAAAGATCGAAGTAGATCTTCAAGTCCGTTATCATTCTCTCTTTCTGAGATACCTAAAAGTCTTACCGAATTAGAGCCATTTGAATCCCCACAATCTCCGGATCAACCTGGAGCGGATGATGAAAAACCACAGACAAAGTGCAAACTGAAGAAATCAAAGAAACCTGCAGCTGCAAATAACACTAGTGCGATCGTCCCAAGTATTTCCAAACCTCAGCCTGAAACTGAATCCCCAGATGCTAGGTTTAAAATTCCCGAGAGTGATGACTCGCTACAAACACCAGAAAAAATACATTTGAAGCCGTGGAAAAAAACTGAGGATGATTCTCAAGAGGAGAAAGAACATGTTGATTCAATTATATACATCCCAAGTGTTGACGAGATGGAGGAAATAATTGATACAATAACTACCGAGGAAGTTGAGAAATTACCTGGACAAAAGCTCCGGAAGAAAACGAAAAAGCGAACAACAAAGAGACGTGGAAGTGAACAACCGAAAGTCTCAGAAGAAGTTATTCTCGAAGAAGCAGATAAGCCTCCAGTATTTCTCATCATGTTCGAAGATGTTCCGGAAGACCAACTATCCGATTTAATCCTCAGTGAAGATACAATTGTCAGCACTGCTCAACCAATTGTCGTTGAAGAAACGCGTGAAGAAATTGTTCTGACAACAGTCACCTCCAAAGAGGGGAAGCCCCAAAAAATTCGTAAAAAGCGTATAACTGCGAAGCGTGGTAATGAGAAGAAGGTAACAGAAACTGTAGAGCCTGAACAATCAGGTGATGAAGTATCAATAATGCACATAGAAGAGTCTGAAGACACAGCACACAAAATACACACAAAACCGAAACAGAAAATCATTACAGAACCACAAGAAGTTGAGTTGGCGCCCGAAGGTGAGCAATACCTTGATGTCTATGCACGTATGAAATCATACAGGCTTCTTTTATAAATTCTTCACTGCCACTTACAATTGTCCATACGTTGTACAAATAAGAGAACAGAGTCTCGAGCTCACATAACACTATCATAAATACCCGGAATATTTCACATTATTCACCACTAACACATTTCAGTCAATATCTTTTCATTTCCCTCACTGAGGAATGTTGTGAATGATCTCTTAATATACAATTTTATTAATTATTTTGTTTTTCCTGCAGGTATTACTGGAGAAATAATTCAAGAGGTAAGTTTCTCGAATTCAAGGAAACTCTCTCCATTTTTTCTTATCTGCTAATAATTTGTATGATTTCCGCAGGAAATTTTCGAAGATCACACTGACGTCCCCGCCGAAGAACCAGTAAAGAAAGATAAGAAGCCCAAGAAAATAAAACCAATCGTTCCAGAAGAGTCTGTGGAAACCGTGGAGACCCCAGAGAATATCATAATTCGCAAAACAATACCATCAGAAGATGGAAAATCAGTACAGACGATCCAAAAAGTTATCGAGAAACCGAAAGAAGAAATTCATGTATTGAAAGACCAACAAATTATAGAAATAACTGAGACGAAATCTCAGAAGATCATCAAGAGAAAACTTTCTGTACAGAGTGAAGGAATTCCCATAGAAGAAATTGAAGAAATCATTATCGAGAAACCTAAAACCGAAAAGGCGAAATCCTATGCAGAGAAATTGGAGAAAGCAATCATCAGTGAAGTAAAAGTTAAACAGGCGCCGAAAGAAGAGACAGAGATCACCGAAGAGATCATTGAAACTATAGAAACACCAACTAGGACGATAGTAAAGAAGAAAAGAGTAAAACCTCAAGAATTGAATGTTCCAGCAGAAATTATTGAAGAATTCATTGAGAAGCCAATTGATGAAGGACTCTTCATGGAGGCGCAGCAAATTGTAGAAATAATCGAGAATGCTGACAAGACTGTGATAAAGAAAAGAAGAGCTGTTTTGAAAGACGACAATGTTCCTGAGGAAATTATTGAGGAGATCGTTATCCCGAAAGCTACAAAGGCGAAAGCAAATGCAATCATTGATGAATTGAGCACTCCTGTTATTAAAAGAACGATCACTGAAGAAGCTCCAGTAATAGATGAAATCGTAGAAATAACTGAAACACCTGAGAAAGCTATTGTAAAGAAGAGAAGAAAACACGAGAAGAAAGATACAGAGGAAACTTTCATTCAGGAAGTTATCATCAAACCACAAGAAGATGTTTCAATTATGGAAGAACAACAAATTATTGAAATCGTTGAAACACCAACTAAGAAAGTCATCAAGAAGAAGAAAGCTACTCCGGGTGAAGGAGGTGAAGTGACAGAAACAATCGAAGAAATTGTTCTCCATAAACCGAAGAAAGAAAAGGCTAAGCCAGTTATTGAATTATTGGATAACGCAAAAATAGTGGCAGTAGATGTTCGACAAGATTCTCGAGCTGTTGAAGAAGTAATAAAAACTGTTGAAACCCCCGAGAAAATAGTCATTAAAAAACGACGTAAATCACAGCAAAAAGATGAAATTGTCCATGAAGTTGTCTTTAAATCAGTGGAAGAAAAAGCAGTAATGGATGATCAGAAAATTGAAGAGATCATAGAAACACCAGAAAAGACCGTGATTCGACGAAAATCGATCGTAATTGGTCAAGATGGGACGTTGGATGAAATGATCGAAGAGATCACCTTGCCGAAATTGGATCTAGCTAGAGCAGTAGTGATAACTGAGGAATTGACAACACCCATCATTACCGAGGCAGAAATAATTGAAATTACAGAAACACCGGAGACAAGAACCATTAAAAAGAAAATGCCATCTGATCATAAAAAATCTGGACAAATTATCGAAGAAACCTTCAAGAAAACTCCAGAAGAGAAACAGTTTATGGAAGACCAGCAAATCATTGAGGTCAAAGACATACCAAGTAAAACGATAATCAGGCGAAAGTCCATTCAACTATCAAAAACAGGTGTTCCTGAGGAAGTAATCGAAGAAATCGTATTACCCCAAATTCGTAAAGAAAAAGCTACATCAGTGATTGACGAATTGGGCATGGTGACAATAACAGAAGTTGATGTTAATGAAGGTCCGATTGAAGAAACCATTATTGAAAAAGTGGAGACACCTTCAACCGTAGTGATTAAAAAGAGAAGGAGATCAGTTAAAGGCATAAAACCAGAAGAAATAGTTGAGGATGTAATTGTAAAGTCTCAAGACGATAAACGAATAATGGAAGAACAAAATATTGTTGAAGTTTCTGAAACCTCCACGGAGAAAATTATCAAAAAGAAGAAAGGAATCATCAGCGAAGATGGATTCCCTGAGGAAACAACTGAAGAAATCGTCATTAAGAAGCCTCAGAAGGAACATGTAAGCCCCGTCGTAGAAGAGCTCAGCACAGCTAGTCTTGTTGAACCTAAGATCATGGAAACGCTTGCAGAAGAAGAAATAATCGAGATTATAGAAACTCCCAAGAAGAAGATCATCAAAACACGGAAACGATCGGTTGGAAAGCAAGATGAAATCGTTGAAAAAGTATTAATCAAGCCAGTTGATGAAAGTTCTTTCATGGAAACCCAGAAGATCATTGAAATTAGAGAAACTCCATCAAAGAAAATAATAAGGAAAGAAAAGGCTATTACAAAAGATTTTGAATCTCCGATAGAAACAATAGAAGAGATTGTTATTCTGAAGCCACAGAAGGAGAAAGCGAAACCACTGACACACGATCTAGAAACCGTAAAAATTACAACAACAAATATATTCCAAGGCCCAGAAAGAGTTACAGAAATCGTTGAAACACCTGAAAAGAGGATAGTGAAGAAGGTCAAACCATCTTCACTGGGTAAACCGGAAGAAATTATCGAAGAGCAGATAATGAAACCGCTGAATGAAAGTAAGATCATGACTGAACAAAATATTGTTGAAGTGACTGAAACCGCACAAAAGACTGTCATCAAGCGTAAAATTCCTGTTATTAGTGATGTTGATATGCAAGAAGAGGTCATCGAAGAAATTGTATTATTAAAATCGCAGCCGGAAACTGTTGAATATTTGGTGGATGATCTAGAAACACCAAAGGTTACAGATGCTCCCGTAGTAGAAATGATTGAAACTCCAAAGACTCGAACGATAAAGAAGAGAAGAGCAGCCACAAAACATGAAGCTGAACAACAGGTGGAAGTAATCATCCCTAAAACTGCGGAAGAGACGAGTTTAATGGAGGAACAGCAAATTATCGAAGTCAGAGAAACACCAAGTGAAACTATAATAAAAAGAAGAGTATCAACAACTGTACATGATGGTATTCCCGAGGAAATCGTGGAGGAAATCGTACTGCCTAAATTAGAGAAGGGAGCTGCTCATTACGTAATTGATGATATTGGTACAGTAACAATTACGGAAGCTGATATTCACGAAGGAGCTGTTCAAGAGACATTGATGGAGATCGTACAGACGCCAAGCCAAATAACGTTAAAAAAGAAGAGGAAATCTCTGAAGGATGATAAATTAGAAGAAAGTATTGAACAGGTTATCCTGAAACCAGAGAAAGATAAAAAGATAATGGAAGATCAGCAGATTGTGGAAATTGTCGAAACTTCGAAGCATAAAATAATCAAAAAAAAGAAAGCGGTTTCAGGAAAAGATAAGCTTTCAGAGGAAACAATCGAAGAAATCGTTATCCAGAAACCGGTAAAAGAAAAAGCAGAAATACTTATAGAGGAACTACCAACGGCTACAGTCACGAAACCCCGTGTCATTGAAATTATTGAGAAGCCTGAAGTGAGAATTATAAAGAAATTGTCACTTACAGGCGATGAACCCGCAAAAATTGTCGAAGAAATAATACAAAAGCCTGAAAAAGAAATTGTATCAATGGACGAGCAAAAAATCATTGAAATTAAAGAATCTCCAAGTCAAACGGTTATTAGGCGGAAATCAGTTACAATCAGTCAAGAAGGCATTCCGGAGGAGTCCATTGAAGAGATTATTTTACACAAACCCAAAAGAAAGAATGCACAATTCATTACAGATGAGATCGGTTCAGTAACAATTACAATTGTTGATGTTCAAGAAGGGCCCGTTGAAGATACAATTATCGAAACTAAGGAAACTCCAACACAAATCGTTACAAAGGTGAAGCGCAAGTCGTTAACAAAGGTTAAACCAGATAAAGTAATTGAAGAAATCATCACAAAGCCAGTTGAAGAGATCAAACATATGGAGGACCAAAAAATCGTTGAAATTATAGATACTCCATTTGAAAAGACGATTAAGAAGAAGAAAGCGATAATAAATGAGGATGGAGCTCCTGAGGAAGTGATTGAGGAGATTATAATCTTGAAACCGTCCGTAGAAGAAGCGAAGGGAGATGTCGTGCCTTTCGAAAGCTTGGAGGTCAATCAAATAATTCCGGAAGAAGCTCCAATGGATGTAGAGAAAACAGAGGATTATGAGCAAGTCAAAAGTGTTATTATAGAAGATCAATCCACTAAAGCAGTCATCGTAAAGGTGGACGTTGGCAAAGCGCCAGATGCCACTGAAGAAATTGAAGAAGAGACTGTTGAAATCGAACCGAAGAAGCTCAAGAGAAAGAAGAAAGCAGAGAAAACAGTGCAATTCAGTGAGGAGCTGACCACGACGGAGATTATTCCAGTTCAAGTACCCGAACAACTCGAAGCAGAACCAAAACCTGTCGAAGAAAAGCTAGCTGAAGAACCTGTGGAAATTAAGGAAGAGCAGCCAATAACTGAAGAGATCAAGCCCGTGGAGGAAACTAAGGATAAAAAGGTGAAGAAGAAGAAGAAGAAACCTGCGAAGAAAGAGGAATGGGAAGAATGGGTAGAGCCTGAATATGAACGACCAGTTTTAGAGCCAATGCCTGAGAAGATTCAGTGGGAACCCGTGAAGAAGAAAGAAAAGAAGAAAGTAGAACCTGCTGGACTCGAGAAGTTTGTGCCTGAGAAAATTGAAAGAGGTACGAATAAAGCAATGAAATTGACGTATAAAGAACCTGAAGGAGAAATTCAATTTGCTTCGATAAAATTGAAGAAAGCTTCAGTTATTAAGAGGAAAGAAGCACCAACAGCTAAGCTGCCTAAATTCATGCTTAAAAGCCGTATTACATTCCATGGCGAGTATCCACCGGAATTACAGTATCTGAAATCGACCGTGATTGAACCTAATCCGATTCAATCTGGCATTCTATCTCGAAATACTGAGGAAGCACTGGAAGTTTTAAGAAAGAAAAAGAAGAAAGTCAAGCTGTCTAAGGGAGAATCCACTGAATTGGAAAAACTCGACTTGGAATTTGAAGAAATTAAGAAAGTTCCACTTGAAGAAATACCGGACAAATCGATTTACGAGCGACAACCTAAGAAGCCCAAAGAAGCAGAAGAACCCCCGAAGCCTTTGAAAATAGGTAAAGGTAAAATTCCCGAAGCAAAAGATGAGGTTGAGGATGTTAAATTGAAGAAAATTCCGGAGAAAGTAGTGAAAGATACGGAAGATGTGCCTAAAAAACCGAAGAAACTTGAAGCTGACGAGAAAATACCAAAAAAGAAGGAAGAGATCCCCAAAGTTGATCTTAAACATGAAGATTTGAAGCCCCTCGATTTCACAAATCCTGAATTGGAACAATACATCCCCGGGGAAGAATCACCTGTGGAAAAAATACCACCTGACGTTGAAAAGAAACCATTCGTGAAAAAACCCAAGAAACAGCCTCAACAAGAGCAAGAACAAGTTCCGATCATACCTGGCATCCCCAAAGTACCAGAACCTGAAGAAGAGCCAGAGATTAAATTCAGAATACCACAAGCTCCTAAACCAGAGGAGGAACCGGATACCATTACTTTGAAGCCTTGGAAAAAAGAGGCACCGAAAGAAGAGGCACCTCAAGCACCTGAAGTAGAACTAACGATAAAACCAGTGGAGAAAAAACCTATTGAAGAAGCAGAAGAAGAGAAGAAGCCGAGCACACCTGCTAAAGTGCCAAAGAAGAAGAAGAAAAAGCCAGAGAAGAAGGAAGCATGGGAGGAATGGGTTGAGCCTGAATATGAAAAACCGGTTCTTGAACCAATGCCTGAAAAGATTGAATGGGAGCCAACTAAAAAGAAGAGAGTTTCAGTGGATAAACCAGCAGTCACTGCAACAGTTGATGAAGCGCCAGCAGAAATCGAGGCACAACCTGAAGTAGCTGAGAAAGAAGAACCTGAACCTGTTGAATTAACAGAAGAAAAACCGAAAGAAAAACCTGTAGAAATTGTCGAAGAAACGACATCTATTGAGGAGATCGAAGAAGCAGTTGAGGTGGAGAAACCGGTTGAGGTTATTGAGGAAGTTCCAGTTGAAAGTGAAGAAGTGTCCGAAAAAATTGAAGAAGTTATCCCTGAAGAAACTCCAATTGACGAGCAGAAAATTGTGGAAACGCCTTCTAAGAAGAAGCCTAAAAAGAAACGACCGGCCAAGAAAGAAAGTTGGGAGGAATGGGTTGAACCGGAGTATGAACGACCTGTCTTGGAGCCGATGCCTGAAAAAATAGAATGGGAATCTACCAAAAAGAAGAAGGAAGTGGAATCTGTAGAGAAAAAAGTAGAGGATAAAAAAGAGCCTGTAGAAACAACTGAAGAAATCACTGAACAAGTAACACTAAAGAAACAACCAAAGAAAAAACAAATGCCTGAAGAAACTACAGAAGAGGTTGTGGTACTGAAACCAATTGAAAAGCCAGAAGAAATCCCCGAAGACGTCACACAAGAAGTGACACTCAAAAAAGTTCCAAGAAAAGAACCAAAAGCTGAAGAAATTGTGGAAAAGGTTACCATACAGACATCAGAAGAAGTTACTGAAGAGGTGACTCTCAAGAGAACGCCGAAGAAGAAATCTGATGTCGAAGAAGGCGCGGATGAAGTTACGATACAAAAACCAGTGGAAGAAACATTTGAAGAGAGGGTGGAAGAGGTGACTGAAGAAGTAACAATGAAAAGGAAACCAAAGAAGAAACCAACGGTTGAGGAGAAAGCGGATGAAGTAACGCTGCAGAAGCCAATAATGAAACCTGAAGAAAAGGTACAAGAAGAAAATGAAGAAATTACATTAAAGAAAAAACCAACGAAAAAAGCTCCAGAGGAAAACGTAGATGAAATCACTATTAAGAAAACAACAATCGAAACAACTGAAGAGACACCAGAAGAAATTGTGGAAAAGGTGACGATTAAGAAGAAACCAAAGAAAAAACCTGTCAAAAAAGAGAGTTGGGAAGAGTGGGTTGAGCCTGAATATGAGCGTCCGGTTCTCGAACCGATGCCTGAAAAAATCGATTGGACATCTACCAAAAAGACAAAGACGGAAGAGTCAACAGAACAGAAAGTGGAAATTGAAGAGAAACCTGCAGAACAGCCTGAAGAAATCCCTCAAGAGGTAACATTGAAGAAAAAACCGAAGGAAAAGCCAGTACCTGAGGAAGTCACCGAGGAAATTGTTGTACTAAAGCCAATAGATAAGAAACCCAAGGAAATCGAAGAAGTTTCGGAGGAAGTGACATTGACTAAGAGACCAAAGAAAGAACCTGAAACAGAAGAAAGTGCAGCTGAAATAACAATAAAGAAACGGGAAGAAATTACTGAAGAAGTGGTACTGAAGAGAAAGCCAAAAGAAAAACCAATAGTTGAAGAGGGTGCGGCTGAAATTACAATAAAAAAACCAAAGGCAGAAGCTCTAGAAGATGAAACGGAAGAGGTTACGGAAGAAATAACTTTGAAGAAAAAGCCAAAGAAAAAACCGACGCTTGATGAGAAAGCGGATGAAATAACATTACAAAAACCAATGGCAATAGTAACTGAAGAAAAAACTGAAGAAACTACGGAAAAGGTGGCGTTGAAGAAGAAACCAAAGAAGAAACAATCACCTAAAAAGGAAAGCTGGGAAGAATGGGTTGAGCCCGAATATGAACGCCCTGTTTTGGAACCAATGCCTGAGAAAATTGATTGGGAATCTACTAAGAAGAAGAAGGAAGTAGAGCCTCTTGACGAGAAACCAGAAACCAAAGAACCTGCAGAAAAACCTGAGGAAGTTCCTGAAGAAGTAACATTGAAGAAACTACCAAAGAAAAAACCGGTCACTGAAACAGTATCAGAGGAAATCGTGACATTAAAGCCAGTAGAAAAACCGAAAGAAACTACCGAAGACGTTGCTGAAGAAATAACGTTGAAGAAGAAACCAAAGAAGAAAAAACAAACTGAGGAGAGTGCTGATGAAATTACCATCAAGAAAGTAATAAGAGAAACACCTGAAGAGAAGCAAGAAGAGGTTACTGAGCAAGTGACATTGAAGCGAAAACCAGGGAAGAAGCCAGTCGCTGATGAAGGTGCTGACGAAGTGACTCTACAGAAGCCGGTGAAGCCCAAAGAGGTGACAGAAGACGTTGCTGAGAAAATAACATTGAAAAAATCAAAGAAAATAGTCAAGCAAGACGAAGAGGCTGATGAACTCGTCATTCAGAAACGTATCGTAGAAACAGCTGATGAGGAGCCTGAAGAAGTTGAAGAAGTGATGTTGAAGAAAAAACCAAAGAAGAAAATAACAGAAGAAATAAGCTCTGATGAAGTAATCACTCTTAAATCAAGGCGTAAACCGTCTGAAGGAGAACCCGAGGAAGTGAGTCAAGAAATGACGTTGAAGAAGAAGCCAAAGAAAAAAGTGACGCAGGAAGAAACCGCTGAAGAGCTTACGATAAAGAAACTAATAGTGGAACCATCAGAAGAAAAACCTGAGGAAGAAACGGAACAAGAGCCCGAGATTGAAGAGGAGAAGGAAATGATTGGAGAATTCACATTCAAACGTAAACCACCAAAGAAAGCGCCAAAGCCAATGGAAGAAATTTACGAAGACGTAACTCTACGTAAGCTCCGACCTAAAAGAAAATCGCGTCCTGACATCAAAGAAATAACAGAAACAGAAAATGTTACATTTAGACCCCGAATAACAAAAACCAAAGAAGATGTTGAGCAAGAATTCAAAATTTCATTGAACACGTATGAAGAAGAGGATATTTCGATGTCTGGAAAGGTTCGCTTGAAACCGAAGAAACGGACCCCAACGTACTCTGAAGAAACCGGCGAGGAAACTATAAAAATCATCAAAGAACCAGAAGACGATGGTCAACCGATTGCCGAAGAGATTATTTATGATTCAGATGAAGAGACTAGAGAAGAGTACAGTATTGAAGAACTTGAGGCGGATGAATTCAATCTTCCTCTTAGGAGAAAAACAAAGAAGAAACCCCGTGCATATTCAGTTGAAGAAGTTGAGGAGGACGTGAGAATGAAATTGAAAAAAGACAGGAAATATTCGATTGAAGAAGCGGACGAATCATTGGCTCTCAAATTGAAATCAAAACGCCGGACATCTACCTATGAAGAAGGTTTGCAATCTCTAATTCTTTGTATTAAAAAAAAGCATTCATATATCAATTTAAACTGGATGCAATAAACGCTTCAGCTTTTCCCGTAGTAAGAACTAACGTTAATATTACAATAATAGATAAGTGCAATAATGAAGTAAGTAGATATTTATTTAACCTACCATTCAGTCTTGGAAATAAACAATTCATATAACAAAAAAAAGCATAACGGCATAGGCAATGAATAGACCATTAATAGTAACACTAGTGTTACACCGTATTTCAAAATTATCACACTGCATGTTGTATTTGCAGAAGAAGCATCTCTCGAAATTACACGAGATGCGGATATTTATGAAGAAGACGAAATGGAATATACAGTCCACGAAGGCGATGTCATGTTCTCCATCTGCTCATACGTTGCTGAAACCGATGAAGCTATCAATCTCGTGGAAGGAGAACGCATTTACGTTATCGGTATGTATTACTGGGCAAGAATATTGTCGTCCTAGAAGAAGAGGCGTATGAACTAGGAATACGCCTTTTTGGTGTTATGAATTCTTGCAACATTCCGCAAAGTCTCTAAAATTATCAATAGCAGAAGGGCGTACGTTTAGAAGACACGTACTTTTGGTATTGTAAATTTCTGAAGAATAAAACAAAAAAAGTAAAAATGGAAGGGCGTATGGGTTGAAGGCATATGCGTATGTCCGTATCACGCTACACACGGGCAATTAAATCCTTTTGTTATCTCAATTTTTACTGTTATTTCCGTTCATTATCTAATGAAAAACATTTCGATATGTATTTTGGACATACGCCTCTTTCCCTTTGAAAAGTCAGTTTTTGGAAACTTACACCATTTTGCTTCTAATGTGATAATGAGCTCTAAAGTACACAAGTATTGATCTGAACATTCTTGTTTTAATTCATTCATACAGAAAATACGAATTCCGACTGGTGGTTCGTCAAGAAGAATTTGACACAAGAGAAGGGTTGGGTTCCTGCTCAATATTTACTCGATGAGAAACATTACACCATATATCTACAGAAGAAGCTGAACGAAAAGATTGATAAGCTTCCTGTTTTCGAGAAGCCTCCACCAGGTGAAAGAACAGCTGCACCACGTTTCACTGAGAAGCTCAAACCCATTCATACACTGGATGGTTATACGGTACAATTTGAATGTCAAGTTGAGGGAGTCCCCCGGCCACAAATCACGTGGTTCCGGCAAACAGCGATCATCAAGCCTTCGCAAGATTTCCAAATGTACTATGATGAAGACAATACAGCTACATTGGTGATCAGAGAAGTATTCCCAGAAGATGCTGGAACATTTACGTGTGTAGCCAAGAATGCTGCTGGCTTTGCATCCAGCACTACAGAATTGATCGTAGAAGGTCCACTCTCTGATCATGGCTCTGATATGACTGGACACTCGCGAAAGAGCTTATCGAGGGAGTCTTCATTGGCAGACATCTTGGAAGGTATACCACCGACTTTCTCAAGAAAACCGAAGGCTAAATGTGTCAATGAAAATGTAGATGTAATTCTTGAATGCCGTTTGGTTGCTGTACCAGAGCCAGAAATCACGTGGTATTACGAGAATAAGAAGATCACAAGTACAGATAATACAACAATTGTTACTGAAAGTGACATGCACATGTACTGCAGTATAATAAAAATCAAAAAGGTGCAGAAGAAACAGGAAGGACAGTACAAGATTGTTGCCAAGAATAGAGAAGGAGAAGCAATGATTGAAATACCGTTGAAAGTGAAAACTGGTGTTCAAGAGCCACCGGAAATTCTTGAGCCGCTCACGTCGTTTGTTGTTCGGGAAGGAGAAACTGTTGTTCTATTCACGCAGATCGTTGGAACACCAGAACCTAAGATATCTTGGTTGAAAGATGGAAAACCCCTTAAAAATTTGATTCCAACGAAAGACGGAGATGTTAATAAATTGACGCTCATTCAGCCAAAGATATCGGATACGGGAGAGTATTCTTGCGTGGCTACCAATCATTTGGGAAGTGCAGAGACGAAGGCAACACTTACAGTAGAAGGTTTGTATACTTTATATGTAATTGTAATAGTAGATTAATTGCTTTTGCTTAATTAATGGTTTTAATGCACTGCGCTTTTACTGACTCAGTTACTAGTAAAGTTTGTGCTGATGGCATTCATTGCGGAACAAGCGATGAATCATCTGATGAAACTGACACCATTACCAGTATTATTCATAACTTGAACCATCGCAACACCTTCACGTCTAATTCCATGCTGATTAATGGATTCAACGCAAGCCGTATAATACTAAATTGCTTTGAAAATGATTTATTTTACGGATTTAAAAAAACTGAAATATCCGAAATTGATAGCAAATCAGGTAACAATTTCGCTTCAATTTAATGCAAAAAATTTTTGCGTTATAAAAATCAACTTTTGATTTTTAGAAGTACCATCCGGAGCTCCAGAGCCACCATTATTTATTCAACGCTTCCAGGAACTCATGGTTCTTGAGAAAGGAACATTCAAACTTGTAGCTAGGGTCACGGGTAATCCAGTACCAGAAGTTCAATGGTTAAGGAATAATAAACCATTGGAAAAATCACCGAATATCAAGAGTGTCTATGATGGTGAAAATATAATTCTTGAAATTAAAAATGCCGATTCTGAAGTCGATTCTGGAGATTACAAATGCGTAGCAAGTAATCCGGTTGGAAAAGCTTCTCATGGTGCCAAAGTTACGGTGGATGTACCGCAAGTAACATTCATACGAAAGCTCGTTGAAGAATATACAGTTGATGAGTATAAGACACTAGAACTCAGCTGTGAAACATCCCACACAGTTTCTACGACATGGTGGCACAATGATGATGAAATAAGTGGCATGGATCATCGAGAAGTAATACAGGAAGGTCGCCTCCATAAACTTCTGATTAAGAAAACTAGCGTCATAGATGAAGGTGTTTACAAATGTACTGTTAAAAATCAAAGTACCAAATGTAATGTAGAGGTAAAACCTACGAAGCCCGAATTCGTGAGAAAGCTACAAGATCAGGAAGTCACGGAGAGAGAAGTTGCAGTTCTCGAAGTAGAAGTAACATCACATTCTGCTGATGTACAATGGCAGAAAGATGGACAGCCTTTGAAACCAGGTGATGAAAAAGTGGAATTTGTCAAAGAAGGAAACATTCGTAAATTACTTATTCGCATGACATCGGTTCACGACGAGGGCGAATATACGTGCACTTTATTGGACGACAAATGTACTGCTGAAGTAACAATCGTAGAACTACCACCAGAAATAATAACGAAAATGCAAGATGTTCGCATTGTGAAAGGTGATAAGGCCACATTCGAGATTGAGTTAACGAAGGGCGACGCATTGGTTCGTTGGTTCAAGGATGACCAAGACCTTCAATTCTCTGAACATGTGACTCTATACATTGACGGGAAGCGTCAGAAATTGAAGATTTATAATGCCACAAGTGACGACGCGGCCATTTACTCTTGTCAAGTTGGTGACCAAACTTCGAGAGCGACCCTCATTGTCGAAGAGCCCGAAGTCGATTTCATTAGGAAATTACCTGAGACCACTTTAGTTCCTCTAGATGAAGACGCTCTATTTACGATTGAATTATCAAGATCAGACGTTTCAGTACAATGGTTCAGGAAAGACCAATTAATTCAAGACTCAGATAAATACACGATCATTGACGAGGGTTCGATCAAGAAACTTATCGTTAGCAGTTGTACAGTGGATGACGCTGTGGAATACACTGCCCGTATATTGAATGTTAGAACATCAACGAAGCTGAAAGTCGAAGTAGTTGAGTCCCCCCCGAAAATATCATCCGAGACCGTTAAAATATATAAAAAGAAAAAGGGTGACGATGTGGATATGAATGTGACGTATTCAGCAGCTCCGAGACCAACAGATGAGTGGACTGTGAACGGAACCGTTATCACTAAGTCTAGTAGAATCAAGAAGACAATTGATGATGAAAGTGCTAGTCTTACTATCAAAAAGCTCAAAACAGAGGATATGGGCACTTACATTCTAAAACTTAGTAATACATACGGTGAAGCAACGACTGAAATATCACTGACGGTTGGTCAGGAACCTGATCAGCCTGAAGGACCATTGACGATCAAGGACATCAGAGAGAACTCGTTAACGATCGATTGGAAAGCGCCAAAGAGTGATGGTGGCTATGAAATCAGCGCATATGTTATCGAAATATCTGAGAAAATAAGAAGCACGTGGACACAGCTTGCTACAGTTGATGAAGAAACATTTAGTTATACTGTTAAAGATATTCAAGATGATGTTGAGTATGTTTTCCGTGTGATGGCGAAGAATGAAGTGGGACTATCAGCACCATTGGAATCAGAACCTGTGATGATTAAAGGTCATTTAATGAAACCTGGATCACCACGTGGACCTTTACAGGTGACTGGAATGACAAAAACATCTTTCACGATTGCATGGCAGCCGCCAGAAAATGATGGTGGTTCTCCGATTATTGAATACACGGTATCCATGAAGGAGTCATCGAAGAAAGCATGGAAAACCGTTGGAACCACTGCAGGATACAGTCCCAATATTTATGTATCCAGCTTAAAGACTGATCTAAGCTATGAATTCAAAATAACAGCGAAAAATCTAATCGGCAGTGGACCTCCGTATATTTCGGAGGAAGCTATTGTTGTAGGAAAACAAATCAGTACGTATTTCTTGATATTCTGTAATGTATTAGTTCGTTAGCAAAGAGGTAGAACAGAATGAGTATGTTTTTTCAGTTTTTCAAATATTAATGTCTTCTGCCGGGGAATTTTAGAGAGTGGATGGTAAAATAGATATTTTTGAGTGAATGGTTGGAGGTGGAGTGTTCCCGATGGTTTACTTGAAAAGTTGGGGAAGTTTTAGCCGGAGAGCTTGGGTCCCACGTCTTTTTTGGAGACTTTTCGGAATTTGAAGTTCTTGACCCTAATCCATGCCCCAAAAATCTCAAAACGTCCCGAATGAAGACTTGTGACATATGTTTCCGGCCTGAAATCTCTTCAGCTTTCCAACTGAACCATCATAGACACTCCCTTCATGTATCACATTTTATTTTTGGAGATTTTTTTTAGTTAAGGAATTCTGATCCCAATTGATCCCCGAAATCTCCAAATCTCAAGAAATTCCAAAGAATGATGCGAGACATGATCCCCGCTAAAATTCCCTCAGCTTTTCGATGGAAGCATCGAAATTTGAAACGTCTGCCAATTTTATCATCGAAAAGTGCAAATTCTTGATCAATCGCATTACAAATGCTACAAACATCGAGCTACTCTGCGTTTTACCTCTTCGCTATCGAATTTTCGCTATATTTAACATATAAAACACGTTCTATTATATTTTATAGCGCCACCATCCAGTCCCCTCAATTTCCACGTCACAAATATCACCAGCCGTAGTGTCACTCTCGAGTGGTCACCACCTGAAAGTAACGGAGGTAGTGAACTAACCGGTAAGTACCTACATAAACGAGTATATGAAATTTGAGACAAATTGATTTCACTTTGTTTCCAGTTCTTTTTGATATCTCGGAGAATAAGCGAGATAGGAAAATATTGGCCGAATCTTTTATTTTGAGAATTTCACAAGATGATAAAGGATTAGGGCAAAATATCTCTATCTCGTTTTCGAAATACCATCAAAAAACTGATGAACTCAATGATAAAGAAACTAATTATTTTGAAAATCCACAGGCTATGTAATCGAGAAACTATCTTCGGATGGAAAAACATGGATGAAATTAGTAACTTTGGACTCAACAACTCATCAGTACTGTGCAGAGAATCTGAAAGAAAGTGAATTGTCATTTAGGATATTTGCTGAGAATAATGTAGGCTTAAGCGTACCAGCTGTTTCTGAGACGATAAAATTAAAGACTCATGCTACAGTCCCATCGCCTCCTACTGCCCCATTGGAAATCAGGCAAATTGCCGCTAATACAATTGTTATTGAATGGGGACGACCAGAATTCGATGGTGGAGCGCCGTTAGAGAAATATAAAATTGCTATCAGGGATACGAAGAAAACTATGTGGATTGAAGTTGGTAGTGTCAACGCTGAGACTCAGAAGTTACATATCAGAGATTTGCAAGAGGATCATGATTATTTCTTCAGGATATATGCAAAGAACGAAGTTGGATACAGTGAGGCGTTAGAATCAGAAGAGACATTCAAAATATTGCCCGCATCAGGTATTTATATTTTACAATTTTTATTCATCAAACTAGGAATTAGAAGCGCATGTATCGATATTTCGTTCTTCCAAAAACAGCAACTTCCATTTAGTTTATATTTCGATTTTCACCTGGCAAAGACCGTTAATCAATGCCATGTCTCGCATTAAATTCGAGCTGTCACATATCATTCGATAGTCCTGTTTCATCATTTGTAGTTTCAGGTGACTTCATTGCAATTTTTTCAATTGACTTTTTTTTTACAGAATTGGAAGTGATTGAACCACTGGCTGAAGCGACAGATCGAGGGGAAACAGCATCTTTAAGCTATAGTACTGAAAACACTAGTTCTTGGTTGAGAGAACATAATATGGATGCAGATATCAGTTCATATGCTCGCGCACGTCTTCTCAGGAAAGATGAATACTTCTTCAAAATTTGGCATTACGCTAAAAAGTTATTTCAATAAATAAAATGTGATCGATGAAAATTTCAATATTTTCCAATAATTGTTAATTCTTCCTGGTATTTAAGTAGTGTTACTTCCTCAAATGAAACATTTAAATATTTTAAGTTAAATCACGTGTCTAATATTCACTGTGAACGATAGGAAAATTAATAACCGATTTATAGAAAAAAAAAAAAAAATTAAGTTTATGACCTCATGAGACTTGTTATGAATGTTTCATGATAAATTATTAAGAGAAAGCAACAGTAATTGATGCGATTGATTGTTGAAGTATGCATATTCAATCATGGACTAATGTAGAAGTTTGAATTGTTGAATGATGCAATAATGTATAATATTTTAAGAATTTTAAATGATGATATATTTTTTTTTCAATCAAGTTGCGACTTGGAAATTATTATTAACTGATAAAGAAACGAGAATGAGAGATTTCGTAGGATGCCATGAAATATTGGGATCATGTGAGACGTAACAATATAGGTGCAACATCCCACCAGATAAATGGACCAATATTATTGTGACATTTTACGGAATTTAATTCTATGAATTTGTAAAAAAAAAAAAAGTAGAAATAAATATATTATCTATGATATATCATATTTATTATTGCGCCTCCCCTTACGCAATGCAATGGCCACCAAAAAGCAGTGAAATATCGAAAAGACAATTTCCAATTTAATAATAATGCTTTCATAAGAAAGGAATTACTAAAAAAAAATTCATTTAAACGGACTTAGTTTCATCAACTTTTCCATTTTCCCCATTTTTCGGACATTTATGTCCGTATATGGTCATGTATGGTTATCCCGGGAAGAACTTGTCATACATGATCATATATGATCATCCATGCCGATTTTTTTCACGGGATTGGTTCTTCAAAGTGAGTGCAGCAGTGTAACGGATCAGAAAAAGGTGTTGATGGCCATCCATCTATTATCAAGGTCATTTTTCCATGCATTCAACGCATTTGCGGGAAATTCGAAGAGACAATCCTCATTTTCACGCTTTTTTTTTCTCGAACCGCATGAAAATACTAGGAGAAGTTGAATTAAAATGATATTTCGATTAGATATTGAGCCCCCACTCTCTCCGCTTTCTTACTACATCCATAGGACTTCGTCTTCACACCTGAGTATATTTGTACTTGGTGGACAAGAAACTGAAACCTTTCCCACGTCAACATTATCAGTGAATACAAAAGTCATAGTTAATATCTTCCATCACTCGATGGCATAAAAAAAAATTTACATGTGGAATTAAATTAGAATTAGTGATCCTCAAAATTCCATTCTCCGATATCTTTGGTGAATAATTTAAGCAAAAGCTAACATCATAAATAAACAGATAAGCAAATCAAATGCAAAATTTACAACCAGATGATATATAAGAAACGAAAACTTCCTAAAAGTATTAGAATTAATTCAAAAGAGTGTTAACGGTTCACATTTATCATGACAATTGTTGGAATTCAATTTTTGATACTGTTTCTTGCCATTTGCAGTTTTGGTAAGTTATCGAATATGTGAAACAAAATAAATCCTTGTCCCATTGTATCATTCCATATTAATTGATTGATTTCATTTTAGTTGCTTATGGGAAACCTCCAAGAAAAATTTTAGATGGCGAAGAAATTCAAAATGCTCCCTTCCTGGTGGCAATACATGATACCATTTTCTCACACCACTGTGGAGGTGCTATCATTGATGCTACTCATATTTTAACAGCCGCACATTGTATCGATGGACTTGGGACAGCCATCGTC
Organism: Aleiodes alternator; assembly: GCA_963921955.1. Lineage (NCBI taxonomy): Eukaryota > Metazoa > Arthropoda > Insecta > Hymenoptera > Braconidae > Aleiodes > Aleiodes alternator. The sequence continues at coordinate 12,543,852 of OY998103.1, forward strand.
TCTGATACGAGTTGGATCATTGTTGGAACCACTGACAAGCGGAATCTAGTCGGAGAAAACCTATATAAAATCGCGAGCGTAACCGTTCATGAGGGCTATAATGCTAGTCATTCTTATCACAATGACATTGCTATCATAAAAGTAAGTGCTGGAATGAAGGTGTCATACACCATAAGGAATTAATCATAATATTTCGAAATATTTTTCTTGATACCAGATAAAATGAAAGAATATGAAGTTTTCAAATTTCATTTTACCACCAGTTTTGCAGAAGTACCTCGGAGTCTAAGCGAGATCGAACAATTTCCATTATAATATTTGTGGCTTTTGAAATTGACTGAAAAGAAGGTCATTATACAAATTACTCTATATCGCTTGGATTCTGATATATTCTCGAAAAACTGATGATGCAAGTAAATCTTGTTTTCAGGTTTGCCTGAAATCTTCATAGGCGTTAAGATAATTGATTTTTTTTGCAATCATTGCTGAAATTATTTCATAAAATTCATTTGAATTATCATTATTTGATAAAATAAATCAACCAGTCTGATGAAATCTTAATTTCTCGAACTTATTCTTGAGCTGAGATGGAGCACCTGAAAAGAAACTTTTCATGAAATAATCGATTTTCTAATGATATCCCCCAGGTAGATAGAGCTATCGAATTCTCGAATAGTCTAAGGCCAATTTCTTTACCAGTCAGTGAGATAACTGAGGGAACATTGGTGATGGCTGTTGGCTGGGGTGTAACTAAATATGATCAATCGACACTTGAAGCTGGTCCTTACTCAAAAATTCTCCGGAGCTCTTCGGAGCAAGTTATCAGTCGAAAGCGATGCCAGGACATGATGAGTGATGAATTTATTCATCCTGAACAGATTTGTACCCAGTCAAGAACGCAAGCAACCCCTTGTTACGTAAGTATTCTGCATATTTTCTTCAATTACTGAAGCTGAAAGCCATTGAATCGATGAAGGAGTTCTCCTGTAAATCAAAAATAAAAAAAAGGATATTCTTCTCAAAAATATATTCCATACGTCTTTCCTCGGATATAGTCTAAGAATTCCGCCGGTTATGTTTCAGCAAATTTTCCATGATTTTTTGGTTTTTATTTCAGGGTGACAGTGGCGGTCCTCTCGTTGATCCGAGCTCTATTGTTGGCATAATTTCATTCAGTGAATTCTGCAATTCATCATATCCAACAATCTATACATCTGTCTATGAATATGTAGGATGGATTAAGAATGTAACGAAATTCTTGTAACGAATTTTCCCAAATTTCCCTTCAAATTCATTAGATTCCCGAGTTATTCAATATGTGTATATATTCGTTCAAAAATAAATCAATTTTCCCCGTTATTGAGTATTCCATTGATTCCATTTTATTACCAGTTTTTTCCAAATATCTCGGAATTTTAACGAGATAAGGTGATCTTGCCGGACTCTTCTTCGTAGAGGATTCCAAGAGGTACAGAAAAATGGGGTAAAATTTCTCTATCTCGCTTAGTTTCCGACATATTCCGAAAAGCTGAGGGTGAAATAGAAGCTCTTTGTCGGTCATCTTTTGCTACGAATTCATGATTAAATCCTGGCTACTTTCAAAATTCTTCGGCACGAATAGCCATAACACAAGGAATCTGAAACTATCTCACAGTTTTCCCCGCCTTTCATTGAATCGAGTGATTGTCAATCAGGATACAGGGTATTCGTCAAAAATCGAAAAATCCATCCCCATTTCCCCCTTTCGCCTGAACCGTATGGAAATGCCGGAAGACATTGAATTCATCACGTAAGTGATTTTTATTGAAAAAAAATAATAATAATAATAGATTGAGTATTGAGATCTCGATCTTCTATTATATTCATAGGAATTCGTTTTTGCACCTGAACATCTTTGTACTTGGTAAACAAGGAACTAAAACGTTTGTTACGTAAGCGTAATGAATGAGTACAAAAAAATTTGAATCAATATCTTTCATGAATCAATGACACAGAAAAAAATTTCCACGTGGAATAAAATTAGAATTAGAGGTCCCTGGAGTTCAAGTGTTCAATATCTTCGACAAATAATTCAAGTAATGAAAGAACAGCCAGCATCATAGATAAGCAGATAAGCAGATCAAATGAAAAATTCAGGTTCGTTGATCACAACCAGTTGATATATAAGAGACGGAAATTTTACCAAAGTATTAGAATTGAATCGAAAGAGCGTTAACGATTCACATCAATTATGACAATTGTTAGAATTCAATTTTCGATACTGCTTCTCGCCATCTGCATTTCTCGTGAGTTATCGAATACATTAGACAAAATAAATCCTTGTTTCATTGTATCATTCCACATTAATTGATTCATTTCATTTCAGTTGCTTATGGAAAACCTCCAAGAAAAATTTTAGATGGCGAAGAAATTCGGAATGCTCCGTTTATGGTTGCAATACAAGATGCCTTTTTATCAGACCACTGTGGTGGTGCAATCATCGATCCTACTTATATTCTAACAGCTGCACATTGTATCGTTGATGAAATTGGAGGAGTACTACTCTCTCGCACAAGTAGAATCATTGTTGGAACCACTGACATGCAGAATCTAACCGATGAGAATATCTATCACATAGCGAACGTAAGAGTCCATGAGGATTATAATGCTAGTGATGCTCAGCACAATGACATTGGTATTATAAAGGTAAGTGCTACAATGAAGGCGTCTTACATTATGAGGGAGCTATTCTGATATTTAGGGATTTTCTTCTTGACACAAAATGAAATAAAAAATATGAATTTTGCAAGTTCTTCGAAAAACTGATGATGAAAGAAAATCGGTTAGTCTGAAAACTCAATAGTCGTTGGAATAATTACATTTCTTCCAATTATCGCTGAAATACTTTTTTAAACTTGATCTGATACCCTCGTGGAAATCGATTCGTCAGATTCTGTAGAAAAATGACAGAAGCTACAGAATTCTGTAGAAATACATCAAAAGTGGCTGAAAATTTATATTAGATTTCGTCAAAAGTCGGTCAGAATCGGACTGTTATAAAGCGACAATAAAAGTTTATAATTTTATGTGAATAAATGACATTTTCGGCCATGATGATGACATAAAGAGTCAAATAATGACAATATATGTCATCCAATCGATTTCTCATAATACGACATTCTCCGTCGAAATTCGTCATAGACATTTTGACGAAACTTGAAGAATTTTGTCAAATTGCATGCTCATTATCTGTAATATTTCTCATTTTATGATATTTTTTGACATTGTTTGTCAAAATCTGCCGAAGCGATTTCCACGAGGGTAAAGTCTCAATTTCTCCAACTTATTCTCGTGGGCAGGAGAATTATAGATATATGAATGGTATTTTCTCGCGGTGTAGCTGCTGAGATGAGATTTTTCATGAAATAATCGACATCCTCATGATATCCCACAGCTAGATAGAGCTATTGTATTCTCGGAAAGCCGAAGGCCAATTGCTTTACCAGTCAGTGAGACAACTGAGGGAACATTGGTGATGGCTATTGGCTGGGGCGTAACTAAATATGATCAATCGACACTTGAAGCTGATTCTTATCCAAAAATTCTCCGGAAATCTGTGGAGAGAGTTATCAGTCAAGAAAAATGCCAAGAGATGAGCAATGAATTTATACATCCAGAACAGATTTGTGCCTGGTCGGGAGGGTGGACAACCACTTGTTACGTAAGCATCTCGCATTTTTCTCAATTACTGAAGTTGAGAGACATTGAATTGGCGGAAGAATTCTTCTGTAAATCAATAATGAAAAAACGGATATTCTTCTCGAAAATATATTTCATGTGTTTTCCCCTCTTTATAGCCTAAGGTATTCCTTCGGCCATTTTTTATCAAATTCTTCATAATTTTTTCTATTATATTTTAGGGCGACGGTGGCGGTCCTCTCGTTGATCCGAGTTCTATCGTTGGTATAATTTCATTCAATGAGTTTTGCAATCCATCGTATCCAACAGTCTACACACGTGTCTATAAATATACGAAATGGATTAAGAACGTAATGACATTCTTGTAACGAATTTTCCTTAAATTCTCCTCCAATTTCATCAGATTTACAAATTATTATATATATGTTCGTCTAAAAATGAATAAATCTTTCTCTTTAATGAGTATTACATTGATTTCATTTTATTACCAGTTCTTCCCAAAAATTACAAAAGATATTATTCAAGCGTGCAGCGCCTGCGCAAGAGATTCGAAAAAAACCCTCACTTCCCTTTTTTTTGAAACCACATAGAAACCGGGAGACGTTCAATTTATCATTAAAATAATTTTCAATATCACTCAGTGACATTGATAAAAAATTTCCACGTGGAAAGAAATTAGAATTAGAGGTATCCAAAATTTAAGTCTTCAATATCGTTGAAAAATGATTTAAGTAATTGAAGAAGAGCTAACATCATAGATAAGCTGATAAGCATATCGAATGGAAAATTCCAGACCAATTGATGTATAAGAAACGAAGATTCTACAAAAATATTATGATCAAATTAGAAGAACGTTAGCGATTCACATCAATTATCACAATTGCTAGAATGCAACTTCCGATACTGCTTTCTATCATTTGCATTGGCGGTGACTTTTTGAATTCGTTCAATAAAATGAATCATTGTTCCAGTGTATCACATCATATTGACTGAATTATTCCACTTCCGTTGCTTATGGAAAATCTCCAAGGATAATTTTAGACGGCGAAGAAGTTCGAAATACCGTCAATGGCCCAATTAATGCCACCAAGAGACCTATTCTGCCACATATCTTTCATAGAAAAATGATATCTTATCATGAATTCAAATTTAATTTTTCCTCGAAAGAATTTAGAGTCTGGACTATCATTTACATCAATTATTTTCCTGAATTAATGATGAAAATTATTTAATTTATATTTTTGAAAATATTTTGCCCATGGCCCGATTCATGCCACCATAGCCCGATTTCTGCCATAGAGGGTCCCAATAATTGCCATCAATTAATTTCCATCATTGGTCGTTATTATTAAATTATTCGTTAATTCATATGAAAGTCCAATGATTTTGCTAACAATCAATACAATTTTCAATTTATTAAATACTTAAATTTTCTCAATATCACACATTGAACTGATGAGGCACTCTCACCCCACATGAAGAGCTTTAGGGCTTTATCTTGCTGAGCACACTGGTCGCATTTAACGAATTAATTTTAGAAATATATCTAGTAGAGAAATATCAGATATTTTGATTGTCCGGTGTCCTCAGAATTTTTTTCTAGCCACTGTTATCAATTACTTAGAGTTGAGAATTCAAATAAGCTCAATAATCACGAAAACGTATGAAAAGTGGCATTAATTGGGCCGATGGCATTAATTGGGCCATTGACTGTACTCCACATCAGGTGACAAGATACCTTTTTATTGGCTCACTGTGGAGGGGTTATCATCTATTCTTAACATATTTGAACAAGTGCACATTGTTGATAGAAGTGGAAGAGCACTACCCTCTAGTGCGAGTACAATCATTGTTGGAACTATTGACTTATTGAAGCTAACTGAAGAGAACTTGTATAATATCGCGAAGGTAAAATTCATGAGGGGTATAATGCTAGTGATCCGCATCACCGAAAATCACAACGAAATTCTCGTAACGAATTTTGGAAGGGGATTTCAGGGGGATTCTGGGGGTATTGCTATTTTAATGACTTAAATGTGTCAAAATTCTGACAATCTAACATTGAACACATGTGGAATTTGAATGGTTGCCTAGCTACTGTAATGGACGGAATGATAACTAAAGTTCCCGGCCCTAATTATAATTAAATCACCGAAAATTCTAGAAATGCCAAGAAAGTTGGGAGCATTCGAAATCTGATACATCGGATCTTCCCAATTTTACTCTCCTTTTTGAAAAGGAATCCTTGTATTATTTCTGATCAGAGATTGGTTTACTGTAAACTAAATAATAAGAACTTTGGTATTGGTAAAATTTTCAATTTATGAAGAATTATAATTCATGCCTTTGGATATTCGATCGATAACTGTTCGAAATTAAAGAATTAAAAATTTTCCTTTTTCAAAAAAAGATCATGCCCAATTGTGTAATCATTACAATAATTTAGGAATGAAGGGGACACACGGAATAAATCCATTTCTTGCTCTTCATCTCTCAGTTTTTTTTACTCATCTTCTATATAATTTCTATAATTATCATGCTTACATTGAACAAAAACTATTACCGAAAAGCGAGACGGAGAGATTCTTTGTAAGGGGTTTTCTGCTCTATAAGAAAGTCTCTTGATGATTTCCCATAAACACATTATTTCCATTTTTTCTCAAGAGCGAAATATTCCCCAATTTCTCAACTCAAAATGAAATAGAAATTCCAAATTCTTCAACTGTTGAACTTACGAGTTATTAATAATATCCTTAGTGAACTCCACGAATAAATCTATTTTTTTACGACCAAGTTGTATAAAATCATCCATGAAAACAATTGTATTCCTGTGCCTCCGCATGAAACTGAAACAATTCTCACGTAGCTCTTTTGCATCATAATCATCAGCGATATCAACAATCTTCAGTACAGTATCAGTTGTCATTTTTTCATAAAGCCTGTATTGACATGCTTTATGTAAATTCTCAATTTCATATTTATAAGCAACTATCATAATATTCAATATCATATCAACGCTGTGTCTGAAATCGTCACATCCGGAATAAAGAAATGCCAGCACTTCCTTCATGACTGTTGGCTCAACGTTTTCAATAACAACTGGACACTCGTTAGATTCTTTCGCTGAATCTTCAAATATTCTCAAGAATACAGGACTTTGAGATGCAAGTACTAATTTATGTGCCTTAAATTTTTCATCACCAACTATAATTATCACATCACTGAGAATTGAGTCAATCCAAAATTTAGACAAGTAATTGCATATGTTTGATCGCGGTGGTTTTTGCATTCTCTTCAGGAATTCAAAATGATTGAAGACAATTATGAGTAAATAATCTCTCACATTATAATCGGTTGATGATAGTTTCACCTCAGAAAAGTCCAGGGAAGACCATGTCCACTCCTCACTGGTAGATGTTTTCTCCCATGAACCAAATGAAATGGAAACTGAAGCTGCAGCTGATGACCAATTATCTTTTTTGATTGAAATATGAAGAGTATAAGCTTCATTCCGTGAATTATCACAGCTCTTCTTCGACTGCATCCAAACACTGAATTTGCCATCAGCAGTTATGAACTCATTCGTCTTTATCAAGCCTTTGGAAGCTAGAGGCAATTTGAAATATCCATGAATAACTTTGATATTTTTGTCAGATCTCATGACAGTCATTTCCTTTGGTATTTCAGTATTTGCCATGATGCTGAAATCTTCATCTATCAATTGAATAATCGAAAAGCCTGAAAGAATTTGAAAATCGTGAGATTATTCGTGAAATATTCGTGAGAAGAATCGAGAAGACTGGGTAAAATGGATCTCCGGGACGAAATGATACAGGAATTTTTTTTTAACGGAGTTCAGAATTTCGCAAAAAAAATTGGGGAAGATGCCTCAGTATGTATACATTTGTTGGGTAATTTTTTCAGATTGCAGAAGATTCTCCCATAATAAAATTTATAAACTCCATTTTCTGAATATTTACCTTTATTAACCTTTGATTTCCACTTGACTCTCAACGAAATTCACGTTCTGCAAGGATCAAAGATTTTCGTACAGTTATCATATAGTAATTATGACTACATATTTTAATTAACCAATGAGGGGAGGGAATGTTATTTTCATTACATTAACTATTGCAAGTATTATTGCGTAATAAAACGTAACGGATTATAAAATGTGTTTACAGTAGACTCTCAAATAAGTTCCGCCCAATAAAGTTCCGCTCTCGTTAAAGATCCCCAGATTTTTCCATTAAAGTTCCTCGTTGGCTCCCCCACTCTGCTTCTTTGGAGGACCAATCAAATTGAGGTTAAATGCGCGGCATTTTAAATGAGGTTATGTGCACAAAATGTAGTCTAGAATTATACATTTTGCGCATCTAGTTGCGCATAGGAGAGTATGCCACGGCGCAATCAACTGCGCAGAGGAGACTAATCTACGTGAAAGTGGGGAACGGAACTTTAACGAGTGGTCTGGAACGGACAGGGGAACTTATTTGAAAGTCTACTGTATATATGAGTTTATCTCTCTCACAAAGAGTACAGATTTTCCTCACACAAATGATATTCTTCAAGCGTACAGCGCATGCGCAAAAGGTTCGAAGAAGAATCCTCACTTTTCTGCACTTTTTCGAACTGCACAAAAACGCCGAAAGATGTTGAATTCATCTTAAAAAAAAAATAATGTTGAGATCTCAATCTTTTAGTCTCCTTATTGTATTCATAGAAATTCAAAAAAAATCAAAAAAATATTTTATGTCTCTTCTTCACTGAATATACTGACGAAGAGAATTTTTCTTTTGTGATTTTTTCGATTCCATATCAGAGTGACAGTGGTGGTCCTCTCGTTGATTCCACTTTTATCGTTGGTATAACTTCATTCAATAAATTTTGCAATCCATTGCATTCAAAAGTTTACACACATATCGATAAATATGTGAAGTGGATCCAAAATGTAACGAATTTCTTGTAATAAATTGTCCTTAAATCTCCCTCCAATTGTATTAGTTTTCTGATCAATTGTTCATCTAAACATGAATTGATTCTTTTTTTTTGAACTATTCCCTTCTATCCCATCTTGAGAATCTGTTCTTCAGTTGATTTTCTAGGGCAGCCCCGTGAGCCTATTGTGCATGTGATTCTTTCAAACGTTCAGTCATTATATCACATAAATTCTAGGAAATCATAACGAATAATGAAATCATGTAATTCAAGAGTGACTTCCTCTTCGCTTCTTTGTCATCAGACTTCCTCAACTATTTGAAGTTTGCTGCATTCATATATTTCAAAGGTTAATCCATTTGACATATCCGCAAACTGAGAAATTTTCAGTGAAAAATGAATCACCAAATTCCCTCGCAGAGAGAAATTCGAGAATGCTTGGGCCCAGCATTGGCCGATGCATTTTTCGAACTGAGTAATCCTGCAATCAGAACATTCATTGGACTCACACCACAATTGCAAGGACCCAGCGAGCAATTATGGTATTCCCCTAGCGATCAATTGATCGGAAAGAATTGTATGAAAACACCTTTGCCCAGGACAATTACGCAGTCAACTACTCATAAAGGAGTCTTAGGTATTTTTATACTTTACCCCGGGATGAAAAAATTTGAGTCTTTTGGTGGCCGAAAGACTTCTGTCCCGGTTTCTGACAGAGTCCCTATTTGCGCCATGGCAGGGACTTCCTAGAGACATCTTGCTGTCTCTCCGAACGGGACACGTGTCTCTCTTACAGGGACTCAGTCCCTGCTCAACGAACCAGAGTCCTTACTTGAGAGACTCACAGTCTCTCAAATAAGGACTCCTCCAGTCTCTCTTCGAGAGCCATCAGTCTTTCTATTTTTCAAAGAGCCTGTCAATTTAATTGAAAAAGAATAATAAAATATGTGTATCTTTTCTCCGAATGTCCAATATTTTGATTGATTAACAAAAAAATTGATAATATAAACATGAAAACTCAAATATATCCATTTTACCCCTATGTCCGTTTCAGTCCACTTCCCACTAATATTGAGAATTTTCAGTAAAGTCAAATAAGAAATGAATAATCATTCCACGGTTTGCAAAAATTATAAAAATTGAAAACTTAAAATTTATTAAGTTGAAATTTAAAAAATGATTCATTCCTCGGTCTCTCTCATGAGAACTTATGTTTTTGCAAATCTTTATAAATCTACTCAGAGCCCAGTAAAGATGGGAGTCCTTGCGGGAGAGACACGCGAAGATAAAAGTCCTTACGGGAGAGACACGAGAGACAGTTGCGGGACACTCTAGAGACCGAAAAGTCCTTCCGGGAGTCTTTGAAGACCGTAAAGCCTCTCCAAAGACTCAAAAATTTTATCCAGGGACATAATTCCTGCAATTGAAGTAATTTTTTTCACCCCATTAGAGCTGGGTGAAAAGGCTCTGCAAGGATACGAAGCTGATTTGAGGGAGAAGATACGAAAATCCTTGTATTCAGAGATGAAAGATGTTCAATTGCTAATCGAGGCTAAACAGCGACTTATCACAGATAATCGTATTAAAAAAATCGAAGATGAATGCAATTGGCGTCTGGAATATTTGGCCAAAGAATATGATAAAAAATTAGATGTACAGTTCAACAGAAATCTGCACCTATTTGAACTTTAATCTTTGTGTTTATAATTATTTTCTCTCATTTTTGTCTTGAGCAGGAGGCGTTGGACAGGGTCATCAAGAAATATAATAAAATATTGCTCAAAGCTGTGGTACAAACTCGAATGAATGTGACACACGAGATGATGAAGAAAATGCGCAAAGAAATGGAATTCGTTGTTACTGATATGAATGCGGATTACGAGAAGAGATGCTGCATAGAGAGACTGAATATAATTTCTGATTTTAATCAAATTATCCGGTATACACGTAAACCTGTAGTTTCAATATTTGTAATTTTTATTTTTTATTATAATTCTGAATTATACTTCCAGGAATGAAAGAATGGAAATGAAAGAAGAAATGAAACAATTTCAACAGCGAATAACTGAAGAATTTGAGGTATCGCGTGCAAAATTGGAGAATGAGAGCGTAGAGAATACGGAAAAATTTGTGCGCTATGAACGAATGCAATGTGACAGTGAAAAACAAAAAATCCAGGACAATTTTCAAGTAAGATTATTCAATATTGGCACATAGAGATAGGCGCTTTTGAATCGATCTTCGCAAGATCTGTTCTTTTTTCTCAAAAATCGATTTTTCCGGGTGATTCTGGGAAATTCGATTCTCCGATTCCTTTTTGGTAAAATCATATCGATTTTTTTCTAAGAAATAAATGAGGAATTCGATTTTTCCTTGTACAAAAGCTGATGAAACGAAGCTATCGAGTGGTATGCGAGATATCGCATCAATTAATCGAATATTTGAAACTGATCGATCGGAAATGGAGGGGAAATAATTTTTTTAATTCTATTAATTTATTGATCAATTCATCGATCTTCTCCCTTAGATTTTTTATCTTGAAAAAATCAATTCCTAAAAAATCGTATTGTCTGAAGATCGATTTTTCGACAATCAATTTTTTTTGGGGGAAATCACCTATCACTATTGCCAAGAATGAATGGGTTGGTTGAGGAATGATTTTTTTTCAATAATTTTTCTTGATTTCCAGAATATAATTACATCACTGCAGAAATCTCTGATTGAAGTAAATAGAAAAATGGAAGAACTCAAAGAAAAACCACCAATTATAATTCCCTCAAATGATGAATTCTGGAGAAATAGAATACGACACATTCTCAAAGAATTCGAGACATTTATTCAATTTGTATTGATATCAGATCAAGGAACCTTCTTACTTCCTCGAGAATCTTTATTGAGATTTCCAGAAAGTATTGATTCAACCGATAATAGAGAAGCCGAAGAATAATCATTGTTCCCCTGAATTTCTACCAGGTCAAATGAAGATTTGACCTGGTTTGATCCGGATGGATGAAACATGTATTGCAAATTATTTTCGAACTTGTCATAATTGAATCGAAGAAAACTCTAGAAATTCCGAGAAAAAATATACACGTCTTTTCTAGTTAATAGATTTGATTGCAATGGGCGTCTAATCCCTCGAAGAACGTTTAATATTTCGTTCCAATCTCTGTCATTGGTCGTCACATTCTTTCATAAAACTATTGTATTAGTTAGAATCCTCAAGTGCAAACATTGGGTGCATTCGAATTTTCATATTTGTTAGGTGGGAACCTTTTAATTTCAGTGCCATTAATTTATAAAACACAGAGGAATTTTCTTCTAAGATACAAAATTTGTAGAGCCAATGAAATTATAACATATTTTTAATTTTATTTCACCAAAATTGTATTACACTAGAGATGAAAAGAGGACTATGAAGATTTCAGGCAAATCGATTTTATCCCATCATCAGTTTTTTGAGAATATAACGGAGACTAAGCGAGATGGACCAATTTTGCTTGAATCCTTTTTTGTTGCTTCAAAAATTTCTGTACAAAAAAGGATTGAGGCAAAATCGCTTCATCTTGCTCACATTCCGAGATATTTCGAATGAACTGGTAACAGAATAAAATTGATTTTACTGAAAATTTTATATCTACATTCGAAGACTTATTTCATCCCTAATCAGAAATTGATTCACTGTGAATTGAATAATAATGACAGTTTTGGTGATGACCAAAATTTCAATTCATGAAGAATTGTAATTAATTTCCTGTTATATTCGACTAATCATAAGAAGAATAATTGTTCGTCATGAAAGAATTACAGATTTCTATTCTGCATTTCATGTTTCTTTTTTTCTGTTCTGAAGGAATAATAAATTAAATTTATCCGCGATGGTATTACAATATTTTGGGAGTGAGCCGAATGAATCTATTCCTTGTTCTTCACTTTTCAAAAATATCTTGGGAACTATGCGAGATAGCAGAATTTTTGTAGATACTTTTTTTTTATAGTCCTCAATATTTCCTATAAAAAAAGCTGATAACAAGAATTGTAGTCTCTCACCTAGTTCCTGAGATATTCTTAAAAAATGTATAAGAAAGGAAATAGACCGATCTGGTCTCACTTGTTACCCACTGAGTTGTAAGAATTCGGATGATTAATATAGCTACATTAATCGCGTATTGATTCTGTAATCATTTGAATTGATATCTCATTGTATTAAATCGATAAGAAGGAACATGAGACTTAACTGTTCAGTTTTCTTTCAAAACTGCTCTCAGTGATCAGAATAATTATGATGAAGTTCTTCTACATCATTAACGGAAGAACAAAGAGTAATTTGATTATATTGAAATTAGAAAACATTTAAAGATGACTGCCTCGAATTCTCTAACGATGGTGAGCGCTGGAAACACTCCCATATCCACTGCTCTGATTCCAATCAGAAATTGGCGTCGAAATTCTGGAGAATTTACTTGATGAACCAACACTTCGTGGCATTCTCGTAGCTGTGGGAATGCGGAAGAGCCCGTCTGGTGTAGTTGGTGCTCCACCAGCTCTGATTGTTGAGCCTGATACATCAGAATCCTCGGAATCAACGCGAGATGAACGTAAACTGCATCAGAATAATGTAACAGCTTTAGCAAATGTAAAATAATCCCAATGAAAATAATTCTGCATAATTCTTTAATATTTCCAGTAATTCAATTCTGGAAGGATCGAAGGCAGATACTCACGCATGAGAATTTTGATCTTTTGCACCAAAAAATACATTCTGATTGGAGAAATTAACACGACGATTCCTTGGACTAACATTGGAGGCACCAGCTTGTGCTTGAGCCTCTTTCAATCGAATGTACTTCTCTTTGAGGCGATATAAACCTTGATGAATTTTCCTCATATCATCAAGTACTTCTGCGTATGCAGTCTTCAATTTACCATATTTCGTTTCCTGAAAAATGAAAATAGTGATTAAATTTCATTGTTAGAGCTGACAGAAGTGACAATTATCAATGAAATGTCTTTGAATATCATCTGAATGTGAAATTAATTTGCTCCATTTCAAATAATAAAAAGTTCATTCAATATTGTTTCAATTACCAAATACAGCTCACGATTCGCTAGTATTGTTGATTGACTTTCCTGAAATTTAGCTCTCATCACCGAAGCATCAACTGTTTTTTCCATATCAGCAAATAATGGAGCAATCATTGGTGATAATGGTGATGAAATCGGCATTGTTCGGACGCCATTTGCATTGCAGACTGGACAAGTCCCAGACACTACGAAAACAAAGGAAATTAGAATGAGCTAATAAAAAATATAAATGTTTTTTCTTACATTTTGAAATACATGTTCTGCACAATACATGACCACATTGGGTCAAATGAAGATTGGCCGCTGTTTCATCCCACAGAACAAAGCATTTGTTGCAAAGTAACCACGGAGTCTCCATAATTAATTTGGATAAAACGTTGGAAATGTCGAGGAAAAATATAAAAACGTCTTGTCTAATCAACTGATCAAATTAGAATGGATCTCGGGACTCGTCAAAACAATAATATTCAGTTCCACGCCTTCTGATTGGTTGACAACTTTGCTAACCAATTCCATTGGCTGGAATTTTTACCCGCGTTAATTGAGAAAATTCGAATACTCAATTTACTCATTTTTCCCATAATGTCATTCAAAATATATCAAATAATTCTAATTCTTAATAGATATTTTCTAAATGAAAAATCCTTCGAATTGTTTGATTTTTCTTGGCTCTTCAATAGAACTTTGACAATATATAGAATATATTAATTCCATTATTGCTCTTGAATTTATTGAAAAAATAAATTTCAACATAATATAGATAGTAAGTTTAATGATTGAGAGATGAGGACAAGTGTGTAGATTCTATTTTGGAGCTCTTTTCTCGAAAATATCTTGGTATAGAAGCGAGACATCGAATTTTTCATAGAAATCTTTTTCCTGGCCTCAGTGAGACCTAGGAAAAAGATATCAATGAAAAATTTCGTATATCTATGAGACGAGCAAATATTTGGAAAAAAATAACTCTATATGAGCATCAACAGATTTCGTTCTACGTCTTCGCCAATTATTTCGATGTATTGAAAAAAAAATTGAAACATTTTTGAACGTAGTGGTAAAATGCCTCCTTTCGTGAACAATTTGAAGTTCCATCATTATTTAAGCATTTCCTCATGAAAAGAAGACGTTTTATCGTTTTTCGTACTTTGAATATGTAGATTTCATATTTCATTTAAATAGAAATGGAGAAATACAATTTATTACGAAGATTTTTATTCTCATTAGTAATATAACTAAAAATATCTAATTTCCAACTAGGAATTCACTTCCGAAAGGAATTTTAATATTATTTCGGAACCTTGTTTCAGAATTATTAAAATTTATTTGATGGAAATATTCAGTTAATGGAGTAGTCAGAGAAAATGAGTTGAACAGGTATTATGAAAAGACTTTTTCTGTAGTGATTTTTTCGATCTATAAAAAAGTCTCTTGGTGAAGAGGTAAGAAAGGATGAGTCTATTTTTTCTGTGATTCATTTTTGAATAATATCGCAGAAACTAGACGAGATAGCGAAATTTTTGTAATAACTTTTTCTGTAGTTGAGATTTTCCGCGACAACAGAGCTCAATACAAAGAATCCGCTATCTCGCTTGGTTCCCGAGATATTACTAAAAAATGAATCACAGAACAGATGAGAATAGAATTATCCTGTTTTACCATTCAACTACTGTATTATGGTCTGTTTTCAAATTTTTTAAGACAAAATGAAAAAAGGAAATTTGTTCTTCGCTCTTATACTGCTCCCAATAATTAATATTCTAAAGATGATACATAAAATTGAATATTTTGATGATAAACGAAAAAAAAAGGATAATCTCTCTTCTCATGAACTTTAATAATTATTCTTTTAAGTATGACGGTGGAAATGAAGCCTTGAATTGCTACCACGTCCAATGCTGTGCTCAAGATTGGACATTGGAGTTGATGCTCTTGATGATCCAATTGACATTCCATCACTACCTTTGGTTCTCGTAGCTGTAGGGACTCGGAATGCTCCATTCTGTTTGGATAGTGGTCTCACGCCCCTGATTGTTGAGCCAGATGTATCCGAGTCATCAGAAAAAGGGCCTCTATTTGGACTGAAACCATCAAAATGAAAAATTAATGTACTCCGGTTTAGTGTCCTTCATTGGCATCACAAAAATCATTTGGGCAGATATATATGGGGAAAATTTCTGCAAAAGTACTTTGGAATGAGACAATTCTTTTCTATGTAGGAAAACGAAAGACGAAGAATTCGTCGAAATTTCCAATAATTAAAGGTTCGGAGAACTTACGAATCGCGATTTTGTTGAATGCAGCCAAATGGTACATTTTTACGACCAAAATTCATACGCTGATTGTTTGGAAGCTCATTGAAGCTGAATTCTTCTGGTTTCTTTAAAAGTGCATTGACAGCTTCTTCCAGTTCCTGAAATTCTTGGATCATTCTTTTTCGCTGCTCAATTTTTTGCCAGTAAAGAGTTTTCAGTGAATTATATTGCTTCATCTGAAGAGAAGAATAAGAAAACAAAATAAATTATCAGATATCAGACGAGTGTTGATTGAATTTTACATGGTGATAATATTTATGAAATATCAGGAGATGTGAAAATAAGGTGATCATTTTTCTGAACACATCCCCGTTTGCTAGGCTTCTATCCATCTCGTGAAAAATCACGAAATGACAGTGACTTGCTTTGTTTTAATCATTAAAAATTTGTTTTAATTACCAGATACTTGATACGATTAAACAGAGGGGCCAATTGACATTGTTGAAATTTCACAGCCACCAGCAAATTCTCCAATTGTGCTGGAACATCAACAAACAGATGTCTGATTGTTGCTGATGAAAGTGGCAGTGTTCGGATGCCATTTGCACCACAAATTGCACAATTACCAGAGACTGAAAGAACAAAGGAATTAGAATGATTGCATGGAAAATTAATAGAAATTATTCTTACATTTTGAAAGACATTTATTGCAAAAAACATGTCCACACTCGGTCAAATGAAGATTTGACCTGGTTTGATCTGGATGAATGAAACATGCATTGCAAATTATCTTCGAACTTGTCATAATTAAATCGAAGAAAACTCTAGAAAAATATACACGTCTTTTCTAGTTTATAGATTTGATTGCAATGGGCGTCTAATCGTTCAACATTTCGTTCCAAGCTCTGTGATTGGTGAGCCCAATTCGTTCGTACTATTGGTTAAATCATAGAGGTGAATCTAATTTAATTGGTTAGAGTCTTCAGGCGCCAGAGGTAGGAGCATTCAAAATTCCACTTAATTTTTGCAAATTGTTTTCATTTATAAAGTCGATGAATTTTATTTCAAGAAGGAAAGTTTATAAAGTCTTATGAGATATCTTTAATTTTATTTTAATAAAATTGTGAGTCACTAGCATACGAAGATGACTGTGAAGCTGTCAGATAGGGGAGAGTGGGGCAAAATGGACACTATAATGAAATGGTTAGAGATTGATTTTTTTTGATCATTCTATTGAAAAGCTGAGGAAATTTTAGCCGGAAAACCAGTGTCATTTGTATTTTTTTCGATTTTTTTTGAAAATCTATATTTTTTGGCATTTTTGAGGGGTAGAAGCCTTTCATTTTTTTCAAATGTTCAGTTTTTTCCAAATATCTGTGATTCTATTGGTCGTAGCGATTCGGGGTTGGTCTCAAATGAGAGGTGAGCTCATTTCCCATCGAATTATGGGGTTTTGAATTCAAAAATGTCAATTTTTGGAATAGTTATAGGCCAAAAACTGTTTCACAAAATTGTTTCACAGAAATGTCCATAAATACCTTAAAAATTGATATTTTTGAATTTAAAACCCTATAAATCGATGGCAAATGATCTCACCTTTCACCTCCCGTTGGATTTTTTGCGCTACGACAAATAGAACCAAAGATATTCTCAAAAAACTGAAAATTTTCAAAAAAACAAGGCTTTTACCCCTCTAAAAAGCTCAAAAAAGTCAAAATCGCCAAAAACTCCAAAAAATTAATTTCGGCACTTGTTTCCCATCTAAAATTTCCTCAGCTTTCCAATGAAATCATCAAAAACAATCTACCGCCAATATTTCCCTTAATTTCGAGAGTTTTCCATAATATTTGCCAAAAAATTTAGATGTGTCCATTTTACCCCTGATGTCCATTTTGCCCCACCTTCCCCTATATCAATTTCATTCCAACATCAGTTTTTTGAGGATATCTCGGAAATTAAGCGAGATAGTGATTTTGCTCCAATTCTCCTGTGTAGCTCTTGAAATTTTCTACAAAAAAGAATTAGGTCAAAATCGCGTTATCCCGCTCACAATCCGAGATATTTCAAATAGACAGGTGAGTAAATTAGATGAATTTGTCTGAGAACTATTCGTATCGTCGTCCTAGAGCAAAAAGTGCGTAAATAATACACTTTTCATATTTTGTTACACCCTTCTCTCTCTAGGACGACGATATACAAAGACTTATATTATCCCTAATCAGAGATTGATTTATAATGAGAATTTTGCTATTGACCAGATTTTTAATTCATGGAGAATCGTAATTCATTTCTTGTGATATTCGATTAATAATAAGAGTCATAATTGTATGTAATGAAAGAATTACAGATATTCATTCTGCATTTCAGGTTCATTTTTTTCTATTCTGAAGAAATAAAAATTGAAGTTCGCAATTGTACTACAATATTTCAAAAGTGAAGAGAATAAAGACATTTTTGGCGCTTCACTTTTCAAAAATATCTTAGAAACTATTCGAGATAGTGAAATTTATGCAACGACTTTTTTTTTATAGTTTTTGCAATTCTTTATAAGAAAAGTCATAACAAAAATTGCACTATTGCACTCAGTTTCTAAAATATTAAGAAGAAATGAATAACGATGAGAATCAAAGAAATATGGGGATTAAATATTCTGTTTTCTTGTAACGCTATTCTTAGTGATAAAAATGTTCAATCATAATTAAGTGCTTTGCTTGAAAAACCATTAAACTAAGAACAAAGAGTGATGTGATTATATTAAACAACATTCATGGATCACTTCCTCGAATTCTTTAACGACGATAAGCCCTAGAACCACTTTCATATCCACTGCTTTGATTCCAATCAGACATTGGCGTCGATAATCTAGACGATTCACTTGATGTACCAACACTTCGTGGGATTCTCGTAGCTGTGGGGATGCGGAAGAGCCCATCTGGTGCAGTTGGTGCTCCACCAGATCTGATTGTTGAGCCTGATGCATCAGAATCCTCGGAATCAACACGAGATGAACGTAAACTGCATCAGAATAATAAAATAATTTTAGAAAATAAAAATTCCCATTATTCCGATGGTAATCCAATGGAAATAAATCGGCATAATTTCTTTTAGTATTCCTGTAATTCAATTCTGAAAGGATCGACAGTAGATACTCACGCATTATTAGAATTTCGCTTGTTTGCACCAAAAAATACATTCTGATTGGAGAAATTAAGACGACGATTCTTTAGACTAACATTGGAAGCAGCAGCCTGTGCTCGAGAATTCTTCAATTGAATGTAATATTCTTTGAGTCGTTCGGTATGTTGATGAATTGTTCTCATATCGGCAAGTACTTCCCTGTATGCGGTCTTCAGTTTACCATATTTCGTTTCCTGGAAAATAAAAAAATGTTGATTAAATTGGATCAAATTTCATTACTTGAGCTCATTAAAGTCATAATTACCCTAGCAAATTCATTTATACCGATTTTTTGAGTATCTTTTGGGTATAATTTCGGTATAGTAGATATTGGGTAGAATTTCGGTATAATTTTCAGATCATACCCAAATCATACTCAAATAATACGAATATTTTCAGTATTATCGTGAAATTTTCATACCCAAATTATCCCATCCAAACACCATTGTTTTCTTTTATTCACTATTAAAATCAAAATATCATTAATTTTCAAATAGAGAATTGTGAAATTCTTCGATTGAACACAATGAGTGAATGAATATGAATTGGTCCGTTCAATTAATCTGTATGAATATCGTTGCCATAGAAACAAAGAGGCACAAGTGCTATACTTATACATAGGATTTACGCCCTTTTGTTCCAGAAGCGACAATATGCTCCATGGTCCATTTTTCTTATATCTGACGCTCTAAGTGGCGATAAAATTGTCACTATTGAAATTTGATTAGAAAATATCGAAATACTTGGCGGCTCAGTTGCAGAGCAGCAGACTACGTGTCTGAAGGTTCTGGGTTCGATCCAAGCAAAATGCTCGATTTTTATTTCGTTATTTCCCGCTATAAATGTTGCTCTATAATCATTCAACGTTCCTTGTAGTACAGAAGTACCAATTAAACTAAAATTAGATTTGAAAAAAGACGGTATAAATTGGGTAGAGAAAATTCACAAATATACCCAAAATAACATTATTTTTTAGGTAGTGGAGAGTGGGGCAAAATGGACACTGTAATGAAACGGTTAGAGATGGATTTCTTTTGATGATTCTATTGAAAAGCTGAGGAAATTTTAGCCGGAAAACGAGTGTCAGATGTATTTTTTTGATTTTTTTGAGAATTCGATTTTTTTCGGCATTTTTGAGGGGTGAAAGCCTTTACTTTTTTGAAAATTTTCAGTTTTTTGCAAATATCTCTGGTTCTATTGGTCGTAGCAATTCGGGGTTGGTCTCAAATGAAAGGTGAGCTCATTTCCCGTCAATTTATGGGGTTTCGAATTCGAAAATATCAATTTTTGGGAGAGTTATAGGCCAAAAGCTGTTTCACGAAACTGTTTCACTAAAACGCCCATAAATACTTTAAGAATCGATATTTTTGAATTGAAAACCATATGAATCGATGGCAAATGATCTCACCTTTCACCTCCCGTCGGAATTTTTCCGCTACGATGAATAGAACTGGAGATATCCTCAAAAAACTGAAAATTTTCAAAAAAAGGGAGGTTCTACCCCTCTAAAATGCTCAAAAAAGTCAATATCGTCAAAAGTTCAAAAACATAAAGTTCGGCACTTGTTTCCCGCCTAAAATTTCCTCAGCTTTCCAATAAAATCATCGAGAACAATCTACCGCCAATATTTCTATCAATTTCCAGAGTTTTCCATAATATTTGCCTAAAAATTTAGATGTGTCCATTTTACTCCTGATGTCCATTTTGCCCCACCTTCCCCTATAATTTGGGTATATTTTCAGCAGTATACAGGAAAATCACTGAAAATATACCCAAATTCGGAGGATAATTTGGATATTTTTTAGGTCGAAACGAATTCGCTAGTATTGATGAAATATCTTTGAATTTCATCTGAGTGTAAGACTAATTTGCTTCGTTCTGAATAATAAACATCTCATTTAATATGATTCCGATTACCATATACAGCTCACGATTCGCTAGCACAGTGGATTGACTTTCCTGAAATTGTGCTTTCATCACCAAAGCCTCAATTGTTTTTTCCATATCAGCAAATAATGGAGCAATCATTGGTGATAGTGGTGATGAAATCGGCATTGTTCGGAGGCCATTTGCATTGCAGACTGGACAAGTCCCAGACACTACGAAAACCAAGGAAATTAGAATGAGGATATTAAAAAATAAAATTATTTTTTCTTACATTTTGAAACACATATTCTGCAGAATACATGGCCACATTGGGTCAAGTAGAGATTGGCCGCATTTTGATCCCAAAGAACAGAGCATTTGTTGCAAAGTAACCACGGGATTTCCATAATTAATTTGGATTAAACTGTGGAAATGTCGAGAAAAAATATGAAAGCGTCTTGTCTAATCAACTAATCAAATTAGAATGGGCTTTGAATCACGTCAAAACAATAATATCCAGTTCCATGTCCTCTGATTGGTCGACAGCTCTTGCTATTAATTTCATTGGCTGGAATCTTTACCCGCGTTAATTGAGGAAATACAAATTCTCAATTTTGTCATTTTTCTCAAAATTTCATTCAAAAGATGATGAAATCATTATAATTATTGATAGAAATTTTTTGAGTGAAGAATCCATCGAATTTGATATTATTTTGGCTCTTCAACAACATTTTGACGATGTATAGAATTGAGTATACTAGCTATAGCTTCATTATCGCTTAATTTTCTTAAGAAATGAACAAAAATTCTCATTTCTACAGACAATTCAGAATTTTATTTGAATTCTAGACAAGTAAATCTACATTGTAACAGTTTTTCTACTCATTCTCACATAAATCCCTTATTAATTAATAAGAAGCACGAATTTAATTCTCAAATAAAAAATTGTATATTCCACTAAAACTCAAATATGAATTTGAGGAAATCAATCAGACAATTTAATGATAATTAAATATGTTTATTCAACAAACATTTATGAAAGAGTAAAAAGACTTGAAATCACAATACAAATGTATTGATCAGCCAACTGTTTCGTAAAAAACACACATTACGATTATTCAATACTTGGTAGTTTACATTGTTACATAAAAAATAATTCCAACACGAAGAAATCAAATACAAAAGTTTTACCTTTGGTTTTTTTTTAACTCGAAAATTTCTTAACATTAAATATAAGAAAATCCTAACATTAAGAATAAATTTAGTGATAAAGAGAAAACAAATAATGAATCTATTCTATCTTGGAGTTTTTCTTCGAAGAATATCTAGGGATTGACGATTTATACAAAAATTTTCATAAAAATCTTTTTTTTTAGGGCTTAAGGAACATACAAACAAGATTTCAATGAAAAATTACGTATATCCACGACATTACGAGATATTACGAAGAAAAACTCTCCATTAGCATCAACACATTGTTAATCATTTCAACGAATTAATAAAAAAAATAGAAATAATAGTAGAGTAGTCCCTGAGTCCTTATCTTCTCAGAGATTTGAAGTTAAGTTTTTTCTGGAAAAGAAATAAAAATAAAAAAATTAATAAAACGTGTTTCAATTGAAAAATCACATAGGTCATAAGTAAAATTGCTTCAACAAAGTATCTAATTGTCGAGAATTATTAAAATTGAGAGTTTCGAATGCGTCAGACCGGAAAAAAAATATCCATTCAAATAAAAATCATCGAGTTAGTTTTCAGGGTCATTTTAGTTGTATAGAACAGGTGCAAAGAATCTCCGAACAAACTGGATTTTCACCTAAAGCCCCACTACCTCATTCATTGAAAAGAGAAAGCCTACAAGTGACTCACTCAAGAAGTGATACGTCACAACTGACGGAGGCTACAGGTTGAAAAATACAAATTTAACGTCAGTGTCATTCCAACAACAGAAGGAGAAACTGCACTTTTTCTCAGTGTTCTGTGTTTTTTAATTGAAAAAAAAGCGAATTAATAGAAGGATCTTCAGCATGAAGGGGAGTACATTGCTCCTTGCATTCACCATAGCTGTTTTGATTATTTCTAGTGAGTAGAGTTTACAATTTCAACGAAAAAGTAATTAATTACGATTTACGATTCTTTTCTAAAAATAATAGTAATAAGTCGAAATTTGGAAAAATTTGAGAAATATTCATTATTCCATTTTCTGAAGCTCTAATTGAATGAAAAAAAAAACATGTTTTCACGAAAATTTCATCAGAACTTCGGTGCAAAGAATTTCTTCAAAATACTGATCGAAGCAAAAATAAAATTGGCTCAATCAACGATTTTTTCTTCTTCTTAGTCTTTACTATTAATAAATTTTTATGAAAATTGAATTTGGAAGAAAAAAACACGAAGTTGGTACCATTTAGTGCAACGATATCTCAGTACACAATTCTAGATCATTCTAAGTGTTAAATTGAGCTTCACGTAGATCAAATTATTCAATTGACTGTATCAAACTCAATTTTGTCGAATGATTCACATGAGAAGAATTGATAGAAAATATATATGACTATTATTTTTCAGAGACTGAGTGTGATATAGTGATTTTGTCCGAATCTTTTTTGTAGCCCTTTAAATTTTCTTTAAAAAATCAGGAAATAGGACAAAATCGCTGTATCTAGCTTACATTGAAAAAGATCTTTTCATTGAAAAATGTAAAAAAAAAAAAGAAATGCTTTTTTTCTAATTAAAGTAGAAACTTTCTCAACTTTCTGTCCAACTAATTTTTTAATTGATTTAATTTTTTCTTGTAGGCATTGATGCGCGGAAAACGAGCAGCCGAAGAGGAAGTGGAGGTAGTAGTAGCGGATCACGTTACTCCACGAGGACAACATCGAGGCCTCAACACTCTCAAGGTAGCGAGTTTTAACTATAAAAAGAAAAAATTATTCAATTTTGCAATTCATTACGCTTCCACATATGGTATATTATTCAAGTACATGTTGCAGTATGTTTAATCTGCGTGGGTGTGGATTTCCTGGCATCTTGAAATCTCATCCAATTAGAATCACAATTGTATGATTATTAGTTTTTCCTTATCTTCATTCATCTAGAATACATCATTTTGTTGAATGTTTTTGTGAAGCTAAAAAAGGACAGGAGTACAGAAACTGGGCAGCTAAATTGACTGGAGCTGGTCAAGATAATAATCGTAAAAATGGAAATCATCATAAAGGTACATCATCGTCATAAAATAATCATCAATGGGGAATATATTTTCAAGGAGAATTAAAAGTTTTCAGACAGATTGATTTGTTTTTTCAGTTTTGAAGAAATATCTCGGAGAATGAGTGAAATAGGGCGATCTTGATCGAATCCTTTCTTGTAATGAATTTTTAGAGTTGCAAAAAGGTCATTAGAAAAATTGCAACATCTCCCTCAGTTTCCGATATATTCTAAAAAAGAACTGATGATGAAATAAAATCGATCTATCTGAGAATTTCAGTCAGTTTTTCATTTTATTTTATATCAAACTGGGGAATGATTAATGAAATCATTTGTCTAATTATCATCGCATTATTACAAAAGTTCTAAAACCCATCGATTTCATTTAAAAAAAATAATTCTCAGTAATCAATTTGTCTCAAAGATTTTCCTACTTTATCCTCTTTTAAGACAAAACAAAAATGGGATTTTCCTACAGACGTTTGGGACGAGTTTCGTAAGCTTCGCCATTCACCTGCATCTTATGTAACAAAGATCCTGGAGTCATTAGTGAATAGACTCATCACTCATGAGCAATTGATTAACATAACTAATTTTTAATTCTTTTTGTGCTGAGATCCGATAAGGAAATCTGGGACAGAATAGAGTCCCAAGATGAAATGATCCAGCAATTTTTCTCAAAGAGCGGAGTCCGCGAAAAAATCAAGAAAAAATTGATCCTCCAATATGTCCAGATAGTTGATGAATTTTTTCAAATTTTTTCATGAAGGGCTTCACTTATAAAAAAAAAACTAGTTCATTTCCCCCAATACTTACAATATCAAAAAAATATAATTGCTAAATAAAAGTTATCTAAAAATTGAAATCATCTTCCAGGTGGATCGAATCCCGGATCAATCGGTTGGAACGTGCCAGCGAAGCAATCGCCATCTTCCAATGTGAAGCCATCAGCTCCAGTATCGGACAGCGTCTCCAAAACGAGTGCAACAAACGTGCAATCATCGAATTGGAAGCCCTCAGGTGGTTACGGTTCCCAGACAAACAATCAGCCTTACAATCCTTCAGTAAATACCGGAAATCAAGGCTACAATCCGTCAGTCGGTGGTTACAATCAACACACTCCTCATGGCAGTCAAACGTATAATCCCAGTCACAATCAGCCATACGGTGCTCCTCCACCTTACTCTCCTCACGGTGCTCCACCAGCCTACGGTTCTCATCCATCGTACGGTGCACCGCCAGCATACGGTGCACCTCCGGTTTATGGCTCAAACGGTGGATACAGTGGAGGGTATCATGCACCACCAGCTTACAATCCTTCGTACGGCCACTCATCGAATCCTGGTGCTGGTTACAATCCTCCAGTTGGTCATGCACCTCAAACAATTGTCGTTGGACAATCCTCCAGACCAGGAATTGGACAATTGGCTAAAGAGGCATTTGTATTTGCTGGTGTTAGTGCTGGTGTGAATGCGGCAGTTAACAGAATCCTCCCCGGAGGAATCTATGGAAATTCACACCATGGTGGAAGCAGTGGTAATGCTCCAGTACCAGTCAGTAATACGCAAATTACGTATAATAACTATTACAATGGAAGCGCTCCTGTTGATGGACAAGCACCAGCAGCTCCAGTTGCACCAGTCGCTGCGGCATCTCCAGCTGCTCCAGCAGCTGTACCACCACCAGTTGTTCCAATCCAGGAACAACCAACGCAAAACACCGCTAACAATAATGCCAGTCCTGATGCGAAACCTGCAGAAAAAAGTGCACCTGCCAACCAAAATCCAACGAATCCTGTTCCTGAAGAGCAAAATTTTCCCAGTCCATCTGGACAAATCATCACCAAAGCTGATCTACAGGCACTCACAGAGGATTTGTTGAGTAAAGATAATAATAATGCGCAGAAATACATTACAATGAAACTCCAGGGACAGAAGATGGATGATAGCACTAATGACGATGCAACTGAACCGTGAGTAATTTTTCATGGCACAGTTAGTCCCTTATTTCTTTGAAACCATATCAAAGATTAAGAAATTTCAATTAGAAGGTAGTTACAACTATTTGCCTCTCTCTCTCTCTCTCTCTTTCTCATGCGCGTGATAGAAGATTAGCAATATAAAAAAAAACATCGAAAAACGAAGAAAAATTATATTCACAAGCTGAAGATATGATTTTTGATTAGTTTAAGCACTCTTTCGGGTAAATTAAAAGATGTTTTCCCGAATTATCAATAATTAATTAGAAATTAATCTACAAATCCTCATTTTTTCGGTTTTATCGATCGTACTCTAGGAGACTACCATAGTTAATATTTTTTTGTTTTCTTCAATTTCATTTGATTTATTTATTTCTGCAGATTATTGATTGTGAAAGATGAAGCCTATGAAATTCCAACAGTTAAAGCTGTATTAGCTCTTCACGATAATTACGAGCTCGACATTAAAATCAAAGAAAACGTGACACCAGAAAAACGAAAAGAGGAGAATGATCTGCTTGATTTGTTCATGGAGACTGAAGTCATGAAGGCAACAATGAAATTCTTGGCTGATAAGGGATTTGTCCCGAATGATGAATATGAATTTAAGGATTCTTTGAAGAGAATGTGGTTCTCACAATTTAAGAGAATTGATAGTGAGCCAGGAAGCTCTGGATTCGAGACTGTCTTTCTTGCTGAACAGTTTGATAAAGAAATCATTGGCATGCACAATTGGATTTATTATGCTAAACAAGAAGCTGCAAAGAAATTGAATTATCTTGGATACATCAAGCATCAGACTCTTGGTGATGTACGTATAAATCAGATTTTTCTAAGATTTATATCGTCGCCTCAGATAGAAAGTGGTGTAAGTGCCTATGTATAGGCATTGCATTTATGCTCTTCTGACTTTGAGGTGACGATATTTATCAATTTCCATATTTCATGATCAATCATGTCATAATGCCTATTTTACAAAGAATTTCAAGTTCTAGAAAAAGAAAAAGGAAATCTTAATAAATTTTTCTCAATTTATTTTTTTTTTCCTAGAAAATGATGAAATTCTCAATTCATTTTTAAAAGAATTCATTTTTTGTAGATTTTGTTCAAGGGTAAAAATTAAATAATTGAAAATATTTTCACGATTTCGGAAATGATAATTAATTATCAAAATTCAAATTTTCAGAAAGGAGAAATTGTCAAACTTCGATCGTCTCTAAACGAAATTATTCAACCAGTAACAACAATTTTCATTGGAACATCACCAGAATTGGAAATGGCATTATACACAATGTGTTTCTTTGCACGACCAAATTATCCATGTCCAATCAAGCTCAGTGGTGCTGAATTCATAATTATCGCAAACAGAGTAAATTACTTTGGCAAAGATATTCTCGTGTCTGCATACCCGGAGATCTAGAATTAATTTCTAACAAATTTACGTAATTTAAGTTTGTTTTTGTTTTCTACTAACTCGTATCACTATAAAATCTTGTGAGTAATTTTATTTGAATTATATAAATTTATTTGTTATGAATTTCTTTAATTCAAATAAATATATTCTCGGTGCTAATTGTGACGATTGTATGTGTCGTAATTTTTCTGTTGAGATTTTGAAAATGTGATAATTTTTCTAATATTCTATGAGATTTTTATAACAAAATGCAGAATAGAAGAAAATTGTTAGAATATAAAAAATGTAATCATTCAATAAAAATTTGAGAGTTCAAAAAAAATAATGGAGTTGATACACTTTACTTACTGATTGAGGTTTTCGAGGATTTGCGTTGAGTTCCATCAATGGAACCACTGCCGGTCGTCCATGTGCACATCGATTTGGTAAGTCAGTCTCAATCCAGTGAGACACAAGAATTTTACAATCTTCAACACTCAGAGAATCGCCGAATCGTATTGCACCTGGAGAAAATTGAATTTAATTATTAAAAAAATTGAGAGAGTTGTGATAAATTAATTTTAGTCATAATTAGTGATGGGCCAATTCGAATCGATCTTTGATAGATCGATTCGTCTTTCTTAAAAATCGATTTTTTTATTTTTCTGCAAAAAATGATATTGAATTTTTTTTTGGAGGAAAATGAAGAATAGGATTTCCTCTTGAACTAAAAGTGGTGAAACCAAATCATCGAACGATATGCGATATTCCGAACTCAATACGAGATATATGGAATTGATCAATCGCAAGTTGAGCTCTGATTTTGGTTTCCATTCTGTTCATTTATAATCGGTTCATCGATTGTGTTTCTTGGAAAACCGATTGCTAAAAATTCGTATTTTCTAAACATCGATTCGTCGAGAATCGATTCTCTTTTCGGAGATTGCCCATCACTAATCGTAATTAATGAAAATAAAATTACCATGACACGCTTCTGAAGCAATTGCATTATGTATGACAATAGGCAAACATCTAGTACCACTCTTGTTGATCAATTTTTCCCCAATTTCAACGATCAAATCTCTGAGATTATTTGCAACATTAACTAGAGTGAAACATTTTTTCGTAAAAAAGCAGCTGGGAGCTGTTGATATCAACAAAGTATCAGCATTCTTTTGTCTTAATGTAATACCGAATCTTCTTAAAATATTAGTATTATTTAAAATTAAAGGAATAAGTTCTTCCGGAAGTTCCGAAATCTCAATTGGTTGATAAAGATAAACTAATGATAATGCATTTTCGTTACAGTTGTATTCTGTAAAAAGAAAAAGGAGTTAATGTTTATTGGAAAATTGTTTATTTCGTTGAAGTATACCTCGAAGAAGAGTCTCGTAACGAATTCTCTCGTCCATAGCATGTTGATCAATTAAAATAACAATTTTTTTATCCTCGTATCTTGACACTCCTGCGATAAACTCTTTATTTACTTGACTCAGCACCTGAAAATAGATTCAATAATTTAGAGAAAATTTCATAAATTAAAGGATAGTCAGATTTAGATATTTGTGGGAACAATCATGTTAATAAAATTGGCAGATATCTGAATTTTTCTTCGATTTCTTTAAACAAATAAATCATCATAAATTTTTTACTTTCAAGCTGTACTTATAGTTTTCCGAATCTTCTATATCTGCATTTTATTAATGGATACTCATGATTAATTTGCTTTAAGGAAGTAAAAATTGCCAGATGTCTGCTAATTTCAGCATTATAAATAATCTACATTAGAAATGAAATATTTAAATTTTCGAATAAAACTTCCACTACCTTTAAATTTTTCAAAATGTTCTTTTCTAATGTAATTTCTAATCTTTTCTGGGAATTTTTACATGGTCTCACGTGAAAATCTTGACGTCTCGGTAAATTTATTTGTTGAACTGAAGAAAGAAAAAAGAAAATAATGAAATTCATAATTCATATTTTTATGCAATATTCAAAATTAAATGAAAATTAATCTCACTAACTCTTATGCTCCGTCTTATTCCACTTAAAAATTCCCATTTCATTTGATTCATTGAAAAACTGTTTTCTGATCAATTTATTCTGATTGATAGGTAACAATGCTCGAATCTTCTGAGGCAAAAATTTGTAATATTCTTGTGCATTACATTGATTACTTATAGAATCTTCGTAAATCCAATCAGACCACTCACCAAGATCCTCCAAACAGAAAGACAATTTGTCTAAACAACTCTTCATTTTTTTAACGTCAAATAATTTTTCTCCATTTAATTCGTCTTTTTTTTGTGATTCATTGTCAATGTTTTTCGTGCAATTTTCAGTGATAGAATTCAATTTGCAATCATCATAAATATTATTGATATTTTTTAATTTAGAATTATCTGTGTCATTTTGTTTGCATTCTTCTGATTCACTGATATCACGTTTTACGTAATCCTTAGATGATTTAGAGCTTTCTCCTTTTGACACGTGGCTGCGATATTTTCTGCAAGTAAAATTCAATAATGGTAGACTTATTTCTTCCAAATTTGGTATTAGTTTTTTTTTCTCACGTCCATTTTCATTTAATTTAATTTTTTCATCTACCTTTGATTTCTTCATTCTTGGTGGTTGAATTTCCAATGGATAAATGTGCTTCAAATTTTTCAATGACAATGTCTGCAATTGTATTGATACAGCCTCGAAAATACGTAATTCAAGCCCATCTAGGAACTCAACATCCTCAATTAAATTTTGAAATGAATCATTTTGTGAATTAATATACAAGAGGAAAGTAATTTTTTCTCTCTTTAAATTAAACTTCACGTCTCTCTTTGTGCCACAGGAATCAATCGTCTTCAGATAACCATCAATCACAGTTTTCTTTAGCATTGGACAATGTATCTGTTCATTATTCAAAAATATCCTTCGTATTTTTCCTTTTGAACAGTCATATCCAAAATAAGCAGTAATTACACGTTTTTCAATTATTTCATTCTGAATGTATTGAACTTTATCAGAATCAATTTTCTGATTGCAAATCATCTCCAGTGTGTCCATTGGTGCATTATCCTTTCTAATTCCAATTGTTTTCATAGTTACATCGTCACGAAATGAAAATGACACCTGAAATTATGGAATTAAATTTAATAATATGTTTTATTTCCAAGAATATCGTCCTCCTAAAGTGAAAAGGACGTAAATAGTACATGTTTCCTATCTTGTTACGTCCTTTTCACTCTAGGACGACAATATGAAATTTTCAGGCAAATTTCATTTTCACCAGATGTTTTTTGATATTTCTAAAACTAAACAAGATAGCGCAATTCTCATGGAAACATAGTTTTTGTAGAGAATTTCGAGGGCTAGAAAGGAAGATCATCATTAACAATTGCTATATCTTGCTTGAATTCCGAGAAACCCTCGTAGAACGGATGATGAAATAAAATAGGGGATGGTGGGGCAAAATAGACATAAGGGGTAAAATGGACACTTCTGAATTTTCATGGTTTTATTGTGAAAAACGCTCCAAATTAATAAAAATAATGGATGTAGAATTTTTTCAATGATTTCATCGAAAACCTGAGGAAATTTCAGGGGGGAAATATGGGTAAAAATGTTTTTTTTCGCATTTTTGAAAAAAAACATTTTTTTCACTCAATCTTGAAGGGGACCCCCTTTCGATTTTTTCGAAAAAATGGTTTTTTGAAGATATCTCCGGTTCTATTTGTCGTAGCGATTCGCGGATGGTCTCTAATTGAAGAGGAGCTAATTTCTCACATTTTCGTTAAAGTCTCATTAATTTTGATCGAAAATTACGGAAGTTACAGCCCAAAAACTGATTTTCACAAATTGCCCTGTAATTTCGTCAATTTTCGATAAAAATCGATGAGACTTTAACGAAAATGAGAGGAATGAGCTCCCCTTCAATTTGAGACCACCCGCGAATCGCTAGGACGAATAGAACCGGAGATATCTTCAAAAAACCATTTTTTCGAAAAAAACACAAAGGGGAGACCCTTCAATTTTGGCGCAAAAAAATGAAAATTTTCAAAAATTCGAAAAAATTGATTCCGATACATGTTTTCCGCCTAAAATTTCCTCAGCTTTTCAATGGAATCATTGAAAAAAACTTAACTTCGACCGTTTCATTTAAATGTCCATTTTGCCCCACTTTCCCCTAGATTAATATCGGATTTATTTCCCTGGTGCTGATAATTTATTTGAAGTATAATGGAAAATAGGGAGGTTTCTTCAAAAGTCACAATACTAAAATTGTCAATCTTTCAGTATTGTAATTTTCAAAAAGAAACCTCCTAATTTTCCATGATACTTCCAATGAATAAAATAGATTTTTCTGAAAATTTCACATTTTCTATCTCTATTGTTTGTTAGTTCTGAGTATTCTAATAATTACCTGTGGATTATTTAGGGCAAAAATTGCAATAATTGACTCCAGGTAAGCAATACTGAAAACGATTTTTGATAATATTTTTGGTAAAAATTTCAGAACAATCGTTGTACCATGAGTTGGACGTTTTGGAATCTTTTTCACCTTTGATACGAAGCTCTTGGTGAAGATCTGAATGAAATAATTAAAAAAATCAATTAAATGCAACCAAAAAAGATGGAATGAAGTGAAAAGCAGAATTTACTTTTCCATATGTTTCATCATCATCTTTACATCTGCTCATTATGAGCAATGAAGAAGAGATTTCCCTAAATTTTTCAACACTCTGTTGAAAATTTTTTCCATATTGAAGCAAAGTCGAGCTCTCATTTGTTTCTGCTTCAAAATCACATGTTTGTAAGTCATTGAAGGATATTCCAGTCCCATTGTCAATAATTTGAAGACAATAATCATTTTTGTTGAAACGTATGGCAATTGCAGTTGCCTTTGTATTCAAAGAATTTATAACCTGTCAGAAAGAAGAATAATGAATACAATTTTCATGAATTCTATGTCATCTCAGTAATACTTACGAAATCCTTGAGGCATTGATAAAAAACTGGGCTAATTGTTTGTGACATTTGCAAAATTCGAAGACAATGAACTGAAGACGTAAAATACACAAAGAAAACCAGTGGGTTACTGAATAATGATAATAATAATGAAGGAGCGTGTTGAGTCCTGCTTCAAGACTCTCGATGGGGCGCTAACAAAGAGGAAACGGAAGAGGGTATTCTCATCTTTCTCATCAGTGATGCTATTGGTCCATTCGAATAGTGAACGTGGCTAATAGGCGATGACAGAAAAAGTCATGCCCCAAAAGTTTCATCAATCGACCTTTTTGGGTACTCTGTTACGATTTTTGGAGATAATTTGATGGTTGAACTAATTTTTATGAAAATGATCTATAAAAATCAATGAAAAAACAATAAAACCATATGAATTGGTAAGAAATGATCTCACCTTTCATTTAAGATCGATTTTAGGTTGCTACAATGAACAGATCCCTAAAAATGAGAATGGTTTGACATCCAACTTGGAGCACTAAAGGAATTTTCTTGAAACTTGAAAAAAATCAATTCTGACACATGTTTTTTCTCCGAAAAATTTTTTCAGCTTCTCAATGGAATGATTAAAAAAATTTCATCCTGAGCGGTCTCATCGGAATGTCCACTTTATCCCACTTCTTCCATACATATAGTGTTTATCAGATTCTAAGGAATCAAGCTGACAGAGTTTTAGCGCCAAATAACTTTGTCGCCGATGTTTGCTAATATGAAAATGCATCTTTACTTTCAATCTTTCAATGTTTGTTGTCGGTCCTACACGGTTCGTTGTGAAATTGATAAAATCAGCCAAGTAATATAGATATTGATATATTCATTTCACCAGTATTTTAATCAGTATTGATAGTGATTCTCTCCAGCATGGCGTCACCAACAGAAAATAATACATCGAATAATGACTGGCTCTGCACTCAGACAAGAGGAGATCACATTGAGTTTGAGTGGACAATTGAAAAATTCCATTTGCTGCCTCAAAAAAACCGCGAGTCGTTATTTTCACCAGCTTTTCCCATGAACAGCACTGAACAATGGAAAGTAAAAATTTATCCAAAAAGTGACGCAGAGGAACATGCTGAATGGATATCCGTTTATCTTTGCCCCGGTACGAATAAATCGATTGGAATCAAAATAAAATATGAATTTACCATCTTTCAATTGAACAAAGTACTTGAAATAAGAGAAACTACGCAAAGATTCGAGAAATTGGGACATGGCTGGGGTTACCAGAAATTTGTAGAGAGATCAAAGCTGTTGGTTCAAGATGATCCTACTGATACGATTACTGTACGTTGTAGAATAGATATATTGGGAACGTATATTACTTCATCATCTGATAAAAAATCCTGGGACATGGGAGTACTATTCGAAGCACGAAAGAATCGATTAACTGAAGATTATCAATCATTTTATGAGAATTCTGCATCAGTCGATTTCACTGTTATCTCTGGAGACATGAAATTCCCAACACATAAGACCATTCTATCCAGTCGTTCTCCAGTATTTGCGGCCATGTTTCAGCACAAAGAAGTAGAAGAAAATGTTAAAAATGAATTGAAAATTGAGAACATTGAACCGGATGTTGTGAAACGCTTGTTGGAGTTTATCTACACTGATAAAGTTTCAGAGATCGGAGAATTTGCTGATCGCCTGCTAGCAGCAGCAGAACAATATGCGTTGGAGGGATTAAAGAATCTTTGTGAAGAAACTCTATACAAGACACTGAATGAGGATAATGCAGCAAAATTACTGGCACTTGCTGATCTTCACAACGCTTATCAATTGAAGAAGTACGTTCTGCAATTTATTGTTGATCATTCCAAGAAGGTAGTTAAATCAGAGGCATTCGAATCAACGGATCTGTCAAAGGAATTATCCAAAGAGATTATTCGTGCTCTTATACTTGCAGAAAGTGGAGACAATTCGGACTGAGAATACAACTTTACATTACAGTTTTTTTTACACATTTTCTCTCACAGTTAAGTTCTTTGTGTCAAGAAATCTATATTTCTATTGGTATGCTAAGTTTAATCATCAAATGTCGATAGATTTGACGTTATATGTAGCTAAAATAACTCAAGAAGTATTTACTCAATAAATGAAGTATCCTGAGAGTTAGACCCATTTCTTTTTCAATTCCATCGAAGAATTAACGAAAGCTTTAAGAGTGGAGAAGTAAAACTGTGTACAATTCGATTTTTATCATCAACTATTCTTTGAGAATACCCCGGAAATTACGCGACATAGCGCGATTTTGCTCTATTTTTTATTTGGAGCTTTCACAATTCTCTACAGAAAAGAATCACTTCTAAATTGCGCTATCTCGCTTAGTTCCTAAGATATTCCACAAGAATGAATCAATTAGTCCTCTTTCCCCTCTTAACAATGGAATTATTGATGCAAAATAACAACCAATGATATTCATACAATTATTCGTCACATCCCCATAAAATTTTCAATGAATTCAACTAAAATTTGTCTCCGATTCTCTCAAAAAGGTAAAATAATTCCCAATTAATATCTTAATTCATTTATTAATTATCTGATAATTAAGTCAACAGAATTATTCCTATCACCATCTCCACTAGTTTCAAAAAGAGTACAGTACTTTGAGATCAATAATGAATCTTAAATAATTTTATACAAAAGTCTCTAAAAAAGAAAAATGATCTTCACTCAATAACCATAGACTTTTCCTCCATCTGCGCCGCCTGCGCCTGAATAATTAATTCCATCAGAACCGGATACTTGTGCAGTTCCTTGAATCCCTCAGAAGCAAGAACCCGAGGTAAATGACTCATAATAAACTCAATCAGTCGCTCCTGCAGTTCCAAAGCTTTGCACTGATGAGCCATAATCAAGTACTTAACCGCATTTATCTCATTAACAGATTCAGCCAGAAGATCCTCGCATTTGCCCTTTAATCCAGTCAACTCGTACTTTTCAGCAGCCGTCAAGTACTCCTCAATTTTTTCCTCCAAATCTGAGACTTCATCCGTATAAATAAACTGCAGGATACCCTGCATAATCTCTGGTGACGTTTCAACCTGGATGACATCAGTTGCCTTATTCTTCGAATGATGATCGATCATCGCCGAGAGAACTGAGCTCCTCAACGACAAAATCAATTTATGTGCCGGGAGCTTTCGGTCACCGGCGATAATCATCACATCTGTGAACTTCGAGGACTCGAGGAGATACTGCAGATCATGTGTGAGTAGACGTTTGTTTGTTTTCAATGGAAGAATCAGTTGTTCATCCTCGTACGACGTCTGAACAGTGTCTGTTGGTATATAAATCTCACAGCAAATCGTCAAGTTGTCGTTTGTCAATAAAGCGTGTGTTGTATTCGTCAGATGAGCTCGTGTCATGAAGCAAGGATATCCAAGTGTTGTTCCTGGCTTGTATTTTCGGAAGAATTTTTTGGCATTTGTTTTGAGATTCTCCGTTGTCTTGAGAACCGAGAATCTGCATTGCAGTGAAATCTCCGATTTTTCGGAGGACAAGAGCTTCAGGAAGAGAGACAAATGATCTTTGTGATCCTCACCATCGCCTCGAGGATACAGCTCCAACTGCCACTTGTCTGTTTTGTTAGTATTTGAATAGAAAACCGGAGATGTTATTTTCTCTTTTATCTCTTCGGGACGGAGACTGAAGTCTGTTACTGTCCAGTCGTATGTGACTTTCAGAGAATTTGTTTTGCTACAGCCCCACTGCTTCGGCGAGGAAGTACTACCGATAGTACTGTCGGAGTGACACGACATTTTATCCTGTGTTATGGATTAAAAAGATTTGAATTATATCTTCTTTTATTTTTTATTTGATTCAATTTTACATCATTAATAATTACTGATGAATATTTACCAAGTAATTGAAATCCTGAGATTTTTGTTTATTTATCGTTGACAAAGCGGTGACAGCAACAGGTTACGCGCCTTTCTCACAGCTTCTTTCAGTGTTGCCAGCTTGATGTGAAAAATCTCTAAGGCAAAACTAGGAATAAATTTTGCGCTCGCGTGATCCGTTGAAACTGGTGCCCTCTGTTTAACAAAAGCGGGAAAATTTCAAAATTTATTTTGATTACATAGATACAGAACATATTTCAGTGGTTGATGAAAGTGGTTAGGGTAAAATCGCCTTATTTCGCTTAGTTTCTGAAATATTGCCAAATAAGTAAAAGAAAAAAAGGGATTTATCTTGTTTTTCTAGAAAAAGGTAAAACAGCATAAATCTTCTTTATTCCTAATTTTCTAGGAATACCTTGAGGAACAAGCGAAATAGGGTAATTTCGTCCTATACTTTCTTTATAGCCCTCGAAATTATCTACAAAAGAGGATTAGGGTTAAAAGAGGCGTATCTCGCGCAATTTCCGAGATAATCAAGGAAAAATTCGTGAATAAAATCGACTCACTTTGTTTTACTTATTCACTATTGATTTGAGGTCACCACAAATTGATATTATATTATACGAATTTCACAATATTCAATTAAAATTTGGCAATATTCATGGAATGATTTTTATTCCACTTTTGATCTTTACTCTTTCAGAGGCGAGGCGAATCTGGTTCTTATTTTGAGTTTTCACAATCGTTGAGGTGGCGAGTGTATTCCTGTACATATGGTCAATATGGTCATTCTTTTGGAGGGGTAAGAGGGCACCAATCACGTCTCGAGGAATGACTGATGGAATTGTGGTCGGATTCCCCCACCATTTTCATTGCTAGTCTCGGTACGTGGGATTTTTGTACTGTAAGGATCCCCGGAAAAGAGGGGCTTCACACGTGTTCTGAGAGAGACAGCGAGAGTACTTGTGACATCTGAAGGAAAATCGGAGTTTGCTCGGGAAATGAATGTTATGATTTCATGGTTTAACAAGGGATCAGAATCGCACTCAAAGAACTATCAGAAAAAACAAATGCGAAAAGTATTTGGCTAAAAAATGTGCAGAAGAACTGCCTAGGATTTTTTGGATTTATTTATAGTTTTTTTTTTATACAAATCTCATGAAAAATCGCGAGTATATTTTTTAAGGGGTGTTATGATTTTTGTCATAATTTTTTTTAACATAAAAAGTAACGAGTAACGAATGTGAAAAGGTAGTGAATTTTTTCCTCAGTTGCAAAAAAATTTTACTTTTATTTTCTGAATTATTTTTTCAGTGATACCAGTGATATTACGAGAAAATCATTGTTTACATATGATTATGATCGTTATCATTATTATTATTTATTTACTTATCACTCTGCCGAATTTCGGAAGGAAGTGCTGTCTTCTGCGTGCCAGATGAGCCGTCCGATAGGAGCTTCTTACCAGAACCAGTCGGTAACTACTGGCTTAGAAAAATATTGATAATTTGATAATTTTTATCACTCATCACTTGTCAGATCAGACCACTGATGAATTCTGATGTAACCGAAGAAGACAAAATACTCACGTATTTGAAACTTAATTAATATTTTGAAAGAATTGCTTTCTGAAAAAGGGAATTCTTCATTTGTAGCTCCAGAACTTGAAGGCTTGACCTGCAGTAATCAGAAGATGGAAGACCAGTAATTTTGAGTGACGATGTGACTGAAGATTCAAGTCTCATCACTCTGAGGATTGTTCTCGATCGGTGGGACATCTCCGCGTGTCCACTGGAGAAATGTCGTGAAAAAGATTAGCTTCGCGAACGGACCCTAAGTAACCCCTGTAATAATTCTTTATCATCAGCATTATATCATTGAATGCATTAATAGTTCATAGGAATTTTGAAAAAATTATTAACAACATCAAACTATTGGCAAATCGCGACGTTTCGCTGAACAATGGCAGCTTCCTCAGGCTCTGAAACCAAACGTGAAGTATTCTTTTTTATTCATACACTGAGGGAAAAAAATATTTACTAGGAATATTAGGGGAGAGTGGGGCAAAATGGACACTGTAATGAAATGGTTAGAGATGGATTTTTTTCGATGATTCTATTGAAGAGCTGAGAAAATTTTAGCCGAAAAACCAGTGTCAGATTTATTTTTTTCGATTTTTTTGAAAATTCGATATTTTTGGGGATTTTGAGGGGTAAACTCCTTGCCTTTTTTGAAAATTTTCAGTTTTTTGCGAATATCTCTGGTTCTATTGGTCGTAGCGATTTGGGGTTGGTCTCAAATGAAAGGTGAGCTCATTTCTCATCGACTTATGGGGTTTTGAATTCGAAAATATAAATTTTTGAAATAGTTATAGGCCAAAAACTGTTTCGCAAAACTGTTCCACAAAAATGCCCATAAATACCTTTAAAATCGATATTTTTTAATTGAAAACCCTATAAATCGATGGCAAATGATCTCACCTTTTACCTCTCGTCGGAATTTTTACGCTACGACAAATAGAACCGGAGATATCCTCAAAAAATGGAAAATTTTCAAAAAAAGGAAGGGTTTGACCTTCCTAAAATGCTCAAAAAAGTCAAAATCGCCAAAAATTAAAAAAAATTAATTCCGGCACTTGTTTCCCGCCTAAAATTTCCTCAGCTTTCTAATGGAATCATCAAAAATAATCTACCGCCAATATTTCTATTAATTTCAAGAGTTTTTCATAATATTTGCCGAAAAATTTAGATGTGCCCATTTTACCCCTGATGTCCATTTTGCCCTACTTTCCCCTATATAGTTTAGGTCAATCAGGAATTTATTTGCCAGTGGATTTTCTTCGTTTTAACAATTTAAATTTTGGACAAATTCTTGTACCTATTTAGGATGAGTTTGAATACTTTTACAACAATCAATCATTCGGTCATAACAGAAACGGTTTTAGAATTCTATAAGCCTAGTGTGGGAATAAGATATATAGCGGAGATTTGGGATAAAGAAAAGTTGGAAAACCCTATGAAGATCTTGAAGGATAATTAGGCCAATTATTTTTGATAAAAAACATGCATTCTCAAGTACATCTTCTATATTTCATAAATTTCATTTCTTCCACACCTCGAACGCGGACACCAATTGCCACTAGTTGATATTAGGTATGGATCTGATATGAATCAGTGCCTCCAACGAGTAAAGCAAAGTGACTTGCTCGGAAAAAAGATACGCCCATTTTTGCAGATTGGTCCTTCTCTTATCCCACTCTCTGCTCTACTGCCAATAGAAACCTCCTCCCTCCACTATTTCCCCCAACCGCAATTGAACGAATTCTTTCTCAACAAAGAAAACCTCCGAGGCCATTCAAGTCAGTATAGAAGTTCAAGTATTAGAAATTGAGTGACTCAAACTATACTATGTATTCGCTCATATAATCGAGGGATTATGCGCCAATTCTTAGAAATCACGTCTGACTCTTATCATTCTACTATCGATATTTCCTAATGAAATCAGTGAAAATATTTGAGGTAGGGGTTTTTCTGACGATTCGATTGAAAATCTGAAAAAATTCCTGTTTCAGAATACACTTCCTCAATTTTTTACAGATTTTTTGCAGGAAGCCCTCCCCTCACAAAAAAAAAATCCTGAAGCATTGTGCCCTGGAGGTTCATTTCTTCCGTTTTCCCTTATCAAATTATCAACCTTCATTTCGAGTTATGCTTTCGTTTGACTCCTATTACGTTCGTTATTGATAAACAAGAGTGGATGACGATTCGATTAAAAAATGAAAAAAGAGAAGCGAATATGCGAGCGGAAATGGATTTTTGTTTCAGTAAATAGAGGTGGAAAGACGAGGAGATTTTTTTTATCGTGAAATTTAAGGAGGAACACCAGCAAGACGAATCTGATACGATTATATGGAATTTTCTTTGGAGTTATCAGAAAATTGAATGCTTCCAATTTTGCCTGTGTAATACAGAAATGCGCAACGTTTCCTAACATTGATTTCTCGATTATTCAAAATGAATGAGTGGGATTTCATGAAATTTTGCCGATCAATTCAACAGCGGAAAGGTTAAATAAGAAAAATCGTTCTTTTCTGCTAATAATTCAGAAGTGAAGAAGGCGAACAGAATGTGTGCATTTTCACGCTGATCATTTTATCGGTGATATCTTGAAATCTAAGTGAGATTCCAAGCAATTTGCTGTGCTGTAAATACTATTTGTGGTGAAATCGCCCTATCTCACTTAGTTTCCGAGATATTCACAAAAAATTTGTTGAGAAAAATCAAGTTATCCTGTTTTACCGTTTCGGAACGGAGATGGTGTGATTTTGCCTTCAACCTTTTTTTTACAAAATTAAGGGTAATTAGTGGGAAAAACCCGGGGAAATAGCAATTGGTTGTGCCAGGAATTTGGGACCAACAGTGCAATAAAACGATTAGTGAAGAAATTCGTGTTCAAGGGATTATAGTAATAAAACGATATAAAGAAGGAAAAAGGGACTAACGGGACTGAGCGTTTGATGTTCAGGTGACGTGGCTTGGGGAAAAGTAAAGGTAATCGGGGAAAAGCCCAATAGAAAGGAGTAGGTATACTTAGTTTCCGCGATATTCTTCAAAAAATGACTTAAAAAATGGAATTGTCCTATTCTACCGCTCTGCAGCTGAGATTATCCGAGGATATCTCAAAGAATTAACAAGATGCCAAAATTTTGGTAATAACCTTTTTCGTTCGAAGAATTACTAAAATAATCAAATAATCCTATTTTATTCCCGAAATGAATTATTCTAGGATGTCTCGTAGAGTTTGGCGATTTTTTCCTCATCCTTCTTTGTAGCTCTCTAAATTGTCGACGAAAGAAGGATATCAGTGAGAGGGACGTATCTCCCTTAGTTTCTGGAATATTGCCGAAGAAAAAAGACAAAAAAATCTATTTATCTTGTTTTAAATCTTCATTCCTGAATTTGTATTTCGCCAAATAACTCAAATGTTAAGATCATCTCCAAAATTGCCATTTTTACCACGAAAGAAAAAAACCATAATAATGTGGAAAAAAAATCATCTCACCGTTTTTTTGTCTTTACGTTTTATCATCAAAGAAAGACCTCTGCTCCGTATCTGAAACAAACAGAGAAATTAGAGATCAAGAAAAAAATTTGAAGAATAGTGATAGGTCGTTTACCTCATGACTCAGGTGTGAGAGAACGTCAGCTCTATTTTAGATAAAAAAATAAATGATATAATGTTACCTAATAATAAATAAAAGTTGACGAAATTCGTGGAAAAAGAAAGACCCACGAATTCATAATCCCTGATAAAACGAATAGCCGGTGTGTCTAAAAGGTAACCGGTGATAAATTAAAGAAAAAACAAAGATCTTATCGACAATAGGAGAAGAATCAAGATGTAGAAGGTGCCCTATATAAGCTGCCCAATTCTCTTCTAGGTCTACCAGTCTTCTTTATTATCATCAACGGACTCGAGTTAGGCTCGTGCATTTACCTGAACGGAGAAATGAAAGGCTGGAACTGAAAACCACCTGTTACATCACCTGAACATCATCTGGGAGGCGATCAGCTCAATTAATTTATTCTACTTAACTGTAAGTGTAGGACATATGTTTTAAACTGACTAAAATAATTTACTCACAAAGGGTCATTTGCCATTGATTTTTTAACAACTGTTCAATTGTTAGACAAATCGGGTTGATTCCATTATAAGCTTTTTAAAAATATCTCGGAAGCGATTTTGACCGAATCGTTTTTCGTGGCTTTCGAAATTCTCTACAAAACTATTTTAATGAAAAGAGGCGTATCTCCATTATTCACCGAGATACTTCGAAAAAACTGGCGACAAAATGGACTTAATTTGTCTGAAAACTTCATATTTTTTTGCCATTTCTCGATTCATGAAATCAGTGAAATTTTTTTTTAGAGCTTGAAGTCTTCATTGAAAATCTCAAAAAATTTGTGAAGGTGCGCCGAAATGTCTCTATTATTGCCTAATTTTTTCCAAATTTTCGGGGAGACCTTCATTCCCGAAAAAAATTGAAGCTGGTTCTTGACAAATTTTTCCGAATTTTCCCTCTCCTCTCCTATTTTGAAAAAATTCATAATTATGGAGAAATAATTGATGCGCAATTTTCAAAATGTAGTAGCCTGTTTTGTATCTCAAGAACTGTAAAAAAAACTTACCTCTAAATTGTCAACAGCAATTTTTTTGGACGGGCTCGACTGATGACTAGTTTTTACTCGACTTCTCACTCTCTTATATTCCACTTGTTCCATCACTAAAGCCGAGGGCTCTCGTGCTGTCTGATTCTCCCCTCTCAGGCACATGCCGGAGCTTCCCCCTCCACTATCTGCGCACACGCAGATTAAACAGCAGATCGGGAACACTCTCCGCGATATTTCTCCCTCTTGCCCTTTCCCCCACTTGGTTCACTGTGGATGAAACATGAATCTTTTTCATCATTTATTTTTGAAGAATATCTTGGAAACTAAGCGAAATAGGGCGATTTCGTTGGAAATCCTTTTTTGTAGCTCTTGAAATTTTCTGCAAGAAAGTATTGAGGCAAAATCATGTTATTTCGTAAGTTTTCAAAATATTCTCAAAAACACGAAATACAAAAAAAAATCTATTTTCCTTTTATTCTTAAAATTTTCATATGAGCCTCTTTTGAGAACGTCTTGACAACTCATTGAAGACATACCTTCTTTGTCCTGATTTTTTTTGTATCTCTTGAAATTCTTTACAAAGGAGAATTAGAGCAGAATTGTGCTATCTCGATTAGTTTTCGAAACATGCTTCAACAAAGTAAAACAACAGAAATCTGTTCATTTTCACTCCCAATTTCTTCATTAATATCTCGAAAACTGATGAAGATACGCCCTTATCACCCCATTCCATATTGTAGCTCTCAATATTTTCTACAAAAACGAATTCTTCTAAAATCGTCCTATCTCGCTTAGTTCCCGAGATATTCTCAAAAAAACAACGAAATATTCTTCAATTTCATCTTTTCACTCCCGAAATTATTATTCAAGTTTTCTCCAATTCTCTCTCGTATCTTTCGAAATTCTATACAAAAAAGCATCCGTGTAAAATCGCTCTATCTCGTTTAGTTTCCCCGATATTCTATGAAAATAACCTCGAAAGAAGCTCGATGTCTCCTCTTTTATTTTATTTCTACAAAAATAAGTAAAAAATACCCCAACCACTGAATTTTTCATCTTTTCATGTAAAACTCATTCTCATTGGCCAAAAATGATCTCTCCGCGCATGCGCAGTGTCTTCGTACATCAACAATAGTCACATTGTCATTCCCGCGTTTTATTTCGCCGGTTCCCTCGTGGTCAGGAGAAATCCGAAACCTGGTGTCATAAAGTGTTCGCATTATCCTCGGTTATCGTCCCGTATAGTGTTAATAAAAAAATCCCATCAATTAAAGTGTAAAAATATTTTACAGCAGTGACTACAATTGCCCTGAATAATGAGCTCCCATGTAAACAACATGACAACAATCGTTACACAAAGTAAAGAAATAACGATATCCCATGACTGGGAGATTCGCAATTTCGATAAAGTATCAGTGAAAAAGAAAAAAGGCGAGTGTATAAAATCCGGAATTTTCACGTCAGATCTTGGAATTAATGACAAATGGAGAATTCATTGTTATCCAAATGGTGTAACGAGTGATGATGAAGAATATGTAGGGATAAAATTGCATCTTTTATCCTCATATGATAAAATAGTAATTGCCCATTACACTTTATCAATTATGACTGAATCAGATCGTGCAAATAGCGTGACAAATTCAAAAATTTGTCGATTCAAATGTGGTAATATACGTGGACCCAACAGATTCATGAGGAAAAAAAAATTATTAAATTATTTTTTGTTTTATGATGTTTTAACTGTAAGATGCACAATAACAATGTTTGTGAGGGAAAATCTCGAATTTCCGAATGGAAATGCGCCGAAAATTCGGGGATCTTTGGATAATACGTTATTGTCTGAATATCTTGAGCAAAAATCTGGAAATGTGATTTTTGTTATTGACGGTAAAGAATTGAAGGCACACAGTGAGATATTATCGAGGATCAGTAAAAAATTTGCCGACATGCTTGAAGGAAATTATAAGCGTAAAATTTTTATTAAACATGGCACTTTCGAGGCTTTTAAGCAGTTATTAAATTACATCTACACGGCTGAATTTGATATGAATTTCGCAGATTCGCTGATTATTCCAGCGCATTATTATAAGCTAAATACTTTGAAGGCTATTTGTGAGAAGCATTTAATGAGGAGTTTGAGAGTTGATAATGCTGCTCTATTACTCAATTTGGCGGTTGAGTCGAGATCGA
The DNA here is from genome assembly GCA_963921955.1 of Aleiodes alternator. Lineage (NCBI taxonomy): Eukaryota > Metazoa > Arthropoda > Insecta > Hymenoptera > Braconidae > Aleiodes > Aleiodes alternator. The sequence continues at coordinate 12,588,647 of OY998103.1, forward strand.
GGGAGATGAAATGCGAAATTGTTGAGTTCATTAGGAAGCATTTTAAGGAAGTTACAGAGACAACGTGGTACAGAGCCCTGAAAAATAAATTTCCAAAACTTCGAAGAGAAATTATGAGAATTAATCAGTGAAAGAAATGGAGAAATTGAATTTTTTTTTAGATCTGAGGTTTTAAAATAAGTCGATTTTTCTGCTATTTTTAAGGAATATCTCGGAAACTAAGCGAGAGAGAGCGGTTTTGCTTCCATCCTTTTTTTAGAGGTCTTGAAATTCGTCACAACTCAAGATTAGGGGAAAATCGCTCTATCTCATTTAGTTTCCGAGATATTCTCCAACAATGAAGAGCAAAATTCTATTTCACATTTACACTTGAAATTTTTACATGAATATTTTTCGGAGTTACTTGATTTGTGAATATCTCTAGAACTATTGGGTTATCGAGAATTTATCAAGAGACCTCTATTGTAGTTCATGGAATTCTCTATAAAAGAGGTCTCTTGACAATTTTCTCTCTCTTGACAAAATCACTCGCTTCCGAGATATGCATAAAACAATCAACAAGAAAATCTTACGACTTCGAATAAATAAGAAAATTCTATTTTCATTCTTTCACCAATATCTTCGGAACTTCTGGGTTTGCAAGAATTTATTAAGATATGTTTTTTGAAGCCCATAAAACTCCCTACGAAAGAGGTTTCTTGCGAATTTCCTCTATGTCCCTCCGCTTTAAAGATATCCGTCAAATTAATTTCATATCAACTACTTTTTTCATTTATTTATCTTTTCGTATCATAAAAAAATCTCTAAAAAAAAAACTCTCGCCAAAGACAAAGAAAATATTATCTAGGTAGTAGAATTAAATACAAAATACCGCATTTAGTTTTATATAAACAATATTTCTCCCATCGAGATCATCACAGATAAATGTCCGGTACATTTTACTTGTATATTATTTTATTATGATTATTATTATTTTTTCAAAGCCAAGAGAGAAATGGATAAGCATTTGTTTACGTTCAGAAAGTCTAATGAAAAAAAACATCGCACAGTTTTTATTGCGTTTCGATTGTTATTCTTCAATTCCCTAATGCACATTATTCACGGTGGAATCGAGAATGATATGAATTTGTTTGGGTGGATGAAAAAAAAGGCGAAATAATGGAAATAAGTGACGAAAAGATTAAACAGAATTTTTTAAGTATATCTCGGAAACCAATGAAGATGCCTCTTTTTTTGTCCTAATTCCTTATATTTGGTGCTCTTGAAATTCGATTAAAAAAAAGATTGGGGAAAAAGGGCGTATCTCCATTGGTTTCTGAGATATTCAATTGAGAATGATCACAGAGATAATCTGATTTAGTTTGTTTTTCTTTTTTGTTATTGAATTATCCTCAAAATGTTTTGAAGAAAATAACGAGGTTTGAGCGATAATTTCTTCTTAACTAAGTCTATTAAAAAGTATCCAGGAAAAAAATTAAATGCGATATCTTGAATTTTTATAATTCACTGATAAATAATAGTAGAAAAGATTAGAGATAAATGAAAATCATTTCTTTGCAAATCCGTTGATAATACTTGAGATAAGAGTATTCTCAAGATATCTAGAAAAAGCGATTTTTTTCCTATTAGATTTCATTCTATTGTATCTATCTCAATATTGATAGATTAAATAATTAGTTTTCTCACGCTTTTCTCATACTGCCTGTACAAAAACGGTGATTTCAATTGCAATTATCTCATAGGGCAAAATGGACATCAGGGGTAAAATGGACACATCTAAATTTTTAGGCAAATATTATGGAAAACTCTTGAAATTAATAAAAATATTGGCGGTAGATTGTTTTTAATGATTTCACTGAAAAGTTGAGGAAATTTAAGGCGGGAAACAAGTGCCGAAATTAATTTTTTTGAATTTTTGGCGATTTCGTCTTTTTTGAGCATTTTAGAGGGGTAAAACCTTTCCTATTTGAAAATTTCCAGTTTTTTGGGAATATCTTCGGTTCTATTTGTCGTAGCGTAAAAATTCCGATTGGAGATGAAAGGTGAGATCATTTGCCGTCGATTCATAGGATTTTCAATTTGAAAATATCGATTTTTAAGGTATTTATCGGTATTTTTGTGAAACAGTTTTGTAAAACAGTTTTTGGCCTATAACTATCCCGAAAAATGATATTTTTAAATTTAAAACCTCATAAATCGATGGAAAATGAGCTCACCTTTCATTTAAGACTAACCCTGAATTGCTACGACCAATAGAACCAGAGATATTTACAATAAACTGAAGATTTTCGGAAAAGAAAAGGCTTTTACCCTTCAAAAATGCTGAAAAATATCGAATTTTCAAACAAAATCAAAAAAATTATATCTGAGACTTGTTTTTCGTCTAAAATTTTCTCAGCTTTTCAATAGAATTATCAAAATCAATCCATCTCCAACCGTTTCATAACAGTGTCCATTTTGCCCCATTCTCCCCTATATACTGTGGACCATCGTTCTCAAATTTCATTATTAGATGCATTATGCATCTAATTATTTATAGCCCGATTTTTAAGCAAGTCTTGAACTTTGTCATTAGGGAGTCAACTACCTTAATATGGCAGAACGAAGAATTTGATGGCACAAATCATCTTCAACGTACATCTTTATTGTGTGTAAATAAATGATCTCTTGAATTCACAATAGCTGTACGTTCAAGATGATTTATGTCATCAAATTCTCTCGTTCTGCCATATTAAACCTGGTTATCCTTTGGGACTGACCCTTACCTGTAGATTCCATTGTAGCAGTCGCTACATCTTGATATTTTTCTTTAAACCTGCTCGATTTATTTAGAAATATTCGGGATTATTCAATATTCAGAATTTCATAAGAGTACTCCACCCTGATTTCTCAAAAATTCTCTTCCTTTTCCATTTTTCTCTCAATTCCTCCACTACTCTTCAGTCTAAATGCAAGAACGGCCCTTTTTTGCAACAATTTTCCCGTTAAAAGAAAAAAGCCTCGTCCTCACTAATAGCCGCACACTCCTCTTAAAAAAGTGATGTTAAACTCCTGTGACGAACTCCAATTTCCCACAGACTGGCGTCTCTTCCAAAAATTACAAAAAAAAATCAAAACATTGTAGACACATCTCAGCATCTTTCCAAATTTTTACAGATTTTTCTGGAAAGCCTTACACTCCGAAAAAAAATCCTTCATTTGTCCCCCGCATATCAATTTCGCCGGTTCCCTCTCCTCCCCCTCCCCTCCACCCTTTCAACCACTGTAACACGACGCTCAACAGTTACAGGGAGCACGGAAGAACGGGGAGGGGTTCGTCTCAGTCGCAACCTGACCGTCAAGCCAAGAGAATCTCAAAATGGCGGCATGAGATGAACGCAATCGAAGTGATTATTGGTGTCTGCAATCGAGTGCGTCAAAAATCCGAATTGTATTGTCCCACAAGCCACTGAAAATAAACAATTAAATAATAATCAACAACAACCAAAAAGACCACGTCTCATCGCATTAAGGATTAATTGAATAAATCCCAAAAAAAACGATAAAAATGTCGTCAACTGTAATCAAGTGTCCCACAAGAACAACACAAGGTTTACACGTGGAGATCTTTTTCAACTGGCGAATAAACAATTTTATCGATGTCACTCGCAGAGGTTACTCCATTGTGTCTCCAATATTCTCCTCAAATCTGTACTTTAAGGATCGCTGGCAACTGTATTGGGATCCACGAGCCTCGACAATTGGGGGTGAGAATTACGTTGGAATTAGATTGCGCCTGATTTCATCCAGTGAGGATCAGATAATGGCGCAGTACAATTTTTCAGTTATCAATGAAGACGGAGTTGTTGATAATGCTATCCACTCGAGAGTTTGTCAGTTTAAAGCCGGTGAATTCAGGGGCTGTGCCAAGTTTATCAAGTGCTCGGAGCTGCAGGAGCAGCAACCAATCATTGCTTGTCGTTTGAAAATGTTTATTGATGAACACTTGGAAAATCATCTTGCGAGGATCAGAGACGAACGCCAAAGAGCACAGAGGGCACGTGCTTTTTGGCGCAAGAAGGAGGCCAGGAGCAAGACTGGAGGGAGGACCAATGACAGCCGGAGAATGAGGCTACTTGCGCAACTTCGTCGAAAGATCGAGGATGGAACTTTTGATATGAACGTGGTGACGGTTGAAAATGTTGCTGGACTGCTTAGACTCGTTATTGACAGTAATTCTCTTGATGTAAGGAGGAAGATCTTTCAGTTCATCAAAGCACATTATCCAGAGTTTGTAGAGACCAGTGGATACAGAAGAATCAAGGAAAATTATCCGGAAGTTCTCACGAGGTATCTTCATGAAATCGTGCAGGAGGAGAACATCCAGCGAATACGTTGATCGCATTTTCATGAAGTTTTTTTTTTATTTTGGGAGATATTTTGAGAGCGAGAGGAAGTTCTTTTATTTTTTAGAAACATTTTTAGTTCATAATTTCACAATTTCATGAGTGTAAAAAATGAAATTTTCATGTTATTATCTCGTTACGTTGAAAGTCAAGGGAGATTGAGTTTTTGTTAAAAAACAATTATTTAAAGTAAAATTAGTTTTTTATTTTGTTGATTTTTTATTATTAAGTTGCAAGTTGGGAGACATGAAAAATCGGAAAAATTGTTTAGTTTTTGTGGTGATAAAAGAGGAATCTTAACATAAGCCTAGTGTAGCATTAGAATTTAATTCACCAGTGATAAAAGATCAAGAGTACTTAAAAATTTCATAAAACGATCTATCTAACGAATTTTTTCTAGTTCCCCTTTAAAAGAAAAGGCTCTGAAGCAGATTCTTGAATATTCTAAAGAAGAAAGAGAGGGAAAATTCAATAGCAAAATGGTGGAGATGAATCCCATGTATTCCAGAAATAATCGGATGAAAAAAATATAATTTATCTCCTATCATTTATTATTTCTAATCTAAATTGATTGATTTAATCGTACCACCGAATTTAATTTTAAGCATAAAATACTTTTTTTTACTGTTTAAATATCGTAAATTTATAATTTTATAATTATTTGGAATTTAAGAATGGAAAAGGAGCGGAAAATCATTAATTTCTCATTAAAAATGAAAAATTTATGTTTAATTACTCGAAGACTCTCAGAATCTTCTAATTTTCACGAAAATTCAATTATTTATCCGGAAAAATATTTCGTAAAAGATTTGAAAATTTAATAAAAATTTTATTTGTAATTCAAAATATAATCAACAGTGAAGTGCTGAGCATAGGAGAATGTAGAGAAGACGTGAAACTTTTTCCTTTAAATATTTTCTCAAACGCAAAAAAAAAAACTTAAAAAATGGAAGAAAATTCTCATCCTCTAACAAATTTCGCGATATTCACAATGAAAATATAAAAATAAAGCGAAAACACTTCACTTTTGGATATATTGCACTCTGTGCCATTTACTACTCAAGAACAAATATGATAACTATTATAAGAAGAATTGCTATATCATGTTAGATTATCCAAAAATCAAAGTGCAAGACGCTTTGACAAAACAAAAATAAGAATTTATTTTGTATTAGAGAGAGTAAAATATCGACTGTTACTTGAATAAATAGCTCTTTATTAAACTCGTAAGATAAGTGATCAATGATCAATATAGAACACATGAGAGTTATAAGCAAAAAAACAAAGAAACAAAACCAAAAAGATTTCGTTCCATGAAAGGTAATGTGAACAAAAATCCTACAAAAAACAAATTATTTGTAGTTGAACACTAGTTTAAGTATTTAAAGTATAATATTTCTACTTTTATATTTTTGTTCTTTCGCATATTTTAGTTGTAGTATTTTTCAACCAAAAATTCACAGCCGATGTCAATAATGTATTATTGGAGGTATTACTGAATATCAATAAATTTAGTTAAATAAATATATATTTCTTTTTTTCTTATTCCGTGAAGTTCATGAGAAGTGAAAAATATTACAGATAAAATTTTTTCATCATTCTTCAATTCTTCATCAAGTCATTTTTCTTCATCATTTTTTGAAAATATCTCGCAAACTGAACGAGGTAGTGAATTCTCATTGGCATGTTTTCAATATAGAATTTAAAGAGCTATAAAAAAAAAGTTATCACGAAAAATTCCTCATCTCGTTAAGTTTCCGAGATTCTAAAGAAATTAACAGAAAAAATCAACTCATATTTTGCTATTCTTTTTTCTTTCTAATCTCTCCGGAATGAGTAGATATTGAGAGAATGCACAAGAGACTTTTGTGGAGAGTCCAATGGATTACAAGAAAAGTATCTTGGCAAATTTTTCTCAACCTCTTTTTTTTTGAGATATCCTCAAAATAGTGAAAATAACAGATATTAACATTGGAAAAGAAAGATCTTCCATTCATAATAGTGATGATTGGACAAACAATTGAGTAAATTCCCGGAATATTTTTAACATTAATTTACAATGATGGAATATGGTCATGTGACTTCGGAAAATGTAACCAATTACCTTTTCAGGCACTCAACTAATTCGAACATTTAAACATTTGCGATATTAATTGCTCGTTTTGGATATTCCGAATTTGCAAAATGGGATTTCAACAGTCTTCTTCTGAATGAAATTTTTGTTGAACTAAACTACGTATTCTTTGGAATCTTCCTTGATCCTTCCCTCAAGCAAAATGAATTTGTTGCTACCGTTGTTGATCTTCATTTTGTTCGTCAGCGAATGAATTGCGATACTGCTTTTCTTACTCTGTATATATCCTCTTAATTCCCCAAATTCTACAGACGTCAAGTCACGTACTTTGTACCATTTGTCACTTCGTAAAGTTTCCTGGAAAATATTTTCATTATATTAATAATTCATCTAATGAAGAATTTCCTGATTCATACATATTATGGATTTTTCATAGATTCTATCGTCATCCTAGAAACAAAGCAGCGAAAGTGCTACGTATAAGCATTGCACTTACGCCACTCTGTTTCTAAGATCTTATGAAAATCACTCAGAGTCAATGAAAATATTTAAGAAAGGATTTTTCTGATGGTTCCATTGAAAATCGGAGGAAATTTCTATTGGAAAACATACGACAAAGTTTAGTTTTGGAAATATTTTGAAAATCCGATCTATCTCGTCAAAAATAAAATTGAAAAAAAAGCCAAGAAGAAAATTTTGGCACGACATTTTCCACCCAAAATCTTCCCAGCTTTTCAGTGTAATCGTTGGAAAAATTACATCTCAAGCCGTTTCATCAGAATTCCTGATTTTTTCCATTGAAATCTAAGAAAGATAAAAAATTATTGGTAGTCGCCTTTTTCAGGCGGAAAGAGAGCAATAAAAATATCCTCCACAGAGATTCATCTGTTTCACTCGGACTCTCAGATATTTATCAACACTGATGACAAAAACAGCGACTGCAAAATTTTCGGAAGAATCGATTTTATAATAAATAAAAAAATCAATCAATCACATTTAAAAAAAACTGGTTACAGAATGAATTCAATGTTTTTGGAAAGTTCATATTCTTAAAAATCATTGTTTTTATTTTGAAAAAGACTCACTCCATTGAGAACTGTGGGAAACTTTTCGCTCAGTGATCGAAGTAGAATCGTGTTGTCTGTAGCCACAATGACTGCCTGCCGGCCTGATATTTTCTGTCATGACAGAAAAGATAATCAGAATTCTTTTTCTTTCAATGAATTCTTCTAAACCCTTTCAGCGTTTATTCAGAGATACATAATTTATGGACTTTTTGTAAAAGTGCTAGGGGAAAGTGGGGCAAAATGGACATTCAAATGAAACAGTCGAAGTTACATTTTTTTTAATGATTCCATTGGAAAGCTAAGGGAATTTTAGAGGGAAAGCATGTATCGGAATCAATTTTTTCGAATTTTTGAAAATTTTCATTTTTTTGCGCCAAAATTGAAGAGTATCCCATTTGAGTTTTTTTCGAAAAATGGTTTTTTGATGATATCTCCGGTTCTATTCGTCATAGCGATTCGCGGGTGGTCTCAAATTGAAGGGGAGCTCATTCCTCACATTTTCGTTAAAGTCCCATTGATTTTTATCAAAAATTGACGAAATTACAGGGCAATTTGTGGAAATCAGTTTTTGGGCTGTAACTTCCGTAATTTTCGATAAAAATTAATGAGACTTTAACGAAAATGTGAGAAATGAGCTCCCCTTCAATTTCAGACTACCCGCGAATCGCTACGACGAATAGAACCGGAGATATTATTGAAAAACCATTTTTCGAAAAAAATCGAAAGGGGGTACCCTTCAAAATTGAGTGCAAAATTTTTTTTTTCCAAAATGCGAAAAAAAAATTTTCACCCATATTTTCCGCCTAAAATTTCCTCAGCTTTTCAATGAAATCATTGAAAAAATTCTACCTCCATTATTTTTATCAATTTGGAGCGTTTTTCAGGATAAAACCATGAAAATTTAGATGTGTCCATTTTACCCCTTATGTCCATATTGCCCCACCTTCCCCTATACAAATAATCAGAATTCAGTGGCGAAAGGGAAAAAGTGAATGAATCCATCTTTTGATGACTCTTTTGGGAGGATATCTTGGAAACTAAGTAAGACAGCGCAATTTAACATCAATCCTTCTTTGTGGTAAATTTAAAGGGCTAAAAAAGAGATCTCTACCTAAATTTTCTTATCTGCCTCGCTTTCCGAGATATTCTTCAAAAACGAGACAGAATAGAATTATCCTGTTTTCCTTCTCCATTACTTAATGAATATCTCGGTAACTGAGAGAGTGAGGGAAATTTTTACGAATACCTTTGTTTAATTGTCAAAATTCTCTACAAAGGAAGATGAAAGCAAGATCACTCTATCTCGCTCAATTTTCAAGATCATTAGCAAAATAATACAGGAGTGAAGAAGTAAAGCACAATAATGCTCTTTTTTTGTAATTAGTTTTCGAAGAATATCTCAGAAACTAAGAGAGTTAGCGCTATTTCACCTCAATCTCTTCTTCTAGAGAATTCCAAGAGCTACAAAAAAGAGACTACAAAAATTTCCCTATCCCTCTAAGTTTTCGAGATACTCTCAAAAAACAAATGTCAAAAGAGACTCATCATGTATGGCTAAATCGGAATTAATCTTGATTCTTCAATCCTTTGGATTTTTTTTGAAAATTATTCGAGGTATTTATTTTACCTTAGACTTGATGGGGATGGACGTGTTCCTGCTCTTGCCGATCGTATTACTGCCCCAGTAAATATAATATCGTTTTCTGTTGAGATACAACGTTCCAACCTGAACGACAAAATAATTCATTTAAATATCTTCTTCATAATTTCTGATATTTCTTTTTTTTTTTTAATTAATTGATAGCCCAAGTGTCATTAGGCCATTTAATAATATTTACCTTTCTGTTGACCCACGGAGCTTTGAAGTCAACGAAATTCAGATTTTCTTCATTACTAGGCTTTTTGCGCTGTATTAATAACAAATTCGATGAATCGCTGATGTTTTTCATTTCTCCTGACTGCTTCATGATTGACCGGCTAATTAACGTGTTTTTAACCATTAAAAATGCCAATTTCTATCAATAATAATTGTAACTGGATTCGATCGCAAAAGTCCTTCGTAGTGATCTCGAGAGATGGCGACACATGGGCCTTCGTAAAGTTTTTCTTCACAACAAAAGCAAAAAAAAGAAATAATTTTTCAACGTAAAAATTTCCATTCCATATTTGTTTTTCGAGAATATCTCGGAAGTTAAGCGAGATAGAGCGATTTTGTCTTAACCTTTTTTTGTAGAGAATTATAAGAACTACATAATAGTGTTCAGACAAAATTTGCCATATCTCCCTCAGGTTCTGAGATATTTCTTGAAAATAAAAGGTTCGAAAAGTGGCCATTTCTTTAATTGCAAAAAAAGACGCAGTTTTTTTCGTCCAGTTATTTTTTAGAAATATCTTGGAAAATAAGCGAGATAATATTGTTTCAATCTGATCCTCCTGTATAGCACTTGAAATGCTTTACAATAATAATAAGAGCAACATCGCTCTATTTCGTTTAGTTTCCGAGATACTTGTCAGACACAAAACGTTAGAAAAATCGCGTTTTCTTAACAAAAAATTTGTCTGATTTTTTCGAAACTAATTTTCTGAAAATATCGTCACCTCAGGAACAAAGGGTCGTAAGTGCTATGTATAAACATTTACTTAAAAAAAAAAAACAGTTATTTTTCTCTGCGGACCTTGTTTCTTTGAACCGGAGCCGGGATCGGTAAGTACTATGTATGGATATAGCACATACGCGCCTTTGTTTCTAAAATGACATTATTTCGGAAACTGAGCGATATCAAAGGAATGTTCAACAATGACCTTTAAAATCCTCGACAAAAAAGGCTTACGGTGGAATCACTTTATCTCGCTTAGTTTCCGAGATATTCCTCAAAATTAAATGGGGAAAATACCGTTTTTGAGGAAGAAGAAATCGCACAGCTTTATCTTCCCAATTTTTTTTCCAAATTGTAGTAAATATTCTCAGAACAACGTAATGTTTCAATATGCAATGAACTTTTTATTAACACTCATAAATTGATAATATAACTTGGTGATTGATAACATAAAATAGCATGTTCAACACACACACTTAGATTGATAACACTTAATTGATTAATAAATCGAGTAAATGTAAGTTCAACTCAAATAAAGTTCATAAACTAATTGAGACAGTAAAATGACGAAGTTTTTGATAAAGATTGCACTCGAAGTGACCCGTTAGATTTGGCAGTTGGAGGCCAAGTGAAGCCTCCTGAGCCTGCAGGAACATGTATCCTAATCTCTACGTCATAAGAGGCAAAAACACTGTTGCTAGGGCTGACGTCACTCGCTGAGTTTTCCCTGAATGGACCCGCTTGTTCCCATCGATGATGGGAGATTTTCATTGAAAGAATCAATTCAGTAGTGAAGAGGTAAAACAAGATAAGTCTATTTTTTTCTCATTAAGTTTCTTGAAAATACCTTAGAAAATAACTGAGAAATAGCAATTTTGCCCTAATACTCTTTTGTAACTCTTGAAATTCTCTACAAAAACAGATAAGCAATATCACATTATCTCGTTTAATTTCCGAGATATTTCCTTCGAAATGACCTCAAAGATAAGTCGATTTATCCTGTTTTACCTCTTCACTACTGAATTCTCGAAGAATCGATATTTAGAAAATATGACTTTTTGAGAATCGATAGGGGAGAGTGGGGCAAAATGGACACTATAATGAAATGGTTAGAGATTGATTTTTTTTGATCATTCTATTGAAAAGCTGAGGAGATTTTAGCCGGAAAACCAGTGTCACTTGTATTTTTTTCGATTTTTTTGAAAATCTATATTTTTTGGCATTTTTGAGGGGTGTAGCCTTTCATTTTTTTCAAATGTTCAGTTTTTTCCAAATATCTTTGGTTCTATTGGTCGTAGCGATTCGCGGTTGGTCTCAAATGAAATGTGAGCTCATTTCCCATCGAATCATGGGGTTTTGAATTCAGAAATGTCAATTTTTGGAATAGTTATAGGCCAAAAACTGTTTCACAAAATTGTTTCACAGAAATATCCATAAATACCTTAAAAATCGATATTTTTGAATTTAAAACCCTATAAATCGATGGCAAATGATCTCACCTTTCACCTCCCGTTGGATTTTTTGCGCTACGACAAATAGAACCAAAGATATTCTCAAAAAACTGAAATTTTTCAAAAAAAACAAGGCTTTTACCCCTCAAAAAAGTCAAAATCGCCAAAAACTCCAAAAAATTTATTTCGGCACCTGTTTCCCATCTAAAATTTCCTCAGCATTCCAATGAAATCATCAAAAACAATCTACCGCCAATATTTCCCCTAATTTCAAGAGTTTTCCATAATATTTGCCAAAAAATTTAGATGTGTCCATTTTACCCCTGATGTCCATTTTGCCCCACCTTCCCCTATGTTAAAAAAAAAAGAAAATAACGAAAAATACATAAAATCAATTTTTCTAATAAAAAAAAATATTACATTCAATTTTAATCGATAATTTCGAATATCTATCAATAGAGACGATATCTCGCATTAAATTCGAGATATTGCATATCAGTCCATTGTTCCATTCCACCAGTTTTAGTTTAAAGGGCAGCAAATTCCATTTTTCATCATTTTTTTGAAAATTCGAATCAAAAAGAAGTCGATCTCACAACCTCAAAAAAATAATCGATTAAAAATCGTCCTTCACGAAATCCTATTCGTTGCGTACAGTCAAGGTTTTTTTCGGAATTCCATCACAACATCTTGGAAATTCAGCGAGATAGAGCGCTTTGACTTCAAACCTTCAATGTGCATTCGAATATTCTCTGCAAAAAAAGATAAATGTGAAAATTATTTATCTCCCTTAGTTTCCGAGATAATCTCAAGAAACGGAAAAAATTACTTTTTTATCTTTTACATTTTCATTACTGAAACAAAATTGGTGGATGGAAAATTAAAGAGGTTCGGTTTCCCATTACAGTTTTTGTTCAGATGACCTCAACGGGAGAAAGCACGTCACCAAGTAGGTATTAATCCCAAAGTAAATCACATTATGATAATTACAATGGGTTATTGACCCCCACCCCTTACACTGTCCCGAAATCCTCCACTGCCAAAAATGTCATTATAACATCGTATATAATCATATATGAAGCAACAAAACCACTTGCGAGAAAATAGAAGCCCTAATCGTGTATTTCCTATGTTCTCGCCATCTATTGAGGCAATCGCATGACTCTACGGAGGAATAACGAGACGAAGAATATCGGGGAAGCCCCATTTGTTGTAGTTAAAATTCACCGGAATTATCCTACAATTTTTCACTAAATTATTTTTCATAAATTCCTGTAATTTTGGAATCAAAACGTTAATTGGAACTTCGAGGCATCCACTACTATCACAAGTAATTCGTCAATTGCTATTGTTTAAAAGAATAATCATATTCATATTATGAAATCATTAGTGAAGAAGCAAAATAGGAAAACCGACTTATCTTTATTCTCAATAAAATATCTCGAAAACCAATGGAAATACGTATTTTTTACCCGGATCCTTGCTTCATTTAAAAAATTTCAAGAACTATCAAAAAAGGATTGAATCAAAATCGCTCTATCCCGCTTGCTTTCCGAGATATTCTAAAATAACAAGAAAATTTCATTATGACAAGAAATCTAAACAGTGTTTTTGATAAAAAAAAATTTTACTCTATCGTCCAATGAAAGAGATAAAATTCTTGATTTATATTACTTATTCTCTTGTAACAGACAGAGTTTCATGAAATGTGAAACGGCGTCGACGAAATGGAGCTTCAGGCTTGCTGATGTGGCTGTGGCATCGGTCGGTAATGTACTGAGGGAGCAGAAATTATTTTTACTCCATGAAATTGGAAAAAATCCAGGGATTCCCAAAAATTTTGAGTGGAAAAAAGGGAAATTATACTGAAAAATTAACTTGGATTATTCTTGAAGGGAGAGATTTCACGAAAAAATCTGAAAAAATTCCTGAAGATGAAAAATAACTTGCTAACGCTAATTAACAATAATTCTATCAATTTATTACGTTGCAATCACTACAATCATTCACTGTCACTCATAATCATTTCAATTGACAATGGAAAAAAAAATGGAAAATACAAAAATTAGATACAAAACGAAATTGAATACAATTCTAAAAATAGCCTAATGAATTTACTCCGCAATGGGTAACATTAAAAATATTCTAAACTGCACAATAAACAGACATAGACTTCACAATAAAATAATCGAGTAAGTAGATTTTGAATAACTGATAATTATATGGAAGACTTTAAATAATTTACAATTTTCTATCATAGTTCTATCAGGAAGAACCAAATTCATTCATCCATTTGTCATACTTTTCTAAATCCTCTTGAGATACACTTTTATTACATTTTTCAATGGCTTCGTAAAAATCTGTTGGTGATACTGGCAAATCCAATTCTTCTTTCGGCAGCTGTCTTATTTGATCTGGCTTCAGTCCGGCAATTTTCTTGCGCATTGACATCATAGATGCATCTCTGAAAATTGAATAAAAGAGAATTCATTTTAAAAATTGAATGAAATTTTCCGGCAGGATTTTTTTAAATAATTTTTTTACATCAATTAAATAATGAAAATGGAAAAAATTAAATTCAAAGAAGAATTAGATCGATAAATACGTATCTCTACTAATTTAGGAGACATTTGAGAAAAATGATGACGAAGAGGAATTTAATTTTTCTGTTTTAATTTTTTTTTTGACATTTACCTGCAAACGTTTGTTATATCAGCTCCAGAATATCCCTCCAATTTCCTAGCAATGTCATTCAGGTCGACGGACGGATCGACCTTCACGTCTCGCAGATTAATTTTCAACAAAGACTCTCGGCCCTCGCCTAGAAGACGATCAAGTCATGTAAATCATTAGTGAAATTGTAAAACAAGACAAGTCCATTTTTTTGTCATTAACTTTTCAAGAATATCTTGGAAATTAAGCGAGATAGGGCGATATTATGAGAATTCTTTTTTATAGGAGGTTCCAAGAGCCACCAAATTCAACTCTCCAAAAATTTCGATATCTCGCTTGGCTTTCAAGATATTCTTAAAAAGAGCATTGACCAGAAAAAGACGTGAGGAAATACTCACGATTGGGTAATGGAATATATATGCGTTTCTCTAGACGCCTCCTCAGGGCTTCATCGATGTCCCAGGGGAAATTTGTTGCTGCCAGAACCATGACAACTTTACTTGGATCCTCACTGTAAATGAAATTCATTGAATTTTGTTGAAATAATTGAATGAATTCTAGAGATATTCGCAAATGAATTTGATTCTATTTCGATTCAAGATGAATAATATCGTACAAATAATTAATGAATTAAATAATTAATTAATAGGAATCAGTAGTGAAAAGGTGAAACAGAATGAGACTATTTTTTTCATCGTTTATTTCTGTAGGATATCTCGGACACTAAACGAGAGAACGTAATTTTTACCGATTTTTTTTTGTAGAAAATTTCAAAGCATAGAAAAACGATAGGAGCTAAAAAAGCGTATCTATATCAATTTTCGAGATTAAAAGAACGAGACTCACATAGAAAACTTGAGGAATATAAAAAAAAAATTTGTTTTTCACTTTTTAAGAATATCTTCGAAATTAAGCTAGAAAGCACAATTTTGCTTGAATAATGTATGTAGAAAATTCCGAGCTCCGAAAAAGGATAAAGGCACAGCTATCCTTTCTTGCTTAGTTTCCGAGACATTCCTTAAAAAATGGACTAAAAGTCAAATAATTCTGTTTTATGTCCATTGAATTAATACCTGTTGGAACTAATGCCATCCATTTGCACAAGTAATTCTGATTTGACTCTTCTCGATGCCTCATGCTCCGACTCAGACCCGCGTCTCGAGCACAGTGAATCTATTTCATCGATAAATATAGTACTTGGAGCGTAGAATCTCGCCATTTCGAAGAGCAGTCGGACAAGTTTTTCTGACTCTCCCCTGTACTTTGATGTGAGAGTTGACGAGGATACGTTGAAGAAAGTCGTTCCGCATTCAGTTGCCACAGCCTTGGCCAGCATTGTTTTCCCAGTACCAGGTGGGCCTACCATCAAGACACCTTTCCACGGCCTGCGTATGCCCTTGAAGAAATCAGGCATCCACATAGGCAGGACAACCGCCTCTTCCAACAAGCGTTTCGCCTCGAAGAGATCAGCTATGTCCTCCCAGTGAATATTTGGATTTTTTTGAACAATATCGCGCTCCAGGATGTCGACCAAATCTCTATCACCACTGGCTGACTCGAATTTTCTCTCTTCCACATCCACATCCCCTTTCTCATTATCTGGTTTCTCCTAAAAAACAAAAAAAAATTAGAAGTGAATCGATTTTTTTTAATATCCTGAAAGGTAAGCGAGATAGCACGAATTTGCCGTGCGCTTATTTTTGTAGTAAACTTCAAGAGCTCCAAAGAAGGATTGGGGCATGATCGATAAATCTTACTTACTCTCCAAGACATTGAAAAAAATCCGATGACAAGGAAGAATAAAGAGGTATAATACGATTTTTTTGCAATCATTTTTTGAGAATATTTTTGAAGCTAAGCGGAATAGCAGAAGTCCCGATGGATCCTTTTTTTGTAGATTTTTAGGAGCTGCAAAGGAAGTCCATGCAAAAATTTCGCTATTCCGCTCAATTTCTAAGATATTCTCTGAAAAGGAATGACGAAAGAATTTATGCCCTGTTTCGCCCCTTCAACTCCATTCAAGAGTATCTCGAAAACTAAGCAAGATAGCGTAATTTTGAATGAATCCTTCGTTGCAGAGAATTTTCACAGCTACAAATAATGTCTCTACACAAATTTCACTGTGTCGCTTAGTTTCCGAGATATTTCCAATAAGAAGTCAATTTCTCATGTGTTATAATGAAAAAATAATAATAAAGTGATTTTGAATACAATGATTTTTATAAAAATTACTTTTTCGTCTCGTTTGATATTCTTCTTATCGTCTTTTCTACCGGAATTAACTCCTCTTGGGTCATTCCTCTTTCCACTGGGAGCTGTTGCCTTTTTAGCACCCGTACGAGCGGTTTGTTTACGGTTCAAGTTGGAATTGACTTTAGTTACTGGTTTTTGTTCATTTGGAGAGAGCGGAGGCCATACGTCTGGATCACGGACTGTTGGAGGATTCCAGGAGGTGCCCAAGTTCGGTGCTGACCATAAGGCTGGATCTCGTGTTGGCTCTTCATATTGCAAGCATGATGTACCTGATAAAAGGGCAAAAATTCGATGAATATTGAGGTAAGAATCAATCAGTAGAGAAGAGGTGATCAAGATGAGGCATTTGTTCTTGAAGAATTTCTCAAAAACTGAGTGAGATAGAGCAATTTCGCTTGAATCCCTTTTTGTAGAGAATTTCAAGAACTCCAAAAAAGCGTTCGACAAAAATTCCTGTGTGTCGCTGAGTTTCCGAATTATTTTCAAAAAAACACCAAAGGAAAAAAGAGTTTTTCCATTTTTATCTTGTTTACCACGAATTTAGAGTATTTGAAGTTTACAAACAAATGGATTTTATTTTTTCATCAGTTTTATGAGAATATTTCAGAAAACTTTGAATATCGAATAATGGAGATATGCTCTTTTTGTTCTAGAATGGTTCTGTAGGGAATTTCCAGAGCGACAAATAAGGATTACAGTGAAATTGTTCTATCTCGCTTAGTTTCCAATTTATTTCCGAATGTCGATGCTTCTGTTATTTCATGAAAAAAAAAAATCATCATTATTTCTAAACAATGGATTTGAAAATTTGAAATTTACTGGATCTTACGTGATCCTTCAACTGCCAAAAAAAAACTCACCCAACATTCGTTCCGTTCGAACGTCAACTTTAAACAATTGTAACGTATGTATAGCAGACTTCACTTTATCAAATTCCTCGGCAATCTGATGCTGCACCAATTGCCACTTTGCTTTCCTCGTATTATCAACAATAGTTGCCAATAATCTGTGAATTTGTTGGACAACTCCTTGATAATAAACACCAGAAGTATCATAATTACCAGTTAATGCGAGATCACGTGCTAATTTTGTATTTTCACATATTTCATTGACTGATACAGCCATTGCTTCAACAATCAATTGATTATTTTTATTAAAAAAAAAAAAACATACAATTAGTACTTGGTAAATAACCCACAAATTTTCGTCAAATTTGTGCTGTTTCTCATTGAATTTTTATACAATTTTACGTTCAAATGCATTCACAAGAGCTAGAAGCGTCTGACCTCGACGAAATTTTTTTTTTTACGGATTAAAAAAAACCGTAATTTTATTATTATTATGTCACAACACGAACTGTCAAAGTTTTACCATTTTTGTCAACTGTGTGTGGGATTTTCTACAGGCTTTCTCTCTCTCTCTGTCTCTTCGAACATGGCGGATTCCGGGAAGGCCATTGTGTGCGCATGCGCAAGATTCAAATTTGGGGGGAAAAGAGCTGATTTTTCATGGCCTTTTTTTTTCGTTATATTTTTTCTTAAAATATCTTAGAAACTAAGCGAGATAGCTTTATTTTTGTAGAGAATTTTACGAGCTACAAAAAAGGTTTCTTCACAAATTTTACTGTCTCGCTTAGTTTTGAAGAAATTTAAAAAAAACGGACGAATTTTATGAAAATCTTTTTCTCTGCAGATTTGAAATTGCATCATTTTATTATTATTATTATGTCGCATTACGAATTGTCAAAATTCCACAATTTTTGTCAATTGTGAGATTTTTGAAGGCCTTCTCTCTCTTTTTCTGTTTCAGAAACATGGCGGATTCCGGTATTGCACGCGCATGCGTAAGATTCAAAATATTGTGAGGAAAAGAACATTCTCCAATTATTTAAATTAATTAATAAATTGATTGCAATGGAGAAAAATGGAGTGATGGATGTTGCGGATGAATATTTCGAGAGCTACGAGGAATTAGACGTAATTATTTTTTAATTAAACTTTCTTAAATTCAGAGATACGAGAATTAGTAAACAACATAACCCTTTTCTCCATGTGAAAAGTTCGAAAATAAATCATTAAAATGAGTTATGAAAGATTTTTCATTCTTCTTTCGCTTTCAAGTAATGGAAAATCAATAGAACGAAATGAAGTAATGAAAAAAAAGAAAAAATGGAGTCAGACATAGGGGAGAGTGGGGCAAAATGGACACTATAATGAAACGGTTAGAGATAGATTATTTTTGATGATTCTATTGAAAAGCTGAGAAAATTTTGGCCGGTAAACAAGTCTCAAATGTAATTTTTTAGATTTTTTTGAAAATTCTATATTTTTCAGCATTTTTGAAGGGTGAAAGCCTTTCTTTTTAGGAAAATCTTCAGTTTTTTGCAAATATCTCTGGTTCTATTGGTCGTAGCAGTTCGGGGTTGCTCTCAAATAAAAGGTGAGCTCATTTCCCATCGATTTATGGGGTTTCAAATTAAAAAATATCAATTTTTTGGATAGTTATGGGCCAAAAACTGAGGAATAAATACCTTGAAAATCAATATTTTTTAATTGAAAACCCTATGAATCGATGGCAAATGATGTCACCTTTCACCTCCATTTGGAATTTTTACGCTACGACAAATAGAACCGGAGATATTCGCAAAAAACTGAAAATTTTCCAAAAAAGGAAGGCTTTTACCCCTTTAAAATGCTCAAAAAAGTCAAAATCGCCAAAAACTCAAAAAAATTAATTCTGGCACTTGTTTCCCGCCTAAAATTCCCTCAGTTTCCCAATGGAATCATCAAAACCAATCTATCGCCAATATTTCTATTAATTCCAAGAGTTTTCCATAATATTTGCCTGAAAATTTAGATGTGTCCGTTTTACCCCTGACGTCCATTTTGCCCCACCTTCCCCTATTTATTTCAATTTTTCCACCAGTTTTCTTGAAATATCTCGGTAAATACTGGCGTTACGTCCTTCACTTCCGGAAATGGTTTTATAGCGAGTTCTGAGAGGTGCGAAAAAGGCGGATATCAAAATCGCTCTATCTCGCTTAGTTGCAGAGATATACTCAAAAACTGATAGACACGTTTTCCTTAAAAATATAAATTTACAGAAAAATTCTATTTTTTGGTTTTTCATATGATTCTATGCTTTTTTCCAGATTCATCGGTTGATGCTGACTGATGAACCCCGCATGATTGCATACAAGAATGCGATTTCGAATAATAAAGAATTATTCAAAGACAAAACTGTGATGGACGTTGGTGCTGGTACTGGTGAGAATCTGCGAATGAAATGTAGGGAAAGGTGGAATGAAATGGACACAATTAGTAAGACAGACACGCGTTATTTTTGGTATTTTATACTAAATTACTCGAAATCGATGGAAGTATTGGAGATAGGTTTCTTCTTATGATTCCATAATAGAGTGGAGCAAATTTCTCTCAAAAATCATATCCCAGAAATTATTTTTCTGAATTTTTCAAAAATTTCATTCTTTGCTCAAGATCTGAGAGTGAAACCCTTCTGTTTTTTGAAAACTTTCGCTTTTCGGGAATATCTCTGGTTCTATTGGTCGTAGCGACCTGGATCTGTTCTTAAATAGAAGGTGAGCTCATTTGCTATTGATTTATGGGGTTACAAAATAAATGATCAATTTTTCAATTACTTATAGGACAAAAACTTATTTTCAGGCTTATAAGTATTTGAAAAATTGGTAAAAAAAGAAAATTGAACCACATTAATCGATACGACATGAGCTCACCTGTCATTTGAGATCAACCCTAGATCGCTACGACCAGCAGAACCGGTGATGTCGCCGAATAGAATGGGTTTTTTCAATTTTCAAAAAAGTAAAATTTAATTTAATACGTATTTTCCATCTAAAATTTTCTCAGCTTTCCAATGAAATCATCAAAATATCTCTATCTAAAACCGTTCCATTGCAACATTCCATTTGACCTCACCTTTCCCTAGGTAAATTAAGAATTGAGAAAAATTCAGGAAAAACCTTTTTTTTTGAGGCATTTTGTCAATTTTTTGTGCACAGATGGGAGCAAGAAGAGTTTACGCAGTCGAAGCGAGTGGATTGTCGTCGATGATTAAAGACGTTGCACTTGAGAATGATGTGGCCGATGTCATTCAAGTGGTACCGAAAAAACTCGAGGATATTGGGGACGACGATGATGTTGGTTTGGTTGATATCATTGTCTCCGAGTGGATGGGATTTTATTTGGTTCACGAGGGAATGCTCAATACTGTGATAACTGCTAGGGAACGATTTTTGAAAATAGATGGTCTCATGTTCCCTTCCATAGCTAAATTGTACGCGGCGCCTTGTGGAATTCCAGAATTCTTTGAATTCTGGGATGATGTCTGTGGAGTTAAAATGAAGTAATTCCACATTTTTATTGAGGAATACAAATTTTCTTGAGAAAAATTTACAATTTTCATTTCAGTATAATTCAATTTCAATATAATTTTCAATTTTAATTAATTACTTCCAGATGTTTTTCAAAACAGTTGAGACGATTGAAGCTAACGAAGCCAGAGGTTATGCTAATTAAGGAGGATAATCTATTGTCGGAGGAGAAAATATTCGCCTGGCTGGATCTCAATTCAACAACTGCTGCTGATTTAAAGACAATTGGGGGACAGGATTTAGTGTTTCCCTGCAAAAAAACTGGTCAATTTCAAGGAGTTTGCGTATGGTTCGACGTCGAGTTTCCAGATGGTACAGAATTGTCAACATCACCTCGTTCTCAAGCAACTCATTGGAAACAAACTGCAATTATATTACCAGATTCCCAGGAAGTTGAAGAGAATGAGCCAATTGCGGTGAAAATAACAGCACAAAAGGACAAGAAACGACCACGCTGGTATAATTTGGAGCTGGAGGTGTTGGACCCCGAGGAGACTGATCACGATATGCCCTGCCAATGTTACATGACAAAGTGCATTGTTGCACGGGAATTTATTAAACAGCAGGATGAAGAAAATTAAGAAAAAGAATTACAAAAGGAATTGGAGGATTTCTCAGAAACTAAGCAAGATAGAACGATTTTGCTTCAATTCCATTTTGTAGCTCTTGAAATTCTCAATAAAAAAGAGATATAATTTTTTGAATAATTTCCAAAAAAAAATGATTATTTCGAGAATATGTCAAAAACTATTGGACTCAGGAGAATGAATGAGGAAATATTTTTCGTAGCTCATGAA
This sequence comes from Aleiodes alternator, assembly GCA_963921955.1. Lineage (NCBI taxonomy): Eukaryota > Metazoa > Arthropoda > Insecta > Hymenoptera > Braconidae > Aleiodes > Aleiodes alternator. The sequence continues at coordinate 12,610,355 of OY998103.1, forward strand.
ATTTTTCAACAATAATTTTCCTTGGGAAATTCTTCTAAACCCAACAGTTTCCAAGATATTTATCAATTCATCTCTTTTTTCATGAAATTGAGCAAATTTCGAAATTTCTACCAATAACTCCAGAATGTCCATCTCTAGCAGAATTTCCAAGACTTTTTCAATTTGGAAATTTATGAACTACTGAATGAGTTTATTTTTGGGATATTTGACCTTGACCAGGGAATAGTTGAGTCAACGAACTATTATGCGCATCCAGTTTGGCACAATCACTTTGTGCACACAGAAGAGGTTACAAGCATATTTTGTACATTTATGTGACTGAATCTGGCACATACAGATGTGCACGCGTTGGTATGACCTATCCGGAATATGCACACCTCCAGAGTGCTCACTAGTACCGTGAAAGTACTAAATGGACTCAACCGAGTGAAGCGCGGTTTCTTTCAAATATTCTACAGATAAAATTTTTTCGGCGTAGAAATTTCACATGATATCTTATTTATCATAGGATTCTTCACTATGGCCATAATTAAAAATTCTATGATAAATAAGATATCATGTGAAATTTCTACGCCGAAAAAATTCTTATCTGTAGAATATTTGAAAGAAACCACGCTTCACTCGGCTGAGTCCATTTAGTACTTTCACGGTTCTAGTGAGCACTCTGGAGGTGTGCATATTTCGGATAGGTCATACCAACGCGTGCACATCTGTATGTGCCAGATTCAGTCACATAAATGTACAAAATATGCTTGTAACCTCTTCTGTGTGCACAAAGTGATTGTGCCAAACTGGATGCGCACAATAGTTCGTTGACTCAACTATTCCCTGGTCAAGGTCAAATATCCCTTATTTTTACAACATTAAAAAAAAATGGATGTTTTCCAATATTTTTCAATTACTGGAGCCTAATGTATATCTTCCCCCAATGAATGAAACCCATTTTCCATAAATCCGTTGATAATAAAAATCATTATTTCATTTTTATTTAATTTATTTACAAAAGTCCAATGTTCATAGTGAAACTTAAATTCCCAATAATTGAGTAAAATCAAATGATAAACACATCAATAACATCGACTTTAGCTGTTGAAAAATCAAGGCACCTTGAGGAAATGTATATAGATATACAAATACATGGGAAATTTTGCGCAATCCCCACGTCGTAACACTTCCATAAATTTACCTACCTATTTTTCGAGCTTTTGCTCTTTTTCGCACGAATATGAACTGACGATGTCTCATTTATCGATTGTTCTGCATACAAAATCATCAAAAATAATGAAAAACATCATGGTCACCAGCTGTCACCGCGCTTCATAAGTTCAAATTACTATTGCTTTCGACTGTGGACCTTTTTTTTCGCGAGAAATGTGTATTAGCCGGTTCAGAAAAAATAAGAAAAATTTCCATGTAAGTTTTATATTTATTCAATAATTCGTTACGACGTGGGAATGGCGCAAAGTTTCCCATGTATTTGAATATCTATATACATTCCTTCGTGGCGCCTTAATAACTGTCACCAATAAGAATAAATTATTCATTTGTTCACTAACTAAAACCAGAATTTCACATAATATTTCATAATTCATTCCCTCTCGCTGTTTTAATGCAAAGGCACTAACTTTTATTTAATACATGTACCTTCAATTACAAACATTAATTTGATGAGAAAATAATTGCAGCTAGGGAAAGAATTACTTCAATATAGTGACCTGTCACATTTTATCAATTGAAAATAAATTCACCAGTGAACTGGCGGAATAAAATGAGCAAAAAATTTTTGAGAAATATTTCTGTACATATCTCTGAAGCAAGTGGACTTGCAGAAAATTTCGAGGAGAGCGTTTCTGTAGAGAATTTCATTCATTATTTTCTGTGGAGAAATGATCTCCAGATAAATTCACCCAAATCCAGTAGTTTCTGAGATATTTTCAAAATAATGAACTCCCGATTTTTAGACTTATTCTACTCCCTCATTTCACCGTTTAAATCAATGATATTTTCATGAAATTCCTTGAGATTTAATGAAAAATATCAGTATATTTTCGATGTTA